>VYXF01004881.1:1158549-1199007 GCA_013397295.1 Polioptila caerulea | reverse complement strand
GGGAAAGGCAGTCGGAAGAGCCAGCGGCAGATGCCGAGCCCCGCTCCGCCATCCCGGGGCCGAAGTTTCCGGCTGGCCCGCGGGCTCTCCGCG
Source organism: Polioptila caerulea (assembly GCA_013397295.1). Lineage (NCBI taxonomy): Eukaryota > Metazoa > Chordata > Aves > Passeriformes > Certhiidae > Polioptila > Polioptila caerulea. The sequence goes on along the minus strand of VYXF01004881.1, from coordinate 1,198,914 downwards.
CTCTCCGGGCTGCCCTGCGCCGCCGGCCCCGGGCGCGGCCCCCGCCTTCAGCACCGGGGCTGGGGACAGCGCCCTGCCCTGCCCGCCTCCGCCCTCCCGGGGAGACACGTGTGCCCCGCTTCCCCCGTCCCTTTCAGCTGCTTGTTTGGTTGGTTTTTTTCTTTTTCTTTTTTTTTATTTTTTTTTTAAGTATTTTTTTTAATATGTGCCTTGTTTTTGTTGTGCCGAGTTGTGGTTAAAGTTGCGAGGCGCCTGGTGTGGTGCGTGCCTGCGGGCGATGGCTGCACGCCGCCCCTTTTTTCTCCCAGTTTATTGTAATGAGAATTGGTCAGCACTCTCAGTTTGGTAGTGGAAGCTTCCATTTTGTGAGGAAGGGGTGTTGGTTCCTCCTAACATGGAGAAAAGTCTGCGGAGTTTGCCGGTGGGGGATGGGGCCCCATTCATGCTGAACATTACCATTTTGATTGCTTTGATGCCGTTTTTGGAGGGGGGAGGGGAGAGAATACCCTACTCAGCAGAGCACAAAGATGTTTAATCACTGTATGGAATCAAATCAGATAGTTTCTTTTTTAAAGCAAATCTGACAGTACATGATGTGTAGGGGCTGTTAGTCCTTGTTTTGCAGTGTAAAACAGCAAATTGTTGACTCTAATACTAATATATTGGGTAGAACCTTGCTGGGTTTTTTTTGTTTTGGTTTGTTTTTTTTAATAAGGTAAAAGCCTTTCCTATGCATCTTTATGTGCTGTTTCTTAAATATCAAAATAGTTTTACTGTTCTAAGTGGGTGTTTGGAACATAGATTTGATCATTTCCCCCTATATTGTAGCAACTATTTCAAGGCTGTTTAAATTTTTATGATGGTAGTAAATGAGAAGCTATTTATTATATGTCGTGTTGGAATTTAGATAAGGCAGAGAGACACATTTGAAAATTCAGTTTGAACATTCTGATTCAGCTTGGGGAAAATGGTTTTTGCTAAGCTTGCACAGCACATTTATGTATAATCCAAACTAACTAGTAAGCAATCGTTGTATATTTATGACTTGCCATCCTCATAATCTTGTAAATAAATCTATAGACTGTGAAGTAATTACACATAAAATACTTAAATTCTGTAAACAGCGGATTTGGCCTAGCAGAAAACCTCCTATTTTTAGGTGAAACCCTAGATTTCTTTTACTGTTTTCAACATCCTGTGCAACAAGAGCTCATAATTAGGAGCCTGGCTGGTGTGGTGTCCTTGTGCTCCAGGCTGCCACCCTCAGAGGTCTACACTGAAATATTTCTCGGATCACAAGTGAAATGAGTTTGGAGGTCTTAGCTTGTGACCAAGTCACAAACCCATTGTGTAACTTTGCAGACTTGCTATAATTAGTAGTTGCTCCTTAAGCAGTGGCTTGTAAATGAACTCTGTGTCCTTGAGGGTATAGAGGAGGAGCAGTGAGCACCCCTGAGACCACAGATGGGCTAATGCTGGAGCTATTGGGTGGTTTCAAGCCCTCACTGTCATGGAAACACCAGTGTAAATTTAAATAGGTAGTTCAAGTAGGGAGGTTATTTTTACATGTGTATTTACATTCCTTCCTCCTTTATCCCCCCCAAAGATTTGTTTAGGCACAACTAATTCATAATTCAATAATGTATACCTTTGATTGTGCATGCACTGAATACAAAAGACCCTGAAATTGCATTTCAATTTAACTGCACATGTTAATGATGAAACAGTAAAACAAACAAACAAGCAAACCCCATCTACACCTGTTAGGAACATAGCAGGAGTGAGTGTTATGTCTCAGTGCCCCTATTCATCACTTTTCATTGTAGATGGCTACAATGGCATTTGTGGCAGTGTGTACTTTTCTTGAAAGTTACAAATGAAGACAAGAAAGAACTGAATGACAAACTCAACTTTTGAGGGAAATGTATGAAGCTGACTTTTATGTGCAGCTGGATTTAAAGTTGGATCCTAATTAAGGATCCCTGGCTAGTCATCAATGTTTCTTTTATGTTGGTGGGTTAGAGGAATACAGAATTTAGCATAGTTTTAATATTTTTCAGTGTCTTCAAATAAGTACTGTAGATCCATCATTTTCAACACTGGAAGGCAACAGCTTCAATCAGTTCTTAATTTGGCATCCAACTCAGAAAGACAAGTTAGACTTCTGTCACCAGTACATCCTTCAGATGCTGTAGCTTTGATTAATTGTCATCGCATTTGAGAGTGGGTTACCTCTCCTTTAACAAGATATGATGTGTGAAGACTCCATTAATTAGTCCAGTGGTTTTACACCTTCAATCTACAGCACATTCAGAGCAGCAGTAACATTTTTATCTAAATTGTCAAGCAACAAGCATTTATATGTAAATAAAAGAGCCATCATAAGAGCCAGCATTGGCCTTAATAGCACACCAGAGGTGCTCTGCTGCATGTGTTTCTTGCTCTTTATGTCCTTAAAGAGTTGTTAAGGGTCTTTGAATTCTAGAAAGTTGTCTCTTATTAATTAATAGATCAGGATTTAAAAAAAAACCCAAACAACCAAATCTTTAACTTCCATTGGAAGATCATTTTTACTTTTTCCTCCTTACTGAAGTGTTAGGTGGCAAGCCAGGTCTAACAATGACAGGGCTACTATAGCTTTGACCATGATGAACTCTGAATTCAGACAGCCTGTCCTGGAGCACAGTAATAAAAATCTGCCTTCCTGAAAGACATTATGCCATTCACTTGTGCACTGCCTCATTTTTTTACCTTAATTTACTATGTATGCAGAAAATCCACATTAGTTTCAGGCAGACTTTCCCAGCCTGTGTTATTGCTGGTTTGAGGTTTTTGGGTAGTATATCTGGAATGAAATCACTGCCTGTATTTGGCCTGTGGTGATCACTGGCAAAGCCTGTCTGTGGAAAGTGTTAGACTTCTTAAAATTGAAGTACAGTTCATCTGCAAGTTGTTGGAGATGGTTTAGCTCAAGATGTCTCTTTGTGCTGATATTTGTCTATGTTTTGGCGAAGGGGAGGAAATGGATTTTGGGTTTGTTGAAGTTCATGCTGGGCTGTGCCTGCAAATGGCAGCATTGTTTACATGAGTTAAAGAGTAAATAATTGATATTGCCAGAGCTCAGTATTTCTTAGGGCTGGGTTCTTTCAAAACAATGAAGGTAAAATAAGGGTTATAAGCTTCAGTGAAAACTTGGGTAAAATCTGAAAGGCATTTCCAGGTTGAGTTGAACTTGATGTCAAACTGACCCAAGGTATGCACAGCCTTTCCTATTGCTGTGGCAGAAATTCCATCTGGATGTCAGGGGAGGCAGGGTGATGGGCTCCCAGGTGGAGAATTAAACTTTTCTATCACTGCACTGAGTCTATAAACACAAAGATACCAGGTATTAAATGTGAGATTGACTTTGCCGTTCTTCTGCATATTGGGGTCCTGCTGATTTTTCTGGGAATCCTAAACAATTGCAGAATAAAATGAACTTACTGGATCAGAGTAAAGATGAGTTCTGGATTGTAATTCAGAAAGCTCCAGTTCCTTTTTATTTTTTTTTTTTTAATTGCAAAATCAGGTAACAATGTATTGCTTGTTTTGCCATCTGTAGAAAGAGGCAAAAAACTAGGGAAGGATTTACCTTCAGCTCCTTGGAGGAGAAACTTAGGATTATAGTTTACATAATGACAATCCTGGCATTCTGTTTGTGCTTTCAGTAACAGCACACTGAGATTCCCATGTCCTATTGGAGAAAAAGGGTAATAAAGGGCATTTCCATGGAGGAAAGGAAATAGGACTTTTGAGTCTGCCATTAGGTTTGATAAAGATTCATGGAATTCTCACTTTTGTAACAAAAATTTGTGCTAGAGGGTTAGAACCCCATTTTATTTAGTAGCTGCTGGACTGGCCTGGGAAATGCTATTTAATTCCAGCATTTTTCTTTGACTGTAACACTTTACTCATACAGTGTTTCACTTGGCAGGGCTAACTGTTGAAAAGAGAATGTTACATTCATTCTAACCATTTTAAAGAGTTCACTTTGATATTTTACCCACTTAAAACACCTGCTGTCAGAACAGTACAATTGATTTCAATTAACTTTGAATTTCTTCAATAAGATGACTCTTATAATAACTCCAGTAATCCCATGATGCCTCATTAGAGGAGCTGGCTATGATGATTATCCCTGTGATGTAGCAATTTTTGCCTTACAATGCCTTTGTCTATTCAGAAAAAGGAATTATGCCAACAATACCTTTTTATTTCATTTCTGGTTTTACACTAATGACACTTGCTACCTGTTACACACTGAAATCTCTAATTTATACTTGCAGGTATTTGTTCAGATGTACACAGTACTTTAGTAGGGAGACTCTTTTAAAGAAACTTTAGTTCTATGTAGGAACTCTGCATCTTGGAGTTAGAATCTGTTGTAATTTTTGGGTAGCTGTTAAGTGGTGCTTTTACAGGAGTCTTTGTCAGGAGCTCTGGTTTGATGGAACCAAATCTCCACTGGCTCATGCCATGTGTGTGGCTCATCCAGAACAGTATGTCATGGCACATGTTTGAACCAGTTCATCTTGTTTCAGGATCTGATATGTATGGAAGAAAAGAGGAATGTCTTCTTTCCATAGCATGATGCTAGAGAAGAGTTTTGAATGGTGGTTTTAAAAGACATTTCCAGTGGGATACTGCATCAGTCTAAACACTTCTGCTAGTAGAGAAAATACCTTTTCATCTAATTGCAGATTTGATTTTCAAGTTGAAAGCATGAAGGCATATAAAGACATGTTCATACAAAGTTACTTTTAACTTTTCCTTCTGTGCCTTTCTCTTTGTGATCAAAGACAGAAGATGCAGCATTTTTGTACTTGATTATAAAGTGATGTCTCCCTCTCCCCTCCACCCCCAAAACAAAATCTGAAGCACCAACAAAATTTTTAAGCAATAGAGTTAAAGGATAGAAATTTGCAAATCAATAAGCCAAGGCCATGGCAAATGGTGTATGTGTGGCCACGAGGTCAAGGAGGGCAGCTGGTACATACAGAGGAGTTGGAGGTAAGGGAAGTATGGAAATAGGCTGCAAGTTTAAGATAAGAACAAAGAAGAATGAAAAAGAACCAGAATTGTACTAACTGAAATGCAAATTTGTCATTTTTTAATTAGACAGTTATTTCAGTGTAATAGACTCATATTTGGTCTATCCAATCCTCATCACCCACTTCTCTTATATATGTCCATCTATACATATATTTTACATAATTTATTTTATTTTTTTTTAAACTGGTGGCAGTACTACTTTTTTATTTGGAATTGTTGTTCTTGAGTTAAAACATACTTTGTGAGAAATGTTTTCTCCCCCACCCCTCTCTTTTTTGAATCAGCTGCTTATTGTTATGCAGTAGCAATTTCCAGAGTGTCATAGGAAATTGCTGATGCGGCTTAGTTCTCGCTCCAACCTGCAACTGCCAATAGTAAGCGTCTGCTGAAATCTAATCTGTACCACAGGGCTTTTGCACATGTACAGGCAGACCCTTCTGGGTAATACACACAAGACTAGGAAGCAGGAGCACGTATTTTTCTTTTTTTTCACCCACGGAGAACTTAAATATATGTCCGAGTTTAAGCGATAAAACAATCCTTTGAGTGAATTAAAGTAAAGCAGAGAACTGGTCGTAAGTGCAGCTGCAGTAAAATCAAAACAATAAGTGCTTGAGAACTCTGTAGATATGATGGGTGGTGTTAATTTAGGCTTTTGAGAGGCAATCTTATTTTCAGGGTTGTAATTCAGTTTTTAGAGCCTGGGCATTGAGGCTCTGGCCAGAACAGTGTGTTCAACCTGAAGGTTGGTCTGATTGCTTGTGTTTAATTGAGAGAAGCAAATAATTGGCCTTGAAACAGAAGTTGGGTCTATACTGTGTATAAGTTATTTTCGTTTCCACATTGATTTAGCTTGATCCTTTGTGATGTAGCTTACGTATTATCCGGGGAGAAGGAGTGGAATTGCCTTTCTGTGCAACTCAGCTATTGATGACAAATCTTATAAGGTTACAGAAAGTGAAACAGCATATTACATTTCAAATAATTGAGCCAAGTGAGAATCATTGATACTTCTGACATGCAGCAGAGATTAACCTACATTTTCTATAACATTCTGTTTTTCTAAAGCACTTCGAATCAGCTAAGATTGCCTAAAGATTTATTGGTGACTTGAAGCTTTTCTAAGAATGAGGAAGAGAGAAGCTTCCATTCTCAGAAATGTGCAGACTTGGGTGTCTCTGTGTATAAATTTACTTCTGTGTCTGTGTGTGTGTGTGTGTGGGGTTGGGTGTGAGCATAAGGTCTTTCTCTTTGATATCATTCAGGCAGAAAGCCAATATGCGCATGTAAATGAGCCTGAAAATGTAATTAAAAATATATACATACTGGGGACTGCAGTACAGAATTTAGTATGAGATGCAGGTTATAAAGTGACAAGTAACATTTCCTATATAATCACTGATACTAACTCTCACCTGTGATTTATGCATCTTGTGTGTTATTAAGTGCTAAACAGATAAATGCTGAAATTATTTCTTTACATATCATTTCCCCACGATGACTGAAAGCAAAGTACATCTTGCCCATTCTCCTCCCTTCAATCAAAACAAAAGCCAAAATACACCTACCAAGCAAGTGTTACTACGGAGACTAAAAGTGTTTTACATAAGGTCAGATAAAGACCTATTTGATAACATATCTTTCCTGGCAATAAAATGTGACAAAACAGACTTACTTGTGAATATATTAGATCAAGGAAATTCTGCAAATCATTAACACGCATCTAGGAACTTGTATACAGATGGAAACAGAGAAAGATTGCCAGGGGAGAGACATAAACAATTTTGTCCTTTATTTCAGTGTAGATAACAAAGGCTCACACATAAAAGCCTATATGAGAGGCACCTCAAAAACTCCAAACTTTAGGCAAGAAGCCAGTTTGCTTTGCTTGAAAGTATTTTCTAAAAGTTAGGTCAGAGTGCTGGGAGCAGAAGCTAATGTTTCTGCTCTCTAGCTTAGGGAGAAACTACTTGGAAAAGCATTTATTTTGCATTTAAAAATGCAGGTGGAGTCCAGATGCATTTCTGTCAGCAGCTCCGCAGCCCATAAATATATACAACCTAAGCCAATGCCTTATTTACATTATTTTATTAACATTCTTTGCTGAGTGGGCTTGAATGGAACACAGTCTCTCATATAGAGGATCTAATTATAAACACAAGGGACAGAACCAAATAAGCAGTCTTTAAAGGGAAAAGAGTCTGGCAGCTTTGTTTAAAGTGTCCTTTAATGAACTTCTTTAGCAGCTTGTATCTTAGCAACACATTTTATTACATACCAGTGCGGGAGAAGCAGTTTGCAGATGGAGTTGCACACAGTAATTTATTTCCCCCCCCCTTTTTTTTTTCTCCTCTGTGGTGACTCAACTGGAATGTGCAGAGTAGCTTTTCTAACACTGATAGCTCACTTGAAATCCCCGATTGGTTCGTTTGTATCTGTTCTGTTTTGTTAGTTGATGAAAAAGGCATTTATTATGGTAAATGCATACTGATTTTGTGTGCTCTTAGAAATTCAGATATGACTGTTTTGAATAGGCATGGATTTAAATGGAAAACAACCCCAGCTTTTTTCAGGGCACTTTCTTCCCATGGATGTGTTGCACTCGTCCTCATTGCAGGCACTGAGTTTCCAGATTTGGGGGTTATTTACTCTCCATGTTACATGGAATTATTTAATCTCTCATCTTTCACCCCTCCAAAACTAATTGGAGTATAAGAGCGACAGAAACATTTGCAATCTTTTTTTTGTTGTTGTTGTTTTTGTCTTCTTAGACAAAACCTGGCACTTAAACTGCAAATATATTTTAAAAACCCTGCTGTTTCAAAAACCAATTGAAATTCTGCACTACTGTCCCTCCTTCAAATGACCTACAGGGCTTATCTTTGTTGAAAGAAATACTTTTTGTTCTCTCCACTACTAATTGCAGCCCAAGTTCTCCTCATATGTTTTGAGTGAAAACCTATGTGAGTAGCTTTTTTCAATAGGGTCTGTGGAGGAATGTGGTATTATTGAAGATGAGTATGAACAATGCAATCTAGGCTTCATTATTTTTTTCTTATAAATTAAAGGGGAAAAATGCCTTTAATGAGCAAACTAAATACTATTCAGCTCAATTTACATTTTCTGCTGGCTAGGCAGGTGTAAGTCCAGGAATATATTTCCCTGGAGTTACACAGAGTTTGCACTGGTGTGATAAAAATCAGAATATTACCAGAGGGAGAAAAGCAGGTGAGGAGATGAAGGCAGTCCAGAGTGTTAGAAGAACCCACAGAAGATGGAGATTGTTGGCTTAAAGATACTGCTCTTGGGGATGGCTTCATTAAACTTCAGTTAAGAGCTAATATATTAGGGGTTGATATTAAAAAGTCAAAACCTATCCATTTCATAAAGTCCACTGATATTTGCAAGTAGGCTGGCGATGGTTTTTGAAAGAGATGGAATCGTTTCCCTCTTTAACATTAGTGAAATTTAGATGCATTTCCATTGACTGGCAAACTGTTACATTTCTTGAGTCCTTAGTTCAAAAAACCCAGTTTCCTTCCACTCCAAAATATGGATGGATGGATCTCTCCAGTTTTCTGGTTTCAGTGTGTCAGGTGACAGCCTGCCTCTTGTCCCTTTTGAATCTGCAATATCTCAGCCTGAGTAGCAGCATAAAGAAGTCCTTTGAACTTTAAAAGCAGGAAGAGAGGTGAAGACTGGAGAGGTAAAGGGTGCAGTCCCACTGCCCTTTAAACCATGGTGGTACTGGTTTTAAAACAGAGGGATGTCCTCAGGAGCCAAAAGTGGTTCAGTTGTCATGTGATTAACTTACTTTTTCTTACACAATTCAGCCCACAGTCAATTAACTCCATTTGGATTGAAAAAACTCTAATCTGGGGGAATGCACTAAAATCTTGCACAACCACCAGGATTAATGGTGGCAGTCCGAACTGTCAAACAAGCTAAATCATGAGATTTGCAATATTGCCAGACAAAGGCTTGTGTCCCTTTTTGTAGCTGTAGGTCCCTAACAAAGGGGACCTGCCATTACTGGAACAATTCATGTCCTGTCATGGGAAATAGTATTTATGCCAGGCACAGCATTTGAAGACCATATCTTAGGTTAATTTTTTAATGTGATAGAGCTGGGAATATTTTAGTGAGGTATAAAAACAAGAGTCTTAGCATACTAAGAAATTTCCGTCAGAAATGTTGCTATAAGAGAGAACAAAATGAAGAACTTAATTATTTTCTGAAACATTTAGGAAGGAATTGGAAGCCTGTTTGTCAGACTGGCTAAAACAAATCAGCAAGATCCAGTGTTTCATTTTTCCTTCAATAAAGAAAAAAATAAATTCCAGAAGCACAAACATTTCCAGAAACTTCTTTAACCCTCTGAGTGCTAGCACTGTACCTCATTACAGGAGTACTTTGAGTACAGGAAACTTAAAGGAACTTCCATCCACAGATGAAGCAAAGACTCATTTATAAACAATGAGAACAGGAACAACAGAATGCTGAGTGCATTTTGCATGAATAATATAACTAAGGATTGTGAAAAGCCTTGAATTTTTGTATGCCAAACTCAGTTTGGGAATGCAGCATTCAGCTGATATTTTGGCATTGGAGAGTCATCCCTTCTCCCTGCCCCGTGTGTGTGCAAACACACACACCCAGCACTGATGATTAAAGGGGCAGCCAGCAGCAGCTCCTAGCAGTGCTGTTGGGACTCAGGTGTAAATCCATCAAACTGGGTTGAGATCTGGGCCAGCACTGAGCCTGAGGTAGGTGCAGGAAAGGTGGAAGGCCTGTTTTAAGAATAGAGTCTGAGCTTCAGTCTGTGCCCTTGCCTGGGAGGCTCTTTCCATCTGTGTATTCTTAAGTCAGAGAGTTTATGAGGCCTTCAGTATTAATTCCTATTTCTGCCATCTTTAGATAGATCATTTTTACTTATGAGACTATATCTGGATTTAAGCTCTGCATTTCAGGCCTTTTGGTTGAAAAACTTTGGCCATAGTTGGTTGTTTTATCTTTTTTTTTTCCTCTTGCACTTTCTTAATTAAAGTAATTCTCCTAAATATGCTCTTTGTGTCTGGGTCTGTCTTTGTCCTGTGTGTATCTAGGGTTTGGCCAAATGAGATTCTCCTCCAGGATTCACAGGCCATGGGGTGATGCAAACAGTGAAGGCAGTAGTAGCTGGTGTTTTCCATACACAGTGGAAGAATAAACTTTGCCCAAAACTCATCTTTGAGTGACTTTGCCTAATGTTACAAATACAGAGCAAGTAAGCTGGAATTTTCCTGGCTTGGGCTGCCTGAGTTGGCCCATTTCCTCCACTGTTATGAGCTTGCTATCCTGTTTTATAGAAAAACAGCATTTAGTTATGAACAGGATTTTCTTTCCAGCCTAAGCCTTTCTATGTTTCTGTGGTTCTCTCAAAGTTGAGTTGTTGGGTTATTTTGCAGTTCAGTCCCTGGTTGCTCTTTGAAATTGCCTCCTGTTAAACTGAGTGCTGTCAAATGATAATGATAGATTTTGTAAGATGATCCAATGTCCTGAAAGCTGGACTAATGTATTTTCTAAAGCTCTTCCTACTGTATGGCCCCTATTAGTTCTACTTGTGTCAGGTGGGCAAAGTAGACTGCATAAACTCTGTCTGTAATTAAAATTTCTGATAGTCTTCTATTATACTTCACTGTTTGGAAAAAAAACCAACCAAACAAAAAAGCAAAAACACCCCAAAAAAAACAAAGAAGGAAAATGCGTGAGATTTTCATGTTAAGATTTTGTACTTGCCTTGGGTTCAGCGGACCTGTGCCTGTTTATACTTCCCAAAAATCTGGGCCAGGTGGACTTAAGTTCCCTCACCATCCCCAAGCTCCAAAATTGGCCAGTCACTGATACAACATTTGTCTTGATCTCCCAGGTTCTTGCTCTTTCATTAAGCTGGCTTCAGTTTAAGTTAGCATCAGCCACTGGTTTGCTGATGGATTTTCTCTAAAGGCTGTGGCTAAACCTTTAGATTTTGGTGTCCAAAAATAGCTTTAAAAATGTTATTCCAGAGCCAAGTCTGAATAATAATGCTGAAAATTGCTACATATTTACTTAATGATTCACTTTTCCTTGAGAAAGATCTTTTGATCATCAGGTAGTTATGTATTCATCAGCTGGCCTGTTCCAACCTATCATATAAATACATATAGTTTTCAAAATGCACAGTTTTAAGCAGACTAGACATGTATAGGACCTAGTGTGTATTAAAATGATGTGTCTTGACATGACTGAACTCAGCACTCCTGTAGTCTGTTTTTATCCACTGAAGGAATTTTACCTTCTCTGGTTAAGGATCCACTAGGTAGGTACAATTCCTCCCAAGTCATTAACTATTTTCAGCCTAAAAAATCTTGACATTGGAGTTAGTGGATGCTGGACTTCTGTGGGAATTTGATTTGCTCCATTGAATACACAATGAATCAGCCTTAAACAAAAATAATTTGATTGCTTTACCTGCCTGTCCAATGCTGTTCTGAGGGAACTGACTGTTGTCTAAGAGCATCCCAAAGATTTTTAGTGGAAATGGCTCAAGAAGACAAAGTAGACACAGGGATTTATGTTTCAAGGGCCAGATTCTGCCAAACTCAAGGACATTGGCACAAGCATCCTTCATATTTTAAAGAGAAGAATCCCCTCCACCTGGTAGAAGGGGTGTACAACGTGTACAGAGATCAGAACACACAAAGAGCTGGCAAGCACCAATGTGAAGTGGTATCTAGAGCAAAGGGATGAAAATGGAAACTTACAGGTTCTTCGTGAGCACAGCAGGGAGGTCCTGGTATTGGGATGAGAAATAGAGAGGGATAGGTCAAAGTTTGAGATGGGAGGATGATTTTCTTTCACAATTCCCAGGAAAGCAGAGGCTGTGGAGCTTCTGTGGAGGAACTGCTGACAGGCACACTGTGACTTTATGGATACCCACAACTGGCATAGGTCTGAGCTGTCTCCTTTTCCTACATTTCCTTTTTTCCCAGGAGAAATAGATGAGAACATTTTAAGATTAATTAGCTAATGATGATAGGCAGGAATTCTCTTCTGCAAGTTTGATGCTAGAAGGGGTGTTAAGACAAGGATTGATACTCCTGTGCACACTTTCACTCTTTGTTTATTTACTTGAAGTTGATACAGTCTTTCATGGAACAACAAGCTTTTGCTGAATGTGTACCCAGTAAATGTGCAGGAAGCTGAGTTTTAATGTGATTCAAATCAGTAATGTCAAAATGTCAGTCAGTAATATCAAATCAGTAGTTGTCAAAATGCTATGCATTTTTATTTCTCAAGGCTGATATACTACATCTATTTTTAATTACCAGCTGTTACAGGAGATGTGATTGATTTGCTTCTACTGGAGTGTCATTACTAACATTTCTGTATTCAGTTGTCCACGTTAAAATGTTTGAATAACCCTCTATTTAGAGTGACAGTGTCCTGCCTCAGAGTGGTAATTTCAAGCTCAATAATTTCAATATTGAAATAACTTACTTTTAATTCATAGAATGGATGTGTCACTGTGCTTCCCTCACTTGTGTTCCAGCAGGTGGAACATAAAGCTGATGTAGCAAAATGCATGAGGGAACCTCTCTTTCTGTTTGTTTAGGTGGGTAGACCCACCTCAGCTGGGCAAGGAGGAAAATACAGAGTGCTGAGAGATGGTGGCATCCAATGCTGTCACTTCCTTAGGACTGAGATGAGCAGTTTCTAATGTGGGTGTTCCTAATGCTCTCTGAGTAGGATTAGTAGTTGTACAGTGAAAACTGAACTTCTGCCAGTCACTGGCAGCTGTACTGACTCCCCTCTGCCTTCTGCCTTTGCTGTGTGGCTTTGGCTCTTTCACCCTGCAGGATTTTTAGATTGAAACTCCAAGGGATGCTTTCTTTGGTCTTCTGGAGTTCATGGGAAGGTGGTGGTTGGCCACTGTGCAGTGCAGTGGAAGGTCTGGCGAGCAGAACTGTGCTGGGGACACTGTTCCCATGCCAAGGGTTCAGGCTGACCATCCCATGTCTGATCCCAAGGACTGAATGGCTGTTACTGTGTGGGACATCCCATGTGCTCCAGAAATGTGCTCTGCTGTTGAGTTTAATCCCAACAGAATCCACTTGGTCCACTCCTGAATTCCTTTACACTGTGAAACAAAGTACAAGATCAACTTTCATCAGATCATCTGCTTCAGAAATGAGGTTATTATAATTAATCCAATGACTTGGGTTAATGTGATTCATGTGGATTTACCCAATATGTGTTCCTTGCTGGTGGGTTCCTCTGACACTTAAAACAGCACCACTCATCTCTGGCCCTTCTGTCTTTGTATTGACATCCCAGGCTGTGAACAGAGGACAGGGACCAAGGCAGTTTCCCTTCTTGTGGGCATGGGTATATCAAGTGCATTCCTCTGTATTCTGCATAATGGGGATGAAGAACCAATCCCTGTTATCTTTTCCCATGTTATTCCGAGGGCTAGAAATGTTTATATCCCTAAGATCTGGGCCATTTCAGGCCTAATGGAATTCTGGATTCCTACTTAAAGCTTTTATTTTCTTATTTTGGATGTAAGACCTATATCCCACTATGGCTGGGAACAGGGTCCCTCAAGGTTAAAACCTCTTCCATGGCATTATAGTATTTTGGGTTGCAGTCTGCACGTAATTTAATTTATTAATTAAATATTCATTATTTTAAATAATCTGTGTTATCAGAGGTTCATGTCCATTGATTTTAATATCTTGCTTGAACAGAACATTAGAGGGGCACTTTGGAACTCCTTATATTTCTTAAGAAAATGCCACTGCTTCCTTTTTTGGTAGGAATTGCCTCTCTTTTCAGATTCCTAATGTTTGTAGTGTTATCCATTACACAAGACCCAAAAAAATCAATGAGGTTCATAAACACAGTTGAAACTTACTTGACTTAGTTTACTCTGAATGTTTTGCTCACTGTAGGAAAGTCAGCAAATATAATTGAAAGAGAGCATAGAAGTGCCATTTTTTAATGTTAAATAATATTGGCTGTTCCAAAACAAGGGAACAAATGAGTGTTTTTCCAACATTCTCTTTAAAAAGCCAGTAGCATTCTTTCATCTAGAACTTTACCACTGCTGACCTTCAGTGCCACAAGGAGCTGTGCAGCAGCTGGGTAGGGGATCAAAATGCCATTGGTGCTTCCTGTCACCAGGCTGGGTTGGGTTGTCACCTGGTGGCACAGGGAGCTGCNCCCCTCTGCCCTGCCCAGGTGAGATCCCACCTACAGAGCTGGCCCAGCCCTGGGGTCCCAGCACAGGAAGGACAGGGAGCTGTTGGAGAGAATTCAGAGGAGGCACCAAGATGACCAGAGGGATGGAGCAGCTCTGCTGGGAGGAAAGGCTGAGGGAACTGGGATTGTTCAGCCTGGAGAAGAGAAGCTGTGGGGTCACGCAGTTGTGGCCTTCCATCTGGAGGGAGCCTGCAAGAAAGATTGAGAGAGACTACAAGGGCCTGGTCAGACAGGACAAGTTAAAATGGCTTAATACTGGGAGAGAGTAGGTTTGGATTAGATGTTAGGAAGAAATTCTTGGCTGTGAGGATGATGAGACCCTGGCACAGGGTGCCCAGAGCAGCTGTGGCTGCTCCATCCCTGGAAATGTCCAAGGCCGGGCTGGATGGGGCTTGGAGCACCCTGGGATAGTGGGAGGTGTCCCTGCCCATGGCAGGGAGTGGGACAAGATGATCTTTGAGGTCCTTTCGAACCCAAACCATTTTGTGATTCTATAAGTGACTGGTTTTTTACCCAGCAATTCCTCAGTTGCTGCAGGTATAGCTGATCTTGTACAATTCTTGTCTGGTACAGTCATGTTTTCCTGCTGCCAGCATGTTTTTCAATGACATGTCACTCTTTCTCCACAGTAAAGAGTCCACATAGAAACACATGGCTACATGACAGAATTAATGGAGAGCTGTGGGTGCTGAGGGATTAGTGTGTAGTGGGGTTCTTGTGGAGCAGCAAACATTTCTTTAAAGCTTGTGAGGTACAAGGTGTGTAAAGGCACATTCTACAGTGGTCCTCTTACTGCAACTACAAGAAATAAGGGCTGGACATTGTGTTAGTCTCAAAGTGACAAGAAGAATGAGGTTCTGGAACAACTTTCCAATAGAGGAAGTGGAAGCAAACAACCAACCTTTTACTATTCAGGGGAACCTGTGGCATGCAAAGATGTTGAGGAGCCCTGGCAGGAGAAGAAAACACATAGCAGCTACTTGTTCATTGTGGGCCATAGTGTTTGGAACTATTTCTGCAGGATACAGAAAAAAAATGTTAAGGACTGAAAGGGCAGCTCAACGTGTTAGCCAATCTATTTAATGTCATGTGTGGAGTTGGTTCCAGCTGTCACAAACTTTTTGGTGGACAGATGCTTTTGTCATATTAGGAAACTGATTTCTAAATTATTTTCTTTTCTAGTTCTTATGGCATCAGTCTTAGGAGTATTTCTATAATAAGTTGAATATAGAGACTTTCAAGGCACAGATTGCTCAGTTTGTAGGACAGAATTGTTATTTCACAGTAAATCATACTGCTTCTAGCACTTCATTTCATTTTTCATTGGGATTGTGGTACCTGAAGGTGCCATGAAGAGCCATGAAACACCTGTGGAGCCTTGAAACATTTTTTCAGAGTACAGTGCTCCACTCAGATATGGGATCACTGTATGGAAGTAGAGGTGACAGTTTAAGTTCTGACACTGGTATTTCTTTTTTAGCTGCCAGGAAGCACCAGAAGATGGCATGGTTTGTACAGATGCATGCTGGAAAGTGAATGAGTGAGCTTGTGAAACTGCTATTAATAATCTTGGGTAGAGTGTTTAACACTGTCATAAAGAAAAGCAGCAACATGCAGTATTTTAATCCTTGTTTCTTCTTTCTTGGTGCAACATACACTGAAAGGTCAGCCTGGCAAAAAAGGGTTGTCCTGGTTTGGCACTGATTTATTTTTTTATTTCTTTTTTTGAAAAAGATGACACCTTCCCTCAATAATTTTGATGAAAAACTTTATCTCCTCTGTGTCTGTCAGTTCAAGCCTGAGAGCCCAGACTTACCCCTCTTACATTCCCATTCTCCTCTCTCAGTTCCCAGAAAAAAATGTGATGACCACAGGGTATTAAGATACTGTTTTACCCTCTGAACTGGAGTGCCAGTCTGCTAGCTTTGGAGATTCAGGGTTTAAAGATATTTCATCTTAACATTCCTAGTGTTGGAAGAAGTGGGAGTGTGTTTTAAAAGCTGTGTTTGTGGGATTCTGCAGGACCAGCAGGCTCTGCCCAGCCTCCCATCATTTACTGGATCCAAAGTTTTCTTTCATGCAGGTGAAACTGGTGAAGGTTTTTGTCAGTTTAATGGAAGGGTGCCTCAATGGGGTAGTTTGAGATTGTGGACTAACTGGTTAGTATTTCTCTAGCCTTCTGAAAGTGTAAAGAACTATGAAAATGTTAAAAATTATTTGTTAAAAAATAATTAGTACAGGGGAAGAAATAGTTGAAACTATGGCCCCTACCATAATTGTTTCAGCATGTGTCATGCTTTGGCTGATAATCATAAAATCATAGAATCACAGAGCGACTTAGGTTGGAAAACACTTTCAAGATTATCCTGTCCAATTTATGGCTTCTCAACACCACCATGGCACCAAGTGCCACGTTCAGTCATTCCTTGTTCGCTGGCACTGCACTGTGAAATCCACAGAACTGTGTGGTTAGGGTTTATAGCACACAGTTGCTTTGATTTTTGTTGGTTTTTTGGTTTTGTTCTGTTTTTTTTTTTATTGACTATCCAGGCACTGGTACTGCCCTGTTAAAGGCATGTTGAGTTTAGCCCTGTGATTTGGTCTTTTATGAATTTTTGAGGCAAAGAGCTTAATATAGAGACTGATTCTGATGTATGGCAGGAATAACTCTGCAGAGGTTGGCAGAGTGCTGTCCTGTAGAACTGCTTTTAGACTGACCACAGTACTTACAGAGGTATGGGGGACTTGGAATTTGCTCTTTGCTGTCCTGTAATCCTGTTTTTATCAATGGGACACCTGAATCCACTCGGACATCTCAGGGATGGGTCATATTTTCTGCATGTTTAAAATGTTGAGAAATCTGTACATTTATGCTCATGGAGAACTTGGCTCAATGTGAATACAGGTGGGATTTTAACAGAACTCAGTTCACTTCTTTCCCTTCTGAAAGAACTGAAGGAAGGTTTGCACCAGACTTTTTTTTTTTTTTTCATTTTTGTTTTTTTTCCATCTGATTTTGTTAGACTAGTTAGTAGTTAGGAGTAAACATTCTGTTCCATCATTCTGGAATTTTTTATCTGTGCAGTATGATGTGAATCGCTTTGGAGACAGGATGCTTCCAAGTATAAAGAGTCTATAGATGATGCAACAAAATGAATTTTCAAGCTGAGACTCCACTAACCACAGCAGGGGGTGGTAAATGCTGTGCATATATAGAGCAAGCATTACATGACTACAGTCAGAAGCTTGTAAGGAGTACAGGGCCCCAGGGTTTCAGTGCAGTTCTACATCTGTAGGAGCCTTGTCTCTCCAGTGTGCTCATTGCTGTGCTCCTTGTGGCACAGGGAGCAGTTCTGTGAAGTGCAGTTCTGCTCAGAGAAGTGTCAGCCACACTTCTCTGGCTCAACACATCTGCACTTTGCTGTGGAGAAAAAGATTTTGTGGAAAAAATGATGCAGGATTGGATTTTCAAAAGCTTTCAACAGCTTTTGTCCCAGTGTTCCTGACAAAGCAGACTAAGCTTCTGTTGGAACCTGTCTGTCACTACAGTCCCATGTGGGTGTTGTCCCAGAAGGGGCTGATCACAGCAGCCTGGCTGGTCCCTGTCCCCAGGTCCTTGATCAGGGAAGTTCCTGTCTCCAGGGTTGGCCTTAGTCCAGCAGGTCCTAGGGATTTCTGGTTGGGAAGGACAACAGACAGTAGGACAAGTGCTTGTTAAAATTCAATAAATTTGTAGAAACTGCCCAAGGAGAGTATTCAGAAGTGAATTTTTTTCAACCTTCACCCTGTTCCTCTTTCCTTTTCAGATTTAGTCTGTGTTGTCACCAGTGAAGGCAGGGCCAGATCCAAAGCCATTTCAAGTCAATGGAAAGGTCCCTGCCATGCAGCCTGGATTTGGCTGGATTTCCTCACCAGCTAGCTTAGCTCTCACTTAGCCTTCATTGTGCTGCAGATCAGTCCTTGACAGCTGAGACAGTATGGGTTTAAAATGGAAAAATGTGTTTACATCCAGTCTGGGCAATCCTCAGACATACAAAAGAATTTCACTCAGATTAAGAAAACCCCCAATGGTAAAGCCAAAGGTCAAATAGTGACCTGGAAGGTTTCAGATGAGGGTGAAACATTGGTGCTGCAAAGCAAGGGAAAGTAAAGAGATGTTTCATCTGACTGAGAGCCTGGAGTCAGAATTACTTCCACAAACACATATTTCCAAGGCCAAGTTATGGCATGCGTAGAAATTGAATTATAATAGGTGTTGGTTTGCTTTTGTTAACAGGAATTTCAAGAATTTTTTCTTTATTGTTTACCTTCAAAACATTTTAGAAACATGGCTCAGTTAAGCTAGGCTACCAAAATGGTGTGGATGTCAACTTGCTGCAGATGCAGAGCAGGTGGTATTTACGCCTTGTATTCCTGGGGCATTTTTACTTCCTTATGTACTACATAGTTCTGTGAGCATAAACACTGTGAACACCAGAGTTTGATGGGTTTGTGCCTTATTTTGGTGCTTAAGGAAGAGGCAACTCTGGTTCAATGTTTTGCAGAGACAGGAGCTTACAAAGGTGTTCTCAAATATTAATTCTCTAGAGCCTGTTGAGAAGTTGTCTGTGGTGCCTGACCTTCATTTAGTCCAAACAGTGAACCTCACATTTCTGTGAATCTTGCTGATAAATTTATATCTTCAGGATATCAAGTTCAGTTCAGTTGAAATTGCACAGAAGGTTCAAAGTAACACACAAAGGTAATGTAAAACTGTATTTTGCATTTTAACCTGTAATTAGCACAGGGGGATAAAATTTTGAAATTGTATCACCTGGGGTCTGGGAAGCAGTGGCAATGGGAGCCCCCTCTTCTTGACTGGGCCAAGCATCCCACTTTTCTCCCCTCCAAAGCTCCAGGCTGACTTTGCTACTTGGAGGAAGCCACTCTGAGAATCTCATGAATGAAGCAAATGTCTTCTGGAACCTGCAGGGTTTTGGTTTGGTGTTATTAATTACATGCAGAGTGATTTGCCAGCCCAAGTCAAGGCCACAGGTGCAGCATGCTGCAGAACCAGGTCTAAAAGACTGCTTTTCATCAAGTTTGTTATCTGTGTCCTCCATCTAGCTGCTAACTGAATAAGGGCAGCAGAGCACCCGACCACTGGGTAGCTAAAGCTTCATTTAATTGTGACAGTGACAAAGAAAGGGAGGAAGAGGGTATGGAAAGGCCCCAGTGTTGATGTGGCTCAGAAAGAATATTCTGGTTGCTGGCTTGTTGGCTGGGGTCTTTGGAGATGTAAGATCTCTTCATTGTTTTGGTGGTTTCATGCTATGTGTACTTCAGATGGTTGCCCAAGGCACCTCAGCCTCCTTTCTGTTTTTGAATGGATGAGCTGGCTCAGGGAGCTGAGTCACCCGAAGCTGACTTCACAAAAAGAAGTTGTTTGTTCCCTCAGGCTGTGGATTGGCAAATCAGAGCCCTGTGCAGGAGAAGGGCTTTCATTCATCCCAAACAATTCTCTAGGAAAGCAGAGCTGGGCAGTATTATTTTGCAGCATAAGGTGCACAGATCAGCAATGTCCCATGTAATACAATGGCAGCTTTGTTACAACCAGCAAACACCTGACATCCTGATAAGTTTGCAGCATGCTGCAGAATGGATAAATCCCACAGATCTGTCATGTAAAATCTTTCCATTTGGTTGCTTTCTTTCACACAATGTTCTGTAACAGTTGACTATTTATAACTGTGTTAGTAACTAATATTAAATTGCACTTCAATTTTTACAGGAATAATCACCAAAAAAAAAAAATCAAATTAGGGGTATTCCCCATGTTCTGTCCCCCAGAACTAGGGATGTTTATGTATACATTGGTGCAATCAGTGTGGTAATTTACAGTTGTAAAGACCTTCAGCAATTCATGCAGAATCCATGGGGCACCTATTGGTGCTGGAGTTCTAGCTGAAGTCTGATAGAGCTGACAAATGTGTGCTGTGCAAGTTCTTGTTCCTTCCCACACAGTTTCTTTGTACCCACTCATCTGTAAATTCTCATGCACTGCACTGGTTCCTCCTCAAAGCCAGAACAGCTCCAGTTGTTTCTCACACCTTAGGTTAGTCTCATTCCTGATGGGATGCATGATTGTTCACCAGATAAAGTTTGGGTTTTGTTTTTTATTTGGCTCTGATTTACACAGTTGTTTACATAGGGTTCCTTGATAAATTTCCTGAGTCTCAACTCTACATACTTAGGTGGTGTTAAGATATAGAATCTATGTAAAAAATACTAATTTTCTGGAAGTTATGTGATTTGCTCAAGTGTAATACTCCTGTTGTGGCTTATTTCATAGACATTATTTGATTGTGGTGGGCTGAGAGCAAGGACTACATGTCCAAACGAAGTCTGTGAAGTTTTGTTTGTACCTCAGTAGTTCTGGCACTGGTATTTGGGTGTGTGGCACTGACCTCACACCCAAGTGCCTCTCTGAGCTTCAGTTCCTTCCTAAGCAAATTCTGGTAGCACAAGAGATTTTCTGCTTCCTGCCTGGAACCAGCAGCTGAGTCCAGTTGCAGTGTTGAGCTGTGCGCTCAACTAATGTGACACTTCAGAAAGACTTTAAATACATCTCCAAACTTAGTCTGGCACTCCAGCATGCAGGATGGATCTGTCCATTGCCCCAGGTTTGGTCTTGTCCATGTCAAGCATCAGGAAGATGATCACATCCTCACATTTCTGTGCACTGCAGGGGGCTGGGGCTGTGGCAGCTCTTAGGAAGAGCCTACAGAAGTCCCACAGAACTGGGCTGCAGTTTATCAGCAGTTTCTGCTCTGTTCAGTGCCAGTGCCTCTCCAGCACACTCGGACTTCCTCAGAGATTTCACATCCCAAAACAACTGTTTTAAATTAAATTTAGGGGAGAATAGATCAGGCAGTGATTTCTGGGCATACTGAAGTCTTCTTAAAAAGTTCTCAGATTTTTTTTTCATTATTATATTGAGCTAATTTTGATCATCTCGTTTCAGTTTTATCTCTGTGAGTACTGTTTGCTTCAGTAGCCTCCACGTGCTTGTATGTGGGAAACCTGGCAGTTATGAATGTTTACTGCTAATGAGTTGCCTTTTGTAAAGTACATTGATTTCTAGATCAACACCACATTTTCAATGGCCTATGTAAACTCTGTTACAAGTAGCTGTTTGCAAAGTTCAAAGTCTAAAAATTAATTAAAATCTGAGACCCTCTTTGGTATAAAATACTTAGTTGTTTTCTTTCTTTTTTGTTAGGAATGTCAGATGTTTGTGCTAAGCTGGCAGTTAACAGTGGCTGCAAGTTAATTTGGTTATTGTTTTTTAGGCACTGCTACATATTGAAATCCTGTTCCATTGTTACATGAACTGTGGTCTTTTCTGGATTTGAATGTGTAAAAATAGTGGCTAAAGTTTTGGAGCAGGACTGATTGACAGCCTTTTGAGGACTTATTTCTGTTGTGACACAAGACAAAGTACTGGCTGTTGGTTTTCCCTCTGAAAGTGGTTGGCTGCATACTTGGAAGTGGTTGGGTTTAGGATGGGAGAAAGTCCTCAGAAACAAGGAAGGGTCTTAGAATCTGATCTTTCAGGAATCTTAAAGATTTCCAAGGGTCATATTGGTAATTTGGGGAATAAATTCCAACCTTATGTCAATGATCAGTGTGTGCCTGTAGCAGATTTTCCTCTGTGTTGTGCAGGACTCTGGGTGGAATAGTCAAGTTCACTTCAGTCCAACAGCATCAGTACTCTGGAACTGCCTGTTCACCTGCCTGAAACTCCTTTCCAGAGCACACAGATCTCTGGCACACGTGCAAGTCTCCAGCAGAAGGGAGCTTATTAAAAATGTATAGAATTTTTAAAGGAAGAAGTTCCATTACTTTCTCTTTTTTCTGTGTGAAGGAGAATTGTATATTTGCAAATGTAATTACAGTTTTAGAAACCACGTGTCAATTATTTTCCAGGAACCTTTTAGGAATCTCTTGGTGTTAACCCAGGCAGAGGAATGCAGGGGAGAATTTCTGTTTGAAGAGCTTTCAGTTTAGAAAAAGACAGGTGATAGTTCCACTTCCACAGAGTGGCAGCTGAGGCTCAGAGGTATTCACAAGGCAACCAAGGTTGTGCTGGGAAGTTTGCAGCACAGCTGGAAGCTGAATCCAGGGCTTCTGTGTCTAGTTTATGAGTTTACCCACATGGGCATCCTGTAAAGGTTCTGCTCTTCTACACTTCTGGGAGGGAAGAGAGCATGCTCTGGCTCCTAAATGAAAACATTCAGAGTGCCAAATAGTCTTCCTCATGGCATTTTCTGCTAGTTTTGTTGCAGTGTGAAATAAATGAAAAAAAGGCCACTGGCCTCTCCAAACAGCCATAACAACAACAACAAAAATACCCCACAAACAAACAAAAAACACCCCCCCCAAAAAAAGAAAAAAGAACAAAGATTCATTTTTTATCCCTGATGAAATATTTATTTGGAAGCAGCACAGCAAGTTGGAATAGTTTGATTTGATTAGCAAGTCTAAATGTATTAGCAGCAAGGCAGAAACTATATTACAATTAGTGGTAATTAGTTGCACTGATTGCTTCAGAATGCAATACTGTTTGACAGGTGTGTTTTTGTGCTGCACTACTGAAAGAGAAGCATGCTTTACCCTGGTGGTGGTTCTTGGCTTTACTTCTCGTGGCAACTTCATCTTGTTGTTGGCTGATGAAATCTCCACTGTGGCTACTGCAATTTGTGGCTTGGAGAATACAAATACTCTCTTAAAGGTTTAACTGGGAAATTGTGATGCTTGACAGTCCTAGAGAAGGCCTCTTGTTCTCCATGGAAATGGTCACAGCCCAGCCATCATCCCTGCTGCTGCCCATCAGCCCTGTCCTTCAAGTCTGATCCAAACCCTCAGGAAATACCCCAAGAGCTGCTTCTGCAACTGGAGAAGACTTTGGATCAGATGCCTTCACGGGACAGAGGAATCTGGCTTCCCTGCCTGTTCAGCCCTCAGTCTCTATAACACACAGTAGGGGCTACTGGGGTCAGGATTTGTAGCAAAGAGGCTCCTTGGGATCAGATTAGGGAGAGTAAAATCCTTTGGGGGGACTGTATCCCACAGGGAAGGAACAACCTCTTCTGCTGTCTCAATCTGGTCCATCTGTGGCAGGGAAACGTGGAGGTCTAATTGCTGTTGTCTGACTGAGGAGCAAGCAGGAAGGAGAACAAGCATTTTGGAGCTACAGTTCATGGTCTGTAACCCACCCCAGATTCACTGCTCTGTTAATCACAAGGTCCTGAAACATCCCCTTGAACTGCAGGTGCTGCTTCCAAGAGAATCACTTCTCAGATTGGGTGTCCCTTTTACAGACAGATGTTCTGTGGGAACGCTGACTGTGGCTCATTAGACACAACATATTCTCCAGGAACTGGATCAAGCTGACTTCACTGGCTCAGCCTCGTGTTGATAAACACAATAGGCTCTGACAATCATTCTGTTCCTTAGGAATAAATGGATCCAGTTTTGGATGTCTTGCTTTTGCTATATCAGCAATAATGCCATTATCAGTCACCTAGAATAAAGTGCATTATGATATGTATTACTATAGACCTATGCACTGCCTTTGAGCTATTTGGGGACAGATAAGCTAGAAATGTGAATTTGTGCAAGCCAAATGTTTTCCGTGTTTCTCCAAAACATGCACCTTATGTTACTGTGCATGTGTTTTGCTTGTTGATTCAGAAGAGTGGTTCAGAGACTGCAAAGTGCTTCTGTCACTAGGCAGACATGATAGGTCAAAGAAAAAGGAATCGTTTAAATGTGTGACACCGTTACTTGTTAGTATGGCAGAAAAAGCCAGAGGTTAAACATTTGGGATTGCCCATGGAAAACATTTGAAGTTTGCCAGGCAGCTAGCTCTGTAAGAAAGGTCTTGGATGCTAATGCTACATGAGTGGACACTTCATGGCCATCAGCTCTTCTAGAAATATGTGCATACTTCCAGCTGGATGAAGCTATGAGGCAAACTTTAAAAGATAAAATGTAGACTCTGTCTTATTATTCTAGAGATGAGATGTTTATATCCTTTGCCAGTAAGGCTGTATGATGTTTCTGGATCACCTGTCCTTAGTCACTGCTCTGATAATACTGAGCACTGAAGGATTTTCCTGGATTGTGATGTCCTGGGAATCACTGTCTTACTTGTATCTTGTACAGTTCTTAGGGCTTGTAGTTAGCCTGCAGTGTGAAATCAGGGGAAGCATTATGGCAAGTAGAGAAGGATCAGCTAACCTAACCTGTGAAGAAATGTTAGGAGAGATTTGTTTGCTGAGGTTTTTTGTCCTCTGACAGTGGGATTCTGCCCCTCTACAAAGTTCTGGGCAACCAAGGTTGGTGCTTACTGGCTTTTCTGGCTGTGCAGCATTTCCCAGGGGAGCTCAGCATGTGTCAGGACAGAGCCCAGAGTTTGCAGTGAGCAGAGGGCAAGAGAGCAATCCCAGAGGTTGGGGCAAGAGTGTCAAATGAAATAAATTTGAGGATTACATAAGAAAGAGAGAGTGGGGGACTGTGCAGAAGGCAGGAATGGAGGGGGCTGAGTACTTACAAGCCTGATGGCCACTCTTCCATGGCTCTGCCTCCCATGGGTGCTGCCTCCCTCTGAACACCCTTTCCCAGCTGGGAGCCCTCCTTAAGCATTACAGAAGGTGTCCCACTTCTTGTTATCCAACTTCCCTTAATAAAAAGACTTTGCTTTTGCATTTCTCTCTCTTCCTCAGCTCTCCAAGCAATTAATAAGCACAAATTAATACCAAACTCCCCAAGCTCTTGTTGTAGATAAGGCTTGTCCCCTTTTCCTCTGTTCACACATGGGTGAGGAAAAGTCTGGGGCTTAAGTGGTGTGACAAAAGTCACAATAAGCGTTTGTGGCAGGAGTGGGAAGAGATCTTATTGCTGTGCAGACTCACTGGGACTTTTGCAGCTAACAGCCCCTTGAAATCAAAAGCTTATAGAAATGTTTATGGATCTGGACCTTATTCTGAACAGCTGCACTGTCTTTGTGGTATCTACCTAGTCAGCAGAAGACGTTTCACTGAAATAATTATGCC
Organism: Polioptila caerulea; assembly: GCA_013397295.1. Taxonomy (NCBI): domain Eukaryota; kingdom Metazoa; phylum Chordata; class Aves; order Passeriformes; family Certhiidae; genus Polioptila; species Polioptila caerulea. Next base: position 1,173,442 of record VYXF01004881.1, on the reverse strand, counting down.
CATGTGGTTTTGCAGCTGTAGCAAAAAGCAACTGCACAGTATCTCTTTAAATAGTATGTGAGGTCTGCATGTTCCCAGTGCAAATGGAATATTTTTCTCTAGCTTGAGCCTTACAAGCTTATAAAGTGAGCTGGTTGTCATAATGAGTGGAAATCCATCTGTGAATGCATGGCTTCCGTGGAGCATTTGTATGTAAACTACAATGTCATGACAACAGTCCATAGAAAACTTCCTTTACTGACTGGAATTGTAGAAGGTGGCAAATTTATTGGTCAGCTGAAACAGGAAATTTAAGCAAAGGAGAAAAAGAGTAGGTGAAATTAATCATGCTATGTGGAGCTTTGAATGAGGAAAAATTGGATTTTCAGAATGAAATGTAACTTAAAAAAAGACTTTAGAAGAGACATAAGGTAACCTTCTGGCTGCCATGCTCAATTTGTCTTGATTTTTGGCAGGTCACCTGCATAGGCCATTAAACTGATTGTCTTGGGATATATGCTAGAGATGGAGTAAACTACCTAATATTAATTTAAGAAAAGGTGATAATGGTATCATGCTGCCAGTGTTCATTTATAGTGATCAATGCTGGCAACTGATTGTTTGGGAGCTACGAAACCTAAGACCATGAATGAAGAAAAAATTAGAGACATGCATAAAAATTAAATTAGGACAGCTTTTTACCAAGCTATTAAAAACTGTGTTTTTAGAAAGCATTACTTGGTTTCTTGCGCTGATCAGAATGTTGCATTCAGGGCCTGTCCTGACCTGCTGTACTTGTTGCAGAAAGCTATCAGAAAGCCTGCAGAAACCAAATCAGCTCAGAGCCCAACTTCACAGCTACATCTTTTGTTAGTTACTTGGCCAAATGACAGTACCTCTAGCACTCAGGATGGGATCTTAACAACCAGAGTCTGAAGTTAGATTGCACTTTCTAGTTTGATTATTAACTTCTGTGTATACACATGTCTATATTGGTGTGTAATCTCTATGTTTATAAGTATGTAATTTCAGCATGAGCACAACAGAGCTTTAGCATCCCTGCAAATTTTTGTCTTTGAAACTGACTTACAGAACATCCTTAAAATAGAGACCCCAACTGAGTTATATTTTAAAATATGTAATTTTAAAATAGAAAAGCTTTATTCTACATCCCCACTGATGCTTCTAACTCTTTTGCCAAGAGGGAGTAAATGGATATGAGCATAACTACCCCAGATAGCTGTTGCTTGAGACAGCTAATCAAAAGCAAAACTCTCAACCCATCTAGACAAAAGCTGCTGCCACATGTACACCAAAGCTCACTTGAAAAAGGAACGGTTTTCCCTTTGCTGCTGTAGTTCAGTTATAACAGTTTGTCACCATTTGTACCCATAATAGATACAGTAATTTCACTGGTTTTTGAAGCTGATAATGTTTCTATAACTACAGTATTACAGGTCACACTGTCTCTTATACAGCTGGTCACCCTCAATAAATCTGTTCTGGAAAATCATGTGGTGGTTGTGGAATATATGACAAGTGCCTTACTAGATCTAATCTTTATATAAAACATACTTAGTGGTGTTCACTATATAATACTTGCCCTGTTGAATTTCAATTACTATCATAGTTAAGAAATTCTGATTTGAAGTGCCCTTCTAGGTGGAATGGAATGTTGCCTGTATTTAAAACAGCTGGTTTTCTTTCTCTTGCACTTTCTAGTATTGTTTAGCGTACAGTGTCCTCTGCTAGGTCACCCTGTGTGATCTGACAGACCAAATGACCACGGACATAAAGGGGTGCAGCCAGGTCCCTTATGGTGCCTGTGTGCAGCTGTATTAGGGAATTGAAAGGAGCTTGTAGTCAATGCAGCTTTGTCTATCCATTTGCAAATGAAAAACTCCCCAGAAGTGCCTGACCTCACCTCTTGGAGTAGACATTTGCTACTGTTCATGGACAGGGAATATAGCAATGGTGATTGTTTTTCAGAACTTGTTACTACTGTGCTTAGAATTACGTGCCTAAAGTCATCAGAGATAATGCAGTTGTGTTTTAGCACTGTGAATATCCATTACATACCCCAAAGATTTGTCTATATTAAAATGTTGGCAAAATATAACTGTGTTTTTATATATTACACCTGAGCAGTTCCATTCTGGATGTTGTGCACTGGACACTTCTGCAAATTCCCACTCCTTTTGTAGGAGAGCCTATCTGCTGGCTTACTTTCTTAGCACAATGTAGCCACATAAAGCATCACTGGCTTCAATTTCCTCCTGAACCTCTTTAAGTTAATCTTGCAACCTCCTGCCCTCTCTAGTACTGCTTCCCAGTTATCAGGCAAGAGCAGGGGGTCACCAGGGTTTTCAGAATTTGATTAGCGCCGTTGTTATGAATAATTCACATTGTTGGGTACCAGCACAAGTGATCCAAGTAGCAATTTGAAAAATCTGATTTAGGACTTAATATCTCTGAAAAAAAAAATTAATTAGTGCTGCTGATGAGGGCTCTTGACTTTGTCCATTCATATTGATGAATTCAGTGCCAGTGAAAAGCAAGATTGAAACAATCCAGCAAAAACAAGTGTTTCTGTGGCAGAGCCCACATTGTGTTACAGATACCCAGCATGCACATGCTCCTTCCTCCCTGTGCCAGTCCAGCTCTTTCACTGTGTGCTGCTTTCCTTCTGAGGAGCAGGTTCCTGAAACTCCATGTAGCTGTAGTAACACTGCTGTCAGTAATGATCATGTGCCCATTATATAGTTTTTTATGATCCTACTAAACATTAGTTAACAGAACATTCTGCTTCCTTTTTTCTGTAAGAAATTGGAACTGCAGCAATTCACATTTCTGAGCTGAGCCTAGTTAATGACGGTGGGTTTGCCTCTGATGTAGGTTGGGGCATTTAACTCTGCCATTAATCTGACACAAGCTTTTGCAATACTTCATCATTTGAACAGTAATAACAAGACCTGTGCATGTTTAGGACAGTTTGCTCTGCTTTTGTTACAGAAATAGTTGGGGGCCACTGCGATTTCTGTACCTCTGCTTCTTTTCTACCTTGTCTGAGCTTTGCAGTCTCCCAGGCAGTAAGATGTTACTATTTTACACATTGAGGCACTGAGAAATCAAAGGAGAGATTTTCAGGAATGCCCAGTGCTTTCCCCTGCTCTTATCAGTGGGAACCATTGGTCACTCTGGCAGATGAAGCTTCATGTCAGAAGCAAGGACAGCACCCCCTGCCTTGAGTCACAAACCAGTGTCAGTCTGCTGTGACTAGGTACAGCTTGGAGCTTTCATGCTATGAAAATCTACCTAAGCCCAATCAGAAGATCTTTCCAAGAAAATAATGACCTGCACTTCACCTTTGAGCATCTGGCTGCTGACTGTGTGTTTTCTCAGATCTTCCCAGGCTGTGTTAGTTGTAGGTGCAATCTGATAGGGGCCCATCCTCAAAGGGTCCTTGCTTCCCACCTGAAAGAGCCCCAGAAATGTTGGAGCCTCAGCTTGGATTCTCTTGGATGGGGCTGATGCCTTAGGTTTTAGCTTTTATATTTTTTAGATCCTGTGCTGTTTTAGTGGGTAGTTTTAGGTTTCATATTAAATGCTACTAAGCTCTCTTCACAGAGTAGACAGACAAAACAATTCCTTCTCTAGTTTGGGACCAAGGACAACTTTCAGGTCCAAGAACAAAAACAACAGTGAAGTGAGAAGGAAAAACAAGGAGGATGGAGCTTCATAATCTGAAGCTGTGGTTGGACAATTAACTCCAATATTCTAATGGACCAGAACTTATAAAAGTGTGAGACCTCATGATCAGACATCCATTTTGTGACCATTTTGGGTTCACCTTGGGTGTAGCCCAGCCAGGCTCTTGTGCAGCCCAGGTGAGCCCAGTGAGTCCTTTTAATAAATCCCTGCTTTATCCTTTTGCTCTTTCTGGTCTCTGTTCCAGGCCAGCCTCCAGAAGGCATCAGAGCAGTCACCAGACAATTTCTAGCTCTGCAGAGGCAGCAGTGTTTTGCACAGTGCCTGTTTGCTGTGCCCCTCTTTGCTCCATGGGCTGCTGCTGAGGAGCCCTCTGTCCTGGCTGGTGCTGCTCAGACATTCCCTTGGCAGTGCCTGCATTGTGCACACCCAGCAATGTGCCAGGCTCCATCCCTGTCAGCTGTATGCAAATCCTCGGCGCTGATGTTAATGCCAGTTTGGGTTTTATAGCCTGGTGACAGCAACAGCCCTCAACATTAACCACAAGTACACGTACACAGTTACGGCAGTGATTACTCTAGATGTTCAGCTAGTCATAATATTTGCACTTGGCATGATAAGGAGCTTGGAATGATAATAGCACTACGGTGGGAGCTTGTTAAAGTGACAGTAACCCTGTGTCAGTATGGGGTGGTGCACTGGTGCACGCTGTCCTACAGCTTTTCCCCAGACCACATCTCTCCGTTTGCTGCATGCAGTGTGTGAAAGTGCTTGAGGATCCTGTGTGAAACCCTCTAAACTTTTCAGAGCTTCATCTGCTCTAAGGCAGAGACATGAGGTGTGTAGTCATTAGGGACCTTTTTCTATGTAAGTCTTGTTTCATTGAAGTGATCCAGTCCTGATGTAGGATAATAGTCTCAATAGATATTGCTTTTATTTACTGACAGCAAAGAGACCCTCAGCTCCTATTCTGCTTCTTTGACCAGTACCAACTGCAAAGGGGAGCAAGTAAGAGCCACCCTGTCATGTCATGGCAGCATTTTGTCTTTTTGTTTTGACTAAAGTGAAAATTTAGCAGAGGAGTAACAGCAACCATCCCAAACCCTGTGTCTTTTTCCAAAATGTAATGATGCAGACTGGTTTTTATTTTAGGAATTCAGTTTTGTCAGTAAGAGCCAGGATACTTCCACTGTCAAGAGACCAGAGGCCAGCTCCTCGAATTTGCTGGCAAGGTTAGTGCTTGGGTGCCATTGCACCCATGGGTGTCAGTCAGTAAACCTGAGCCAACAATCCTCCCCTTCCCAAAGTGGCATGGGCTAGTCAGAGTTCTCCTGGTGCTGGAGGTTCTCTGTCAGTTTATGATTCTCAGGTGGCGGTTTTACACCCTCTGTTTTGTGTGCAGGGATTTCTTCCTGAAACAGAGAAATGGGACTTCCGAGTTTCGTGAGAAAGTGCAGTTTATTTTTCTTATCTTCTACAGAGAATTTTCTTATCTTTTGCTACAGAGGCAAAGAGAGGATGGATCCCTCTTATAGGTGTTAGCAGTGTGGCAAAGAAGTCACAAGACTTCTGCTTCTCAGACTATTTAAGGCTTTATGGGCCAATAAAATTCTGCCAACTAGATATTTATGTTATTAAACCAATACTGAGCTAATTCATGTTATTACAGTGTGAACTTTCTTAACCAATCACCCCTTAACACCTAAACCTTACAGTATTACATTCTAAAACCTCTTGTTAACCTTTGTAACTACTTTTGCTTTGTCTATGACTTTTAAGCTCTAAAATGAAACTTTCCTTTACTCAACTCAACACACTGTGCTTTAATTTACAAATCTACATTCTTACTTGTAGCACCTAAACTTGGAGGCCTTTCCCAAGGTTTCAGGTCAAACCCTGTCTGTAATTCTAGGTTTTGGCTTACAGACCTTCTATTCTGAACTTCCCAGCACCTTGGATTCCAGCACAGAACTCTGAATGCCTTGTTAATGCAGGGTTGTCTTAGGGCAATCACCATTACAGCCAAATCTGTCAGCGCCTGAATGCTCCTCTGCTCAGGTCTTGCTTTGTGTGCACAGCTGCAAAAACTTGGTCTGTGCTGTACTTGGGAAACATTCAGCCCATGATAGTGTCTACTGGCCCTTTGGATTTTGGAAAGAGATGAAACGAAATATGTTTCAGTGGCTGAAATATTGTGATAGCTGTGTTATTGCCTCCAGGTTCTGCCAGCAGCATGGTGTGAGGATGAGCTACAGAAACACTGGGTTTTAGTAGCCCCAGCTTTTGCAGTCATGCACCATTCCTGTCTGGTGGGCATAAGGGAGACTGACTGCAGTCCTGGGCAACAGAATGTGTAGAGAGAGCTCCTTGGAAAAAAAAGTTAAATGTTTGCCTGAAAATATGTAAATAATTACAAAAATACTGAAGATATATATTTATATAAGTATATGGAAGACTGATAAATGAATGCTCTTGAATTTTTCTTTTTAAAGTGCCTTTTTATATCCAAGAGACTTCTCTGGTAAGTAGCAGGCACTTGTGAATTGGTCTTTAATTGGAACCATCTTAGGAAAGCTCTTCCCATGCATTAATGGAGCCCCATGGATCACCCAAGCCATTTGTCAGGGATTGTAACACCCATGTCTCCTCTTCCAGAGCCACCTTTCTGATGCTATTAATAACAAGAGGGATGCAGGAATCACAGGATTTAGCCCAGAACAAACACTGATGAAACAAATCTAGTGATTTCAAATGGATTTCTTGTTAAAGCTGATGTTCTACAAGTAATAATCACATTTGGAGCAGACTGAATTGGCAGATAATGTGCCTTTAATGCCATCTTATGACTTTGTCTTCTTTTCATCATGAATAATTGAGATTAGAGCCCATTATTTGCCCAGGAAACCCACAGAAGTCCCCAACTAAGTGTAGTCACCTGAGTATCCTTACCCAGGAGAAAATTTGCTTCCTTGAAGCTATTTTGTTGAACATTAAGTGTGCATTTTTATTCCAGTTCTGTGTTTAATATGCAGTATTTCAGTTTCCATATATATTGTATATGTGCTTCTTTTATAAGTTTGGAACAGCTCTTTTTAAAATTGACTTTCAATTTTGTTTTACTTTTGAAAAAAATACTGGGCACTAGGTAATTCATTTATGTTAAAAAAGAATATGTGAGGGCTTTGAATAATTTGACAAAAGACAGAATATTCTGATTTGAGACTATCATTTGCATAGTTTCTTGTGAAATTCGAAAAACATGGAGCAGTTAAACTCTGAGCCAGCAGATATTTCATTTTTCTAGACAAAAATCAAATGAGGTGCTGGCAAGGTATTTGTTTTATCATCCTTTACAATCTTGAGTGCATGTCTAGAGGGTGTCTGTTAAATGTCACAAAGTTCACTATGTTTATGCAGATTAATTATGTTAGTATTTTGTAGTTCAAGTTCATATGTTATAATACTGTGCTTATTTCAAAATCACTAAAGCATCATAGGGTGATTGTAATTATCCCTGAAACAGCTGTTATGTATATGCAGAAAGAGAGTTCAAATATTAAAGTTTGGAAGTCTATCAAGCATGTCTTAATATGGAATTGCAACATTTAGCCACATTTAACTCTGTATTCAAGTGATGTCTGGCCTTAGCCATCCAGTTGGGATTTCTGGTTTCCTGTTTGCAGCACTAGTTTTGATTGACCTAGTTTGTTTCAAAACACAGGAGGGCTTTTTTCCTTCCTTATTTTTATATTTGTGTTTGTGCTATCAGTTCAGGATGAGTAAGGGTGACCTGATTTTCTGTCACACACCATGCTAGAATGTACAAGAGAGGTTGTACCTGCTACAACAGCTGTGATAGCATTGGCTGTAGCATTTTAAGACAGATAATGGGAGCACAAAATCACTACTTCCTTTTTATAACTTCCTAGGAATTGTGACAATTCCTATGGATGTCAGTCACAGGTCAAGATTCTTGCTCCTGCTTTTTACAGAAATGTAGATCAAAAAAGGATGTATCCAGTCCTGGGATCTTACAGTCTAAGTTACCTTAATTTATAATAAAAATCAGCATGCAGGATTATTATGGTCTGAAATAATACAATGAGGTACTTTTAGAAGGAGCTGACTTCTAGACAAGTGTGATAATATATTTTTATATGCATTATAAAATTAATTTTAAATTAAGAAAAGGGAACAGTGTTACTTGCAGTTGTGAAAGGCCAGTACTGAAACTCCAGTAAAGCCTTGATATGCTGATTTTGCACTAATTTGATTTTTGGTGAAGAGGGAAAACGTCAGCCATGGAAGTGATTTTTCTGTGAGGAGTACTGGCAGCTTCCTCCGTGCTGGTTAGCTCTGACCATGGGCACACTGCTAAGCCAGTTAGAAAGGCTGGACACACCTCTATGATCATATTTATTTATTATTCTTTATGATCATTTTGGAAGAACTCCACTGAGAGAGACGTGAATCCAAGCACCATGGCTGTTGCTTTATCCCAATACAGGATAAGTACAACCAAAATGCAATCAGCACAGGCTTTTTCCACTTTCTCAAGCTCCACATTGGGTGCCAGTTAATGTATTTGTCCTGGTTTAGGGCAAATTTGGGAGAAAACCTCCAAAGAGGTTCCTCTAGAAAACAAATTCAAGCAGCCCCTCCCTTAACTGGTTCGGGAAAAAGATTTCCTCAGAGAGAAGTGGAAAAAACCTGTTTATTTAACAGGCAAAGCACTCCCCAGCACAACAAATGAACAATACTGAACAACAAAATCTCTGGCCACTCCACAGAGGTGACAAATTCCCAAAGTCCCTCCCGTGGCTGCAGCTCAGCTCAGTTGCCCTCAGTCCCTCTGGGGCTGGGAAAGGGCAGGCCCAGGGGGCCACAAGTGGGAGCTCCTGGTGCCCTTTTGGGTTTTTAGTTCAGAGCAGGTTCAACAGTTCCAAGAAAAAGGAAAAAAACCCCACAGTCCAGAGAACTTCTGTGCCTCAGCTAGTCCAAAACTAACCAAAAGCAAAGGAGAGCTCTGTCCTGCCGTCTGCACTGCAGCCAGCACAGGCCGTGAAAACTCCGATCTTTATGTTTTTAAAACAACTGCCTCAGACATTCCACTGCTTCTCCTTCTCCCTCCTTCACTCCCAGACACAGTTTCAAAGGTGCAAAACTTACTCCTGAGCTAAGCAGACGAATGGGGACACAATTCACATCAACCCAGGACAAGAACGGAAAAACCGCGGGAAGTTCCTTTTTCCTGGCCTTGGGGGCACGGCCCTGGGCTGAACCTACAGACACCAATCCTCTCCCCAGTCAGAGAAAAGCTGAAGACACATGAGGAGAACAGCATGGAAACACCAAGGTCAGTGGAGAGGGAGAAGGAAAGGGAGATGCTCTGGGCCTCAGGGCTGAAATGCTTCTGCAAGCCGTGGTGAAGACTATAGTACATCAGAATATTTCCCTGTGATTCTTTAAGCTTATAGGGGGTGCAGCCCTCACCTGCAGCCCCTGAGAGCTGGAGAATGTAGATGCTAACAAAGCTGTGGTCTGACTTGAACAGAGAGAGAGAGAGACAGTTTTTCTTTCAGAGATAGAAGAAGAGGGCTCTTCTATATTAGAACGTTCTATATTAGGTCTATATTAGAACAGCTCATCCTTAAAAATTGTACCTCACAGTCCAAAATGGCCACAAATGGTAGGTGTGGGAATACTGTGAGACCATGGGAGGGATTCCATGTGCAAGCAGGTGCTGGGTGGATTGTTTAGCCATGAAATTAAAACCACAAGAAATTGTTTCCTGTGGCATGACAGGAGANGCCACAAATGGTAGGTGTGGGAATACTGTGAGACCATGGGAGGGATTCCATGTGCAAGCAGGTGCTGGGTGGATTGTTTAGCCATGAAATTAAAACCACAAGAAATTGTTTCCTGTGGCATGACAGGAGAGACTCCTCTCCCTAAGCAAACTGAAGACAGACTTATTTTTAGAAGTGGTAAACTGACTCAAGATCCCTGGTTTTGTCTCTTTAAGTTGTCAGTGGGAAAGAAGGAGGGGCTGGGGGGAGGAAAGGTGTTCTAAGGTTTATTTTACTTCTTATAATTCTTTTAATTATTTCAATAAAATTTTCTTTATGCCTTTTTCAAGTTTTGAGCCAGTTGTTGCCCTTAAAGTATCCTTATCTCACCCCATGAGCTCAATTTTTAAATCAATCTTTATGCCTACTTCGCTCGATTAGAGCAGAAGGGGATGAGTAGGTGATTTTTGTGAGTGCAGTGGCATTTAGCCAACAGTCAGCCTGCTACACTTGAGCATTCTGGAATCTTTTTTTAAGGAGTAGTAGCTTGTCATGAAAACTCTGACTGGTAATTGTGCTGTGTGACTTTTCATCCTCCTGTCTCTCCACTGTGCTGTCAGTGTGTGCTACAATAAGCTCTAGCTGGATAAACTTAGTGGAAACAGCATGTTTTAAGCAAATTTGTCCTGAGCACAATGTTCTTTAATACCTCTCCTGTATAATTAGTAGTAGTTTCGAAGGGGTACTGCACTGGATGGGCAAGATTCAAGCTCAGGGAAGCCAATCCTATTGATTGCAGAGATTCATACCTGTCATGTGTATTTCCTAGAGAAGGGTCCCAACAGATGTGTCTCTCATTTCCCTTCCTTCAGGGCAGAGTGAATGCCTCGCTCCTGTGGCCTCACCTTGAGTTCCTTGGGAAGTTTTGGGCACCAGAATATGAGAAAGATGGAGAGTGCTCAAAGGAGGATACAAAGATGGGGAAAGGCCTGGAGGGGCCATGCAAGGACTGGCTGAGGGCACTGTGTCTGTTCAGCTGGAGGAGGTCAGACTTCACCAGGGGCTGCAGCTCCTCCCAAGGGGCAGCAGAGAGGCAGCTCTGCCCTCTGTGACCAGGGACAGGACCTGAGAGAACAGCTGGAGCTGGGTCAGGTGAGGTTTAGGTTGGATATCAGAAAAAAATTTTTCTGCCAGAGGATGGTCAGGCACTTCCCAGGCTCCCCTGGGAATGGTCCCGGCCCCGAGGCTGCCAGAGCTCCAGGAGCGTTTGGACAGCGCTGTCAGGGATGCACAGGGGGGGATTGTTGGGGTGCAGGGCCAGGAGCTGGGCTGGATGATCCTTGGGGGGCCCTTCCAGCTCAGGACATTCTATATTGTATGAGTCTAAGTGTTCCAGTCCAGGATCATCTGTGCCAGAAGCAGCATGCTAGTCAGATCCATGCTTTGCTGCTCAGCTGGCTGAGACAGAGGTTTGCAGAGCTGGGGCAACTCAAGACAGCAGTGCTGCTTGAAAATGCACTGCCTAACAAGGGTGCTTCTCCTAAAGGCTTCCTTCATCTGGCTTGTGGTTCAGACTGGTGCTGAAATCCAAGGACTGATGTTCAGCTGGGTTTTGAAAATATTTCTCAGTATTGCTCTGTTCCCATTGGTGTCAGGAGCTGAAATGGATGCCAGGTTGCTGACTGGAGAGGAAAGCTGTGGTGTCACTAGAGATGCCAAGAGCTATAACTTTCCTCGTGAGGTCAAGAAAAGTTGGGATCAGCTAGGAAATGTTATGTAGAAATATTGCTGTTTTCCAGAGACTACAACTACCAACATCCATTGAAGATTTATATCTCTTTGTTTACTGCTGCCTTTGTGTCCAGCTTTTGGTAATTTGAGACATCTGTGTGTGGTCAGCCCAATGACAGTAGTCTGTGATTATTATAGCACCCTCTCAGCTGCAGTAGCCACAGGAGGTTTTCAGTGGTGTATTATTGTGTAAGTGCAAAAGGAAGTAGAGCTTTTGAAGTAGTTGGTGCTTTGAGGGGAAGTCAGGGAGAGAGATGTAAATTGTACCAGCAGGTTGGGCTTAGAGCCATTGGGTGGTGGGTGTTTGTGCACAGGTGATGAGGAATCAGTCAGTGGCTAAAATTCCTGTGGAAGGATAAAACAGTCAGGATGCTGTCATTTCAGTGCCTCTCCAGTTCCAGTGTGCCCTCAAGTCTGTTGTCCTGCCTGTGCACCATCTCCCCCGAGTAGCCTGGCTTTTCTCACTCATGAGGGCCCTGGGACAGTGGGCAGCCTGGTGCCAAGTTTGTGCAGTGTCTCTGATGTGGGGCTTGGTCTCAGTTGAGGTCTCTGGGATGCAGAGTGTGGAGCCACCTCCAGGCTCAGGCACAGCTCCCCAGGCCTTCCTTGTCCTGGCAGGACCAAGGTGGCACAGGGATGCTCATTAAGACAATATCCTTCATAGCCTGCCTTAAGTGTTGGTCAGCCCTGAAGTGGTCAGGGTTGAACTAGGTGACTGATTCCTTTCACCCCCCAAAAATTCAATTCTATTCTATTCTATTCTATTCTATTCTATTCTATTCTATTCTATTCTATTCTATTCTATTCTATTCTATTCTATTCTATTCTATTCTATTCTATTCTATTCTATTCTATTTCTATTCTATTCTTTCTGTTGAATAACCCCTTATTCCATGGAACACAGAGTAAGAGAAGATGCTGATTTCACATACATCATTACTGGAGCGGTCATGCTCAAATTTTGTGAGCAAAGCTCATGTTAATCTTTTGCTTAAGCATGAAGACAAATGTGTGTTGTCTGTATGTGAAAGGTGGGGCTCTCCAGTGGCTCTTGTGGTTCAAAGAATACCAAGCAAAGCACCATTCAAAGCAAAGCACTGCACAGCCCAACACTGTGTCCAACTTCCATTTTCCCGTCAGGAACTGTGGGCAAATCATTACACAGCTCTGGCCTCTGTGTCCCCATCTGCTGCTGAGGACAGTGCAGCTCTGCTTTCATGTGGGAGTGTGCAAATGCTTTGGGATGCCTGCCTGGGGAAAGCTTCCACCCAAGCTGTTACAGCCTGCTGCACTTTCCCTTGAAACGTGGAGATGCCTAGTGTGTCACAAGTTTTTGTGGGCACACCTTTTCTCTAGGTAGTCAATTCCATCTCTTATACAAAAGAAGTAAAGGATGAAGCACATGTTATGGCTGGGAATCTATTGATTGAAAGGGGAGCTAGGTCAGAGCACTTATGCTTTTATTAATGATCCTGACAGTTCAGTATGAATGGAGAATGGCTTGTAATTAGGTTTGCAACTGTTATTGATTGTTGTCATTTTCAGTATCGATTATCTTACTACTTGGGAAAAAAATAGTCCGTGAGCTCCTCAGGAATGCTGAGCACAGCCTCTGGCCTGCCTTTCTGCTTCTGCAGGGAAGATCAAGCTGTTTCTCATGATGAAATGGAGCCCTGTCAGCTGTGTGGGTTGGGCTTTTAGTTCGGTGTTGCTGGCTCTGCTCTCCACCTCCTGCATGGCATCTGAGTTCATTGGCTGTCATTCCAGAAAGGATACACCCATTTCCTTTCTGAGCTGCATCCCAATGTAAATTTCTGAAAGATATGGGGCTAAATCCCTATAAATGGAGAGCCAAGATTAATGGTTGTTATTTGTCAGCTGATAACCACTGAAAAGAAAACATATTTGTCACTCACCCCTACAATCAATGTTGTATAAAGCCATGCATATAATGACTTGGAATGAATGAGAGTATCATGGTATGAGCTAACAGAACTGAACTACAAAAGGCACAAAACTCTCTGAAAAGGCTCTGTGATTTCAACAGCCAGCAGTACTGATCACTCAGCACATCTGTAAGGTCAAGGTTGTTTACAAACAGATTGGGGAGCAAAGGAAGGGTGTGTTTTAAAAACAGCAGCAAAGTTCAGAGTCACTCTTCAGTTGTGGTGGCATGGCTCGTGAAGGAATTTTGTGGGTGGCTGTTTCAGAGAAGAAAGCCCCTGTGATTTGTGTTTGCTGAGGTCACTGCACCTCCATCAGCACCCCGGGAGAGCAAAACTGCTGGGAACAGTGGCTTGGGAGGTTTAGAGGGCATTCCAGTGACTGGCAGTATTGTTCCTTTGTCTCCTGCATTCAAAACAAAACAATAAGATTTCTGGAGAAGAAAAAAATTCCTCAGATGCCTGGGATTTTTTCAGAGCCTTTTGCAACCAGGGCATTTTGCTGAAGTGGTGCTGAGTATTGAATTTTTGCCTAATGGAAGTTTCCTTGAATCCAAGGAGATAAAGTGTTTCCAGTAAATAACAAGAGAGACAAAAGCAAGCTATTTTTTCCCCTTGGTCAACTTCTGCTAGATATTAAGGTTTTGGTTTTTCCACCATTTCTGTTTTGATTAGTATGGAACATCTCATTCCACAGTGGATTTTTCTTTTTTTTTTTTTATTAAGAACAAAGACCCCCTCTGACCTGGATTTGGATGCATCTGTGACAGCTGACTTCACTGGCTGCCAGCTGAGCATAGTGCATTTAATTGATGAAATAATAATGATGTACCATGCCTGAACTTGCTTTGACGACCACTTGAAGCAGAAGCCAGAGTAAATCAGGCCAGTGCTGCAGCATCCCAGTGGTCATGGCCCATCCACTGACTTGGTGCATGGAGGATGCCAGCTTCCCAACCACATCCCCCCACAGGCTTGCTTCATTCCCCTCTCATACTCTCCTTCCTTCAATAGCCAAATTAAAAGAATCTCTAACTTCTTTTTAAAGAGCAGCATTTTTGTGCATCCTCTTAACTGCCCAGAGCATTAGGATTATTAAAACAGAGCTTTCCTTTTCTGGACTGTCTCAGTGGAGAGACAGGCTAGGGTAGAAGTGCTAAATAGATTCACTGGCAGAGCAATCCATCTGCCCTGGCAGTTCTTTAGTCTGATTACTGGGACATGTTCCCTCCAGGAGCCAGAACCTGCATGTCCTGAACTTCCAAACTGCATTTTCATTGGTAATAGGCTTCAGCTCTGCAATTTTTACATAGGGAAAAATATCAGCAAACTTTGTATCAAGACTCAGCCTTTTTGTGTACCTTCATAAAGATTAGTGAAGCATAACAATGGTTGTTTTTTGTCGTGGTTTGGTGAGGGGAATAGATTTGGAGGGGCTTTTGTATGGCTTAATTAATATTACACGTTGGTTTAATGTTGTGAAAGGGGACTTCAAGAAGATAAATAGTTTGCCTCTAAAGTCCCCCTAGGTGTCCTTTGCCTTGAAAACTGGGGTTTTGTTTTCAGGACCAGTGTGGAAAGAATAAGTACAGCATGTGGAAGAAGAAATGGTTTTCTGAGGCCTTTGTTAGAATTTCAGGCTGTTTGTCTTTTGGTTTTGATTCCTCCCTCCCACCCCCCCAC
>VYXF01004881.1:1127248-1158481 GCA_013397295.1 Polioptila caerulea | reverse complement strand
GCTCAGACATGACAAAATGTATCAATTAACTGCAGCAAAGAGATCAAAGCAGTTCTTACTTTGCAGAAAGGAATATTTATGCTCAAATAGTGTCTTTTAGAGCTGATAGTTTCTTTTAAAAAGTACTACAATATCTTTTTTCTCTTGTCTTTTAAGAAAATACTTAATCTCACCGACTGGTGATAATTAAATGAGCAAATGAATTTCAAGAAATAGAGAATTTATTTTTTTTAACACAAGACTTGCTTGGAGTAAGACAACTATGTACATGTATCATTAATAATTACCACTGTTGGGTGTGCAGTTTATTCCAAGCAGACTGGTGGTAGAAGGACTTGGACAGATGTACTGGAGACCTTGATACTTTATCATGATGGTCAAGTGCTGCAGCAGTTTTTGTAAACCCTAAGGAATCTTGCCAGCATTGTGAGGTGTGCTATTCCAGGGGCTGACGATCACTTAGAAGCCCATTTGATTTACTTGACACTGTTTTGGGATCAGTAATCTTGACTTTACAAATTCTGTTCCACTGAATATTATTTTCCCTTTATAATCCCACATGAATGTAACCTCTGAAATGTCAAGGAAATACAGCCATGAGGTTGAGAGATGAGGACTTTGCTGTGAGTTTCAATTGTGCAATGTTTTGCTGTGAGCTGATTTTACCTTCCACCCTAACCAGGGTTTGTGCCTGTAGACCTGCAGCTGGAATGCTTTACATCTTCTGTTCACAATTGCTTATGGAAAATGCTTTTTTAGCAGTAGAGTATGGGGTGGGAGCCAGGACTCTTGGACTCTTCCTACAGCTTTGTGTGTTTTTCACTGTGGTCATTGTCTGATTCTTGGAGAAAGCATTCTCTTAATCTTCAGCAAGAAGTCACAAAAGGCTGTGACATCATTCTGTTTCTTGGCACTTTTATAGAAGATGCCAGGTGCTGAAAGCACTGATTTGTATTTCTGAGAGATCAAAGATATGAGAAGGAAGTGGTTCCCTAGAACAGTGTGTCACAGTAGTTGGTGCTTTCTGCATTTTCTGCCTCTCAAAACAGAGGTGTGCTGCTCCTCTCAGCAATGTTTGGGTCGAGGCACTCAGGCAGTCACATTGGCAACTTGGGAGATGTGACTTGTCTGTGTCACAAATGTGATAAAGCTGTTGGTGTGGTGGCTGTGATGCTTGGGCAAATAAAAGTCCAGCTGCACTCCTGTGAATAGCTGTAACAACTGAATAACTTGGGGACTTTCAAGACCTCAAAATCACCTGTCAAAGGTCAGTGCGGATCTTCAGGAGCTCTTCAGTGGTATCAGCAATTTAAAATACATACTGGCATGATTTAATGAACTTTAACAATTAGGAGTTGGCTTTATTTTTTTTGCAGTTTTCCACACACCATATGTGACCTGTTCAATGCTTAAGCACAGTTTTCTTGGGACCATGAGAGAATGCATGGCTCTGGTTTCAATTTTATTAAATTAGGAATGGCTCTGTTGACAACAGTGATTTTACCCATGCAAACCAAATGCTAGGGGAGAAAATTTGGGTCAGCAATCTCGGAATTCCTTCTTGTGCTGCATTTCAAAGTGATTGAATGTTTAGAGTCAAGACTTTGTTTGCCCTTTTTCTTGTATCGTGATCTTTTGGAAGTGAAATGTCACTAACTGCCAGAATTAACTGTCTTCACGTGGCTTTAGTGCTGTGTTCCAGTGTCCAGCAGCATTATGACAGCATGTCAGTAACTGGAAATTGATTTGTCAGTGCTTGAACTGAGTAAAATAGAAGGAAATGGTAGGAAGAGTGAATATTATTGACTTAAAATTGATTTCTGATTGGTCTTGTTATCTTAGAGAGTGTATTAGGATGAATTATTTAAATAACTTTAATCCCATGCAAAATTAAAGTAAAAAAAAAAAAAAATAGGGGCAATAAAACCCTCTCTTATGCCCCCCCAAAAATAAAAAATCCCTTTACTTTTAAACAATTTATCCTTAAAATAAAAACTCCATACTTCAACATAACCCAAAAGCACAACTATAAAAGACTATAAACAAAAAAAAACTTCACAGATACAAATTTCCAAACAACTGCTATTCATAAAAAAACACAAAAAATTGTTTTCTTATAAAAAAATTTCCATAGCTTAACAAAAAATGCTTCCCTCCCTAAGCAAACTAAAAAAAAAATATTCTAAAATAAAAAACTAACTTAGAATTCTAAGTATTGTTTCTATACATTGCCAATTAAAAAAAAAGTGTTCTAAAAATTTTATTCTAATTTTTATTATTCTTCTACTAATTTTATTAATAGATTTTCTTTATACCTTTCAAAATTAAAAAAAAAAAAAAAAAAGAAAAATTTCAAATTAGCAAACCAAAACCACTACAGGGGCATCCCCACAACCACACAGCTTTCAGGTAACAGATTTTTTAATGTAATCTTATATTGCAAAGAAATTCCTGTGTTACTCCCTTGCTTTTACTTTCATACACATCCTGTCAAAAGGCCAACAGCATCCTAACAGGGACCAAGTCCCATCTGGCATCAAGCCTTGCCCTCCACACAAACTCTCCAGCCTGTGCAACCTGCCTGCTATTATCAGAGCATCTTGCTTATTGGGTATTCTCCACTCAGCACTGTGCTTCCCTGAGAGCACACAATGAAGTCACAGGATTTTGAGAAGCTGCCTCAAGACTGGCTGATTTTCTGTCGAGCTGAGGAATTGTGACAAAAATGTAGGTCACTTTGACACCCTGCTTCTCCCTGGCTTTCGGGTTGTGGTGCAAGTCCAAGCAGCCTGCAGGCCACTGTCCCAGCTGGAAACTGAAAAAGGCACAGACTCTGCCTTGCTGAGTGTATTTATGAGCTGGAACTGTGATGAAATGTGTTTTTCAAAGCACAAAATAATTTGATATTTGCTGGAAACATCACAGGATCAATAACACTTCCCGTGTTTTCAGCTCTGAGAAGTCTGTTTTTAAATCAGCTGAAACAGAACTTTCAGATTTGGAAAAAGAGAGAGTTTGGAAGGGAAAGGTTGGCTGAGTTTTGACAATGGCCTTAGCAGAGAGTTGAGCTTCAGCCCTTAAAAAAAGGACCAGGTGGATGAGTGGGTGATAGGGGAGCAGAGGTAACAAGAGGCTGTGGGACCCAACAAGGTGTAAACACTCCTCACTGGAGGGGATACTCCGTGCTCAAGGAGACTCATGTCTCACCTTCTGATGGTGTGAAATTATCTGTCTGGAACAGAGAGTGGCTTAGAAAGCCAGTTTTTGAAGTTTCTGTTTAGCTTTCATGCTCTATTGTTGAGTAATGGAGAATCAGGGAAAGCAACAAAATGTCTTTAAACCCCTTCCATGGTAGCTGAAGTGATTCTTCCCTGCTTGCCTTCATATTAAGCAAGGATGTGCCTCTCCAGTGACTGAACAGGTTCTAAAAATGTGCAACCTGTCTTAGAATGCGAGAAGGATGACAAAAGTACAGAGAAGCAGACAGGAAAACTTCAGTCAGATTGAAATAACACAGGAGAGAGAACGGGCTTGGGAGGGGGCAGGGGAAGAAAAGGAAAGCACCTACTAAAATTGTACCTTAAATGTGAAGAAATGGTGCTTATATGAAGTGACAAGGGATCCATATCCACAAGTTACAATAATGCAGTTTTTAAATTGAATTTTTGTGGCAGACCAGCTGAATAAAATTGCGAAGCTGTGCTTCAGTTGTGTAGTAAGTGGTGCATGTGGTGTGAAAGACAAGCTGCAGTGTGATAACAGACTATCTCCTCCATGCACAAAGAGGTCTGTATTCTGATAAACTCAACAGCAGGTGCTGGTAAATATTGGTCCAAGCCTCTTGATCATTCGAATTTAATGTGTTGGTTAATCATATTGAGTTTAGTCATTCTTTCTACTGAATTTATTGGTTTACTTTTGGAGACACTCCTGTGGAATTACTGTCCTGTGTCTTGTTGGCATGAGTTGCAGAATTACTGGGGATTCTGATGAGATATAAGGGCATGAGCCAGAGGTTGGTGTTGGTGAGAATAAAATCAGCTTTTGCCTCTCTCTGGACTTTCAGGGTCAGTTCCAGGAGTGAGCATCTCTAATCTGAGTTTTTGGCAGGACTAGGAACAGAACAAATTCTGCCATGGTTCATTGATCACCCCAAATTCATTTGGGGAAATTTTGGCTTGCGTTTGTCACAGGGGTGGCTCCACTATGACTCCCCTCACACACACACACACCCCCATTCTGTTACAGAGCTGCCAAGCTGCCAAGGGGCAGCATGACCTCAAGATCAGCTGCTGCAGTGACTGGGCAGTGGTGCTGCTGGGGTTCTTGTTGTTGTTGCTTTTGATTTTCAGGTATTTGCCCCATGTTTTTCCTACTATAGTTTACAGAGAACAAGACCTTCTAGTTTGTTGGGGGTTTTTTGTTTGTTTGTTTTCTTTTTCATTTTGTTTTCATAGAAAGGTCCCTTGGTTGTTGAAGTGAATTAGTGGAAAAGTCACATTTACTTTGGACATGGCTGTATGTCCAGTGTCAAGTGTTCTGTCCTGGGCTGATGATGTGAACTCAGACATCCTGTTATTGCAATTCCAAGAGTTCCTTGGGAGGCACTCCAAGCTGTCCCCCTATGTTTTGGGTGATATGATCTAGTGATTTACATATGGATTTATATATGGTGATTTGCAGGTTACAGTGGCAGTGATGGGTTGATCACTGGGGACTGGATCCAGGGACTGGATGGTCCTAAAGGTCCCTTCCAACCTTGATGATTCTGTGGTTCTCTGTTGACAAACTGGGATTAGAATGAGATGAAACAAATATTTTGCTGCTTGTGATTTAACCCAAGTGTCATACCCAGACCAAAGCCCTTATTTAAAATTCTGGGACTCTGAGGCTTTTATTGCTGTCATGATTTTATCACAGATCTTACAGTGGTGAATACTTTTCAGAGAAAGGCTCAGCTTTTGTCAGCAAACATTAAACTTTCATTTTAAACAAAGAAAAGTTTTTAGCTCATCTCATGGGGGAGAGAAGCTCAAAAACTCAATTCCTTTACAGAAGCCCTCCTGTAAGTATTTTGCTCACATCTTATAGTTTTCAAGCGCATTTCTGTTCCTGTGTGTGTGGGAAGGGGCTTGGTCTTGCATTTGTGAATGTTTGGAGCTGCCAGTGTTGCTTTTTCTATACCACCACAAGACTGTAATCTGAGGTTTTTAGGCTTCTAACTCTCAATGAAATCAAAGAGAGGACAAGTACCTTTCAAAATTTGATCTTTATCTTCGTACCAGCTTGTGCCTTCACAGCCCATGTGATGATTCCTTTGAAAGCAGTGTAAGGGGTCTGATTCTTTTGAAGGGAAAGAGAAGTTTCTAAAATCCCTGAAAGAATTTAGAATCATCTATGTTGTCTATTCTGATGGCTTCCCTGAAGTGGAGGCAAGTTAGTGAGAAGACATGAACTGAAGCTCTTTATTTTCAAATTGCACAGCCATAGCAATTTACTACATCCAGCTTGCTATTTTTGCCTGTGATGTTTGGAGAAATAAACTCCTTTTAAGATATATTTTCCAGAGTATCTTTGTAGTATTTGCAGTGATTTTGGCTCTGGAAATGCTAGGAAATATTGGAAAGTCCAAGGTCAGGCATTCTTTCTGATGCCAGTCAGGTGGGAACTTTATCAGAGTTCATCATGTCCCTGCCAAGTTGGTGGTTTTTATTCTGGCAATGGTAACTTGAAACAGTATTGGGGATGAAATTTTCCAGTCCTCACTCCCTACTGATGCTAACTTCTTAAATGCAAAACAATTCATGAGAATTTGAGAGTGGAGTGGCCCATAAGAGGTACAGGGGAATGACATTAGAGCAGGGCAGGGGACAGGGAATCTCCCACAATTTGTGGCTCAGGGACTTCCTGAGCCAGAGGTGGTCTTTCTTTAACATCCCTGTACTAGTCCTTAGCAAGGCCTTTATTTAAAATTCAAGTAATCATTTGCCTACTTGGGCTTGAAAAATTTTGGAGGCATATTTATATTGAAGGCCAGGGATAACTCAGAATATATTTCTGAAGTGTGAATCACCACAGGTATGGAGTTGTGCTCAGAAACATGAACCTGTATCTGCTGCCTTCATTATAGTATTACACTTGAGGGGAGGAAGTGAGATGAAGAAATTAAACCCCACAGCCAATTAATGAAACAAAAGGAGTGGACTGTGGATTTAAAGCCAGATTTTTCAAAGCGCTCGATACTCAAAGCTCACACTGAAGAGAATAGTTGGATTTGCTAAGCAGCTCAGTGCCTGCTCGTGAAACCTTTTTAAAAATCTGCCTTAGACCCTTAGTGAGGGGTTTCTGAAGGCTTAGCCTGTGGGTTTGCAGGCTGAGGAGCCCTGGCAGGTGCTTGGGAGCCATTTCTTTTGCTCGTTGGCCTTTTCCGATGAGCCCCTGTTGTGGTGATGTGGGTGGGTGGCAGAGTGGGGCAGAGCAGGGAGAGGGAGTTGAAGGCAGACAAAGTAAAGTGGGATTGACCCACACACGGCATGGCACCTCTCACTGGGTGAGGGGGTTACTGCTGCTGCTTTCCCCAGCCAAAGGCACACTGCTCCTGTGTGGAGACCCGTGCTCTCCTCACGGTGGGACTTATCTTGATATCTGTTGGTAGAAGCTTGGGAGAGTTGGCTGACACATTACAGCTCTCCATCCTCAAATACAGCTGTTTTCACATCTCCCACACTTCTGTGCAACGTTCATGGGCCTGCTGAGGCATTTGCCAACCACTTGCAAAGCATGGGTGCATCTTGGAGCAGTTTGAGGTGACAGAACAGCCAGAGGTGCAGTGAATGTCAACTCACAGACAAGCCACGGACCAGCACCAGGTCAGGTTGGAAATGCACACATGAGAGATGTAGAGCCCATGCTAAATCATCACTTGACCCACAGATCCCTGGAGCAGCACTTCTGTCCAGCCATGCAGCTGAGGTGCACCTCTTCCTGCCTCTTCCCATGGCCAGGGTCAGGTGGGTGGAGGAGTGGGGTGTTCCTGGGTCACCCGAGGTGCTCAGGCAGCAGGGCTGGTGCATTGTGATTTACTGCTGCAAATTACTAGCAGCAAAGGGGAGGCTGAGATTTGATTCTCTTCCAACACTGATGCTGAGGAGTATCCACAGTGCTTGGGGCAAAGATCCAATCTGGCTCTCCATCATTAGAGCTGGGTTTTCCACATGGGATCATTAACACACGCATAAATGTAAACAACAGACCCAGGATTTATGGGGACTCACATTCAAAGTGCAGGTAAATAAAAACTGAGCTCTTAGCAGAAAGAGGGCTCTTCAGCTATGGGCACAATCTTATTTTCAAATAGCACAAATATGAAATTAACTCATTAATTGACTGTTCAGCTTTATGGGGATAAACATATGGCTGCAAAATCTCTTTCTCCCTTATTTCTGCAGCACCGCCTTCCCCCCGGCTTTGTGTTTAGACCTGGAAATTCAATGCACCATAAAAAACTATTAGAATTCTCTGGTGTTGTGAAGCATAAAATCTTTGTAGTATCAAGCTTGTTATTCCACTATGTCAATTTAATAAAGATTAGTAATACTTTTGGTCTGGCTCAAAAATTTGAAGAGAGAAATTTCTAAATGAAGACCAGAAAAGTTTTTTGTTTGGCACAAATGCCTATGACAGGACCAACGGATTGAAAGGATTGTGATGGAAAATGGAGACAAAATTTCAGAGATAATTTTGTTAAATGTGCCTGTTTTTCAATCAGATCTTTACACATTAACAGATAGCAAAGTATGATATCTGTGTGCTCTGCAATGACACACACAACACATGGATTTCCAAACAAGTATATGCAAACACATGATTAACAAAGCAGATTGTTACCCAAATTAATCCAAAAGCAGATTTTTCACTAAACCACTTACGGGAAACATGTTGTGCTGTTGCCTTGGGGCTGAGCTGTTTCTGGCTATGCAAGCAGGTAAAGGGGACATTTTTTGTGTCCTCACATCTGTGTTTGGAACCTGTGGCTGCAGTCAGTGGGGAGCAAGGAGGGAGGGATGTGCAGAGCACAGGAGGAACCCGAGGCAGGGCAGTGGAGGAACACTCTGCTGCGTTTTTCTGCAAACTAAGGAGTGGAAGAAGCCATCCAGAGGCACACCCCTACAAAGCTGCCTTGGTCCCAAACCACAGATGAGCTTCTGTAGCTTTTCATGGGGAGAAGGGCCAAAGTCTTTGTGCTCACCTGCTGATGCTCTGTTCCAGCTTTCAGCTGGTGCTCGCTTGCCTGCCCCTCTCCTGCAAATACTTCCTCACCTCCCAGGGAGTCACTTCCATGCCAGTCTTCATACAAGCAAATATTCCTTTGAGCTGTGTGGTGATTAAGGCAGACTTGGTCCCCAGCTCCCTCTCAGCATCAGAGGGAATGAGAGATAGTTGAATACTCAGCTTAGTGGTGCCTTTTCTTTCTAATTTCTGACCTTTAAGTGAACACTGAGCTGTCCATGGCAAGAGAGTAATGAGGTCTCCTATATTTCAGTAACTGCTGGTATATGGACAAGCCCCATTTTTCAGGAGGAAGGGGTTTCAATGTAAAGTCTCTCTCATCAGTGAGTTGACGTGCATATTTTTTTCACCTCAAACAGTTACAAAAAGCAAAAGATTGTAGCATGATCATTAAAAGGGAGCAATAGCATTGCTACTTATTTTCTCCTCTAGAAACAGGGCAAAAAAATCTGTCTTCAGTTGATGAACTCTTGTGTGGTAAAAAAGACAGAAAAGAATGTCACCAAAATGTTTCTGGTTGGCTCCCCTCTACCTGTGTAATGAATGCCTTTTGTGTAACTAAGCCAGCGAGGTCAAAGGAGTGGGAATTAACCCTCCTTGCCCTGGCCTGTCGCTGCTATATCAGGTTCTCCCCAATCCAAATGTTCTGCACCACTAGCTAGGCAGTTCTTCTAGAAGAACAGAGGTGTCTCAATTATCTTACTGTTTCTCTGGAAACTCACACAGTCCTCTTTTGTGTCTTCACTGGCAGTGAGCACCCAGGAAAGCAGGGAAAAGCAACTGGCCCCTGGTGTTCAAAATCCACACTGTGAGAGTGACATGACTTAAACCTGCATGGACATTTTGCCTAATGAAGGAACCCCATGTCTTCTGAAGAGTCATAAAAACTGATAAATACTGATATTTCTGTCACTAAATGATATTGTAACTGGAGCTAAATCGCCACCTGCAATGAGTAAATTAAATATTGACTATTTCATTGACTGTTAGATTTAATTTGAAGCAATCATGCAGGAGGTATAATGGCACAGAAGATGAGTGACTATTTAATCTTGTCATCCCTGTTAAGTGTTGAATAATGAGAAAAATATCCACTTGACAGAATAAGGGAGTTGACTTAATCTTGTATTTCCATGTCAGGACTTCTGCTTGGTAGATTTATAACAAAGCTGTTGGAACAGCTGTTGTTGCAGGCTTGCCTCCTTGGTAACATGGCACGATTTGGGTTCCTCAGTAGTCTGTCTATGTGACATCCTCCAACCTAACTCTTTCCAGCAGAAATATTTATATGAGCTAGCCAAGGGAATCAATCGGTCCTTTTTCAGGAGCCTGTGCTCTGCCACAGGACAGCTGTGCCCAGAGGCCAGGTGGAGCTCCCTTTAACCACACTGTCTTCTCAAGCTTAGCTTAGAAGGTGATAGGCCCTGTTGGTTTTCCCTGGGAGGGTATGTTTGGCTGCTCAGATGTACACACAGTGTCTTCTCTTCTTCCTTTTCGCTTCCTGCTTGGCCAACCCTATTAAAGCCCTCACCTCCTTAGCAGAAATCTTTGTTATTTCTGGGGTAGTGGTCTCTCCTTTAAAAAGGAAAAGGCCTAGTTCCCATGGAGTTCTGAGCCTTCCATCTTCCAGTGGAATCAGTGGCATTTTAGGTGTTCAGCACTATTTAGCATCCAAACAAATCATGTTCACAGTCATTTCCCAGATTTTGCTCTTTCAGAATTGTTGGATTTCTATGGTACAGCAAAGAACATTCTTTACAAAGAATAGGCACTTGATGTTATGCCATGCTTAAAGCCCAGAGATCAGATAGAATTTTTTTTTTTAATTGAACTTATTTTTTAAAATCTTATCATCCTTCTATATGAATGGGTATTTCTGGAGCGTGGAACAGACAAAGGTTCACATTGTTTGCACAATGCTGACATTATTCTCCCTTGCATTCACATTTCTTCATGAGATAGATTGTCTCTCAGCACTGCATTCAAGCTAGCAGCTCTCTGTAGGTGAATGCCATCATTACTTTGTATGATGAAGTCTGCTCTGAGATGGTTAAATTGAAAAAGCATCTGTCATGTACTGGCAAGCACAGAAAGAACTGTTTAAAGGCAAACAGAACCATTTTATGCCTTCTGGGTTTTGAACTTGCCTGCAGGATTTAATTGTTTTCTCCTGCAAGTAAGATTTTCAGTTCTAGGTGGTCAACTCCTGACATCTCTTTGCATGCTTCTGTAGCAGTCCAATCTTCAGCAACACAGAAAAGACTGGGATGAATTTAATGCAATAGGTGAGGTCCCTGTGCTAAACAACCTCTGATCTGGCCTTGAATGTAATTACAGGCAGTCTGTGTTGCTAGACCCCATCCAGAGGGTTTAAAGGCTAAGCCATTAGGTCTGTAGTATTTTTGCTATGTGCTCTCAATCCATGAGAAATGACAGTAGAATTCAAAGGCTCTTGAGTGGACAGTGCCACTGATATTCACTGGAGTCAGCACTGAGTTCAACTTGGTTGCCATTAGCCCCAGTTGCTGCCTTTAGTTCTGGTTTGTTTTTTGCAAAGGAATAGCTGCAGTCTGATCTTTCATCTTCTATTTGTATATCCAACAAAGTGATCTGATATGAATAGTTCTCTGCTTTGCTCTTTTGAGGGTAGGATCACATCTGGGTGAGAGAGGTGAAAACAAATTCCATGTTGGGGTTTGCAGTCTGCCCAGCTGCTCCCACCTGCCATCCCAAACTTTGTAAGAGACAAGGAGGTTCCTCCAGCCCCACTGCAGCACAGAAAGCTGATCTGTACAGTTTGCTGGTGGCAGACAGCGAGGTGCCCACTGGCACCAACGTGTCCTCAAGTGGCTGCACCTGCTGGACTGAGCACAGGTAGGTTGCTGCAATCAAAGCAGCTATCTTGGCCTTGTGCTCACAGTGTCCTGTGCATGCTGTCTCCCAGACAGGGAGTTCCACCTTGCAGAGACACAAAGCTCTTTCACACAAGGCTCAGGCCAGGCAGGTCTGGTGCTGCGTTGGCACATTTCTCCAGAGGTCATGTCTGCATCTGAGCTTCCAAATCTGCTCTTTCCAGTGGCACTGAGTCTGGCCTTCAGGGTGGCTTTGGGAAGTGTTTTGTAACTGTGGCCCCATTTTCCAGGGATAGGCCTGCATGTGCCACCCTGGCAGCAACTTCAGCAGAATTGGGCCTGCTTTAGGCAGTGTTAAGGACCTCAAACTCAGGCCCTCCACATCCTCTTTAGATTGAAATTTACACTTTAGGTGGTGGAGGAAGTGGCAAGCAGTGATTGTTCACCTGTGCTGGGCACTGATGAAGCCACACTGCAAATCCTGTGTCCAGGAGCTGGAGAGTGTTCAGAGGAGGGAGGGGAGCTGGGGAAGGGTCTGGAGCACCAGGAGAAGCTGAGGGAGCTGTTGGGGATCAGTCTGGAGAAAAGGAGGCTCAGGGGGAACCTTCTGGCTCTGCACAGCTCCCTGCCAGGTGGGCCCAACTACCGGGGGTCGGGCTCTGCTCACAGGGAACAAGGGACAGGATGAGAGTAAATGGCCCCAGGCTGTGCCAGGGGAGGTTCAGGCTGGACATCAGGAGAACTCCCTTCATGAAAAGGCTTGTTGGGCATTGGCAGGGGCTGCCCAGGGAAGTGGTGGAGTCCCCATCCCTGGAGGTGTCCAAGGAATGACAGGATGTGGCACTCAGTGCTCTGGGCTGGATGACAAGGTGGGGATCAGTCACAGGCTGGACTCAGGGATCCTGGAGGTATTTTCCACACATATAGTTCTGTGATTATTTGATTCTGTGACATGCTGCTAATTAAAACTGTGAAATATTTCACATTATCTCTTTGTTCAACTAAACCAGTATGTTCATTGTGGAGGCACCATGCTGTGAAGTTTTGCATGTTCCATTGAGTGCACGAAGTGTCCAGCGTGGGAACCCCATCCCAGTCCATGAGCAAAGGTGCCAAATGAAATCTGTACTTCTGATTTCCCTGGCTTTGCTCGCCCAGGGGGGTTATGAAATAAGGAATGTGAATCTGAGATCTTCAAATAACTGTCATCCATGTGATGTGCTTTTTCTTTTCTGTAAAGCTGCTCCTGGCAAATGTTTAATAAGCCCAGAGAGAAAAAAAGTTTGAAAACCCCAGTAGATAATTTGCTAATTAAATTAATTATGTTTGCAAAGGTAGGCATTAGAAATGACAGCTACAATTTAAATGGAACTTAGTGATGACTGCAGGAATAAAATAGAAAGACTGAAAGCTCACAAGTGTAACAGGTAAATAATTAATTCATGCATCTATGAAAAGATGGATCAGACTGTCCCCCTACCCCATATTTAGCAGCTCTAAGTGAACCTTTTGCATGTTGAAGTTTTCAGTTTGACCAGAATGCCACAACTTAGATTTTTTTTTCAACATGATAATCCAGCTTCTGTAGAGAAAATGGTAGCTTGAAAATTAAGTGGCTACAAAAATAATATGCTAATCATACCTGTGGTAATTTAGAATATGTCTTCCTTGTCTAGAATAAGTAATACCTATGAAACAATACCTATGAAGCAATTTCAAAAGCAGCCATTCTGAGACTTAGTGATGCCTGGGAATGGAAAGATCTACTATGAAAGCAATTCAGCTACTGCTGACAAGAAACAAAGTGTGACCCTGTCAAAGCTCTGTTTGCAGTGTAAGGATGGACTCTGCAGGCCCTGATTTGGAGCAGCAAATTGAAAAACTTTGAAAGTGTAAATTTCTGCACGTTGTTACAAGAAGTTTACTTTTATTGGTCCATTCGTGATCTTGGATTAAAAAATGTCCCCATTTTAATGAAAGCAGGGTTGGACCTTGTGGTCGCTGCAGTCTCTGAGTGTGCTGGTAGCCAGCTAGAGAGTTGTGCCCTGGCAATTGCATCTGAAGCTCATTTACCAGCAGTGAAGCCAGAGACTAAACAGATGTACCTAGTGCATGACTAGTGCATCTTTATCTTTTGTCTCATCTTCTTTCCCCTCTGTACTTCACAACGTAATCCTGATGTTTATTATTATCCAGCTGAGGCCCAAACCCATTGTTTGTGGCATAGTCTGAACTCTGTTAGTAGATGTGATATTACAGTGTTCTGCTGTACTGATTAGTATCCCAAAAGTCAGTGGCTTTGTCTGGATAAATGCTCATGATCTTTTTAAAGTTTCATTTGATCAGGATCTCTCAGTTAAGTTAACCTAATGATATTTGCTTCATCCAAATGTCTTTAATACAGGCCCCAAGTCCAGCACTCAGTTTCAGTTTGAGATAGAATTTGAGGGCTGGAAGTGACTGACAAGTGAATCAGGTTGAGTGCTGGCCTCCTGCACGTCCTGAATGTCACTCTTTCCTTATTTATCTGAAATGCCTTTGAAATCCTTGAGAATTTGTTTGAGTGCAAATTGAGAAAGAAACAACAGATTGAGGACTTTGGGGAACAAGTTCAGTGAAAGATTTACTCAATGACCAAGTAAAGATTTTAGAATTTTGTCTCGCCCAGAAAAGAACTTCTGTATGGGAAAAGTATTGACAAACAAAATTACCCATCAGTAATTTTGGTCTTCTCTGGATTACATTGCTCCAAATTTTTCAGCAATTCCCAGAGGGAATATCTACTTCATTTGAGAAACATTCCTTCCAGAAAACATTCAGGGGTTTTAATTGCATTAAATGAAATTCATTGTGGCTGCATTATGTTTCAAGACAGCTGATAAATTAATAAATTAGATCAGCTAAAAGGAAATTAAAGCAAATATGGAAAAAAAAACACGAAAAACTTGAACTTACCATACAGTTAGAACACAATAAAATACATTTACTGTCTTAATTTGCATAAAGTAAGACTGCTGAGTTTTGTCATTAGTCTGAAATCCATGGATTGTAATGAAACATATGGAAGGTGATGACAAACAGTTCAGTCCTTGGGTGCAGCTAGTTTCAAAAGGCCACAGCTGAGAAGCAGGAGAATTTCTGGCAGGATGAGAGAATCTCAGTTCAGAGTGCCTCAACAGCCACATAAGCCAAAACTCTGGGTCCCACTCTTCAGTGAGCAAAGTCTCTCTCTTCCAGCTCTGACTGCAGGATAAGGTGTTTACACCTCTGAACATTGCCTTAGAGACTGAACATCTTCCTAAAAAGCACTTTGCTTGACAGTGCTCCCCACATCTTATTGTCCCACCTACCATGAGAAGACCTAAACATTTTGGGGCTTCAGCAGATAAAAAACTTCTTGTTGTTTTCAAGCTGAAAACACATTTCAGAAGTGTGATTTCCAGAGCAGGTGTGGGTTGCTGGTGCAACCAGGGAACCATGAATTTGGGCCAATTGCTTGGGAATTAGAGCTAGAGCCCAGTTAGAAGTTATTTAGCAGATACAGGAATTCTGTAGTGGGAGTGGTGTTTGCTCAGATGGTAGAAGGTGAGAATGAACAATCCCTGCTGACCATGAAAGCTTTGAACTTCAGACCATTTTGTGTCTTGTGACTTCTTAGCTGTGTGACTTTGTAGGAGACAAGATTTTTGTTTCAGTAGGATGGGCAGTGCATATTTGAGAGGAACTCTGGAATGGTGCAAGTGTTGATCTGCTGGAGGGCAGGAAGGCTCTGCAGAGGCATCTGGACAGGCTGGATGGATGGGCTGAGCCATGGTCTGAGGTTCTACAAGGCCAAGTGTTGAGTCCTGCCCTTAGGTCACACCAACCCCCTGCAGCTCCAGGCTGGAAGATGAGCAGCTGGAAATCAGGGAAAGGCCCTGGAGGTGCTGGTGACAGCAGCAGGACGTGAGCTCAGGTGTGCCCAGGGCAAGAGGCCAGTGGCACCTGGGCTGTGCCAGCCACGGTGTGACCATGGGACCAGGGCAGTGACTGCCCCTGTGCTGGCACTGGTGAGGCCACAGCTTGAGTCCTGTGTCCAGTTCTGGGCCCTCATGACAAGAAGGACACTGAGGGCCTGGAGCATGTCCAGCGAAAGGAATGGTGCTGGAGAAGGGTCTGGAGAGCAAATCATGTGAGGAACAGCTGAGGGGACTCAGCCTGGAGAAGAGGAGGCTCAGGGGGAACCTTCTGGCTCTGCACAGCTCCCTGACAGGAGGGGACAGCCAGGGAGGGTCGGGCTCTGCTCCCAGGGAGCAAGGGACAGGATGAGAGGAAATGGCCTCAAGCTGTGCCAGGGGAGGCTTAGATTGGATATGAGGAGAAATTTCTTCGTGGAAAGGCTTGTCAAGCATTGAGCAGGCTGCCCAGGACAGTGGTGGGGCCACCATCCCAGTAGGTCCATGTAACTGTGGATGTGGCACTTGGGGACATGGTTCAGTGGTGAACATGGCAGTGTTTGGTAAACAATTGCACTCAATGATCTTAGAGGACTTTTCCAAAATAATCAATTCTGTGGTTCTGAGTGGCAGCCAAGACCAGACAGCATAGGACTAGACATACAAAACAATCTGTGAGAAGAGAAGCAGAACCTATAGCCAGCTTTTGAAAAAGCTGAGGATACACAGCCAACAAATGGAAGACTTTATACCAATAGTCTTCCTTTAAACAGCTCTTTTACAAATCCTACCTTTATTGATGACAGAGAATGAAGAGAAGACCGTTTGTCTTTGGGGTAAAGGTAGAACTGGCTCTTGGTCCTTTCCAAACATTTTAAAGCTGGGGTGTAATGAGACACTTCTTAAAAATGATGCTTTGTGTGAAATGCTGAAAATGCCAAAGATTATCAAATTCCACAGCAAGCATCCTATTCAGGAAAAACATTGATATATTCCCAGGAGACCTGTTCAAGAAGATGAATATTCTAACTCCTTTCAGACATACCTGGCAGGAAGTAATAATTTTAGACCTAAGCAGGTTTTAAGATTTTAACTGTAACAGTTGAAGATGTTTTAAGGAAAAATGCTTATCTGTAAATAGAAGAAAATAAGGATAAAATGGCTTTGTAATCTTGGAGCTCTGCAATAAGTCATTAAACAAACCAGGATCCTAATTTAAAATTGTGAACCACATCCTGATTTAGTGTAAATTATGCAATTCTTTTTGAGTGAGTGGAATGACACTGATTAATATCCTCTGAAGCCTTGTCTTCCTGTTTCTCAGAGGGAATAGATCTTTTTTTTTTTAATTCTGTGACAATTCTTTGCATTTTGATAATTGGCCAGATATGGCCAATATATCTCAGGCAACAAATATATGTTTCTTCAAAATCATGAATAAAACTGCTAGTGTCAAGAAAGAAAATGTAAAACATGTCCACCAGAGAGAGGAAGGAAAAATAGATAATTACAATATTTGATTGCAGTTGTCAGTCTTCTTTCCTTGATAGTAGATAGCTGGAATCAGACATTCTGAAATGATGACTTTAGATTAATCTTTCTTATCTTCACACAGGGTATTTTGTTCAGTGTGGATGACTGTTGCAAACTTTTTTTGTGTTGAGTTTGTTGTTTGTTTGGGATTTTTTTTTAGTTTCTTGCCAAGAAGTTGTATTCTATCTGTGTAATAGTAGTGAGAATGAAATGACAGTTGGAGGTCTCCAAAACTGATGATTTTTGAAGGATAGAAGGTTTTTCCATACATGTGAGCTAGGAGTGAGCAGACAGCACAACTGAGTTGTGAGGCTCAGATCAAAATCTCAGTCATGGTTTGAGAGGTAGTTACCAGAGTGGTGAAATGTCAGGAGCATAAGACTCTAAAATCATATGTACTGAATAGTTCTCATGATAAATGATGCCTCAGGATAGAAATGCAAATAAAGAGATACTTGCAGTACAGCTGCTTGTGGATTAGAGATTCAGGACTTACTTCTCTGTTACTCTGGTGTAAGATGAAAGGACCCCCTGTTCAAATCACTGGCATTGTGTGGGCATGGAGCTGGTGTGTTCAGAGTGGCAGCCAGTGCCCTGTGCTCTTAGCCCACATGCCATGGAACACTGGTCATTTTCAATGTGGTACCCATAAAGTGCTCAGGATACAACAGCAAGAGCCTTGATCTGTGCCTCCACAGGCCTGGCTTAAGCCTATCTTATGCTTAAAGGTCTGCCTGCATTCCTGGAGTCATTACTGCAACAGCTATTGTGGGAAAGGGCTGCAGGATGAGTCCCATCTCCTTCATTCTCCAGCTGCTAATTTCTAAAATATGCTGGAGGAAAAATAACGTGACTAATTAATTCTGCTTTTTTTTTTTCCCCTTGCAGTTCTTTAAATGTAAGGTCAGATCTCTAATGAGCATTTCCATTGAGAATTACTCAAGGAAAATCCAGCCCAACAGTTTTTCTCCACTATAGGATTCCTCTTAGATGAAACATTAGAAACAATTAAAATGTTTTAAAAGTTAATAAAGACCACTCTGAAGTGGGAAAAGGAAAGCCATGCTCATTTATTGAAGCATTCAGAAAGAATAGTTCTTACAGTATCTTCCATGTGTCCTTCAATATTAATGGAATTAAGAGTGGAATTTTGCACCAATACATTCTTGGAAAGTTGTTCACTGAGATCTTTTGTGTTTTACTCCCCTTCATGCACTTTGTCCTTCTCCAAGCCAGAGGATGAATTCTCAAGCTGGACAGCTCTAGAAGGAATGAGGTGAAGAGGAAGGGGAAGCATAGGGGGGAAAGGCAGACTGCTGGTTGTGTTTCTGGGTTATATCAGCCCCCGTGACAGGTGGGAATTTGCTGCCTGGGCATTTCCTCACCAGAGCAAGGCTGCTTTGTTAAAGGGATGCCTTCTTGACCCCCTCATCTTCCTCGTGGCTGCACATGCATACATATACCTCTAGGTATGCACAGGGATTTTCTCCTTCGTTCCACTCTCCCCTTAAGGATAACTGGAGGATGAGGCAGAGAAAGGAACAGCTGGAAGGTTCTCCAGATGGTTTTAGGGAGGGGTCACCGAGGGGGCTGTGTGTGTCCTTGCTCACAAAATGGCAGCCTGCAAAGAGATTCACCAAACACATTCTGGCAGATGGACTTCGGCTCCCAATTACCAGGGGCAGATGCAACTCTGCACAACAAATCCACGAGCACTTGTCATTTAGGAGCTGCACTGTGCTCACAATCAAACAGAAGAGTCCCCTAAATGCCTGCATCCTCCTTGCCCCCATGCAGATAGAACTCTGAATTTCATCTGTGTTGCCTGGAACTTCTTAAAAGACAAATGTGTTTAATGGTGCAAAATGTCAACTCTCACACAGCAGGAGTTTTAACTGGGATCTTTAAAGATAGTTTAGAACATGGCTTTCCATCTGATTCAGAAGAGCTTATTCTGGAATACCACAAACTGAAACTCTTGCTGAACTTAAAATGTGAGATGTAGCAGTAGTCAAGGACTGTCTGTGTATATTTTCACAGACCTGGGTCTAAGTATGGGGAGTGATTTATGGCTCAAACAGGTAAGGCTTTGGGCTCTGAGCAAGCTGAGTGTGCATTGCAAGTGCAGTAATACCAAACTGCTTTGTGTATCCACCAGGTTCTTCTTATAACTGAACTCAGCAAGAGCAGCCCTACCTGCTAATCACATCTCACACAAGCAGTAAAACTGTAGCAAGGCAGTACCTTGAAAAGTCATCGCAGTAGTTTGTTCACTTATTGCTAATGTGGGCACCTCTGTTGCAGTCTGCTGTGTATTTAGAGTCCACTTGCTACTGGTTTTTTTATTGAAAGTTGACATTTTCCCACTCATTCAGTAGTTATCAGGAAACTTTGCCAGACTACCTGGGAAGCTCAAAGCTGAGTTTGTTTAAGGAAATTCTCATTTATAGCCTCAAAGCAGGTGTTTATTTTGCAAGGAGCGATATCTCTCTTTAATCCTATGTTTGGAAAACCTCGGAGTAAGACTGTAATTTAAAGAAAGGATATTTCTTAGTTGAAGTGAGTTACATATTCTTTGTACTAAATGCTGTGAAAAGAAATGTGAACTCAGTGTAATTCCCAAGTAAGTTAAAGTCATCATGGCAATCATGACTTTCACATATGGATTGCAGGCTGGTCTTCAAGGGAACAAGAATTAAGCAGCACAAATAAACCACATTGCCTTTTTCTGATGAAGACATTGCATTTTTGTGTTGGAATCTTTTAAATCCCCCTTCAGCTGCCCTCTCAAGGACAAGGTGTTCATTGAGAAGTGAGAGTTTCTCGAAGTTCTCTTAGAGGTTCTTCCTTTGTTTTTCACATCGTTTTGTGTCTTCCTTGTTCCTGGTGATAGTATATCTGTCTTGTACCTCCCTGACTCATCCCTAAGTCTTTCAGATTGTTTCAGTTGCTTTGAAGGCTGTTTGGACCAAGACTTGCTTTTGTGTGCTGGTGGGGACCTATGTGTCCTCCTGGGCCAGCCCCTCAAGAGCATGGAATTAATTCTTGTCCTCAGCCAAGTGCAAAAACAATGGTTGTAAAACCAGCAGCAGCGTTTTGTTGTTAAATTCATGTCACTGAAATGTTATGCCTATCTGGAAATAATCTTGGCCACCAGATGAGAATATGATGACAGAAGTTAAATGTGAGCCTCCTCAGTGTGACAGTACACTGAGTGTGTGTGTCCCACTCTGCTGAATTGCACAGGCCAAATGCAATTTTTTGTTCAAACATCAAAACAGGTGGCCACCAGTTTCTGTCTATTAGGACAAAGAGAGAAAAGCCAGAGAAGTAGATAACCATGGTACTTACCATTGATATTAGAGTTCCTTTCATCCCCAATGTGCTTTGCAAACTTTAAGTAATTAATCAGATCTTTGAAAAGCAGCAAAACAGCAAAAGCAGCAGATTATGTTAAGCATTCAAGACACATGGCAGCCACAAACTCTGCAGCTCCTGGGATTGGAGCTGGGAGGTGTGGGGATGGAGGGAACAGCCCTGGGAGCTGTCTTGCACTGGAAGGAACCTTGGGAAAGATGCAGTGCCCAAGAGGAGGAAGAAGAGAGGCCAGTGGAAAGAGGAATGTTGTGACTGATGGGAAGAACTGTTCATCTCTAAGCCTGTCCTAGATCTTGTTGAGAGAGCCTTGTATTTTCTGAATATGACAGTCAAAAAATGTTCCTGCAAGAGAGGTGAGAACCTTGAGCAAGGAACGAGACCCAGGTCTCCCTGAACCCAGAGACATTGTGTGTGCTCACAACTCCTGTTTACCTCCCTCCCCAGAGCCCCAGTCTAATCTCTCCATGAAAAGACCCATCTGTCCAGGCTATTCAAGTGACATTTACACTTCAGTGGCCTCTGATCATCACTGTTCTGTGACTTCCTGTGTATTATGGAGAAAGAGGTACAAAATTAGTTTTTCAGCAATTTCCTGGTAAGAAATGATTTGAAGGCCTGGGGATGGTGGAGCAGTGTTTCACAGAAATGTCTTCTTACTCATAGGTGACGTTATGATTACATCCCAGTGACCAAAAGAAAAGAAAAGGGCTTTCTAATCTGGCTATTTTCTGATATCCTCTAGATCAAAAAGCATTTTACCTCTCTTCAAACTCATGTCACTCTTAGTAAGGGGACTGCCTTCATGTCAGGAAACTTGAGTTCTGCCTTTTGCTGGGGAATCAGCACTGGGAACTTTTGAATATCATTGAGTTTACACACATCTTCTACCACTACTCAGATGCCTTTAGCTGGTTGTAGATGATTAGGATGGAGGGGAGTCATGTCAATCTTTTATCTCCACAGCACGTATCAATCTGTAGGTTTTATACTGAACATAAAGGACTAATTTCTTAGCATGCCTATTGACATAAGTAAGGATTACATTTTTCAGTCACCTAAAAACTTAAACTGAAAGAAAGGGGGGAAAAAAGGTTGCAAATGGAAAGTGAAGGTTTTTGTTTCCATCTGTGTTGCAATAGAAGTAAAAATTAGCAATAATCACAATATCTCCAAGATGTTTAAATATATTTACATGTTAACATTTTCACACTATGGCTGTAATGCAACAATGACATTTCATCACTAATGGCCTAACAGCTGCCTGGGGAAAACTATAATGTAAACAAAACACTGTTTGTTAGCTTTATTGTTGCATGTGTGCTGTTCATTAACTAATGAAAACTTTATTCAAACTAATTCCTTCGTTACTTTCTGGGAGCAGTAATACCAACAATTAGTGTTGCATTTTGCAGTTTGCACTTGTCTCTGTAGCCTGGCCTACAGACAAATAGTACTGGTTGAAATAAATTGGCTTCTAAATCAATTTAATAAACTCATTGCAATCCTGTTGTGCAGACATGCTTTAAGCAGAATGAAGCTAACATGATATTAGCTATTCTTAAACCAATATATGTGTTCTCACCTGGAAGCTGCTCCAATTTAACTAAATTGAATTAGAAACTGATTTAGTTAAATAGGTGTCATTTCTGTGTGTGGAGACCATTCTAACATTCCTCATAAATTACTGAAAGTATCTGTTGATCTAGTCAGCATGCACTATCAAATGTTCATGGTTGTGAGGATAAAACAGGATCAGAAGCAAGAATTACAGGTGAGAAGTTTCTGTGACATAATTGATCAAAAGGTAATGAACAGGGCACTGACAGGCCTAAATTAGTGTGGGGTTGTACTGATTTATTCAAGTTGAGGGGGGCAGCAAGGGGCTACTCTAAGTATCCTTAAATGCTGATAATGTGTTTCTGTTCTCTGATAGTATGTCTGACTTTGTACAAATCAGATCTTGTGCCCTCGCTTTGTCATGGCTACAGGTGTGTCTGTCCCATCTGGGGATACAAAGAACAAGAGATCTGTGCTTCTTGTGCTTGATTTTGAGGTGTTCATGCCAAAATATGCTGAAGGAGAAGTGAGTCCTTAGGTCTTCAGAAATTCAGTGTTCAAATAAAATCTCTTTACACAAGCAGTCTGGCAGCAATGTTTTACATCCACCAATGAAGAGCAAGGTCAGATATCTATTGTTGGGTAGCCATCACTCAAAAGCAGCAATTATACAGCAAGATATGGAAACCTCCTTTCCAAACCTTAATTTCATTGGAAGATGAATACCTTGCCAGACACGTCATTGCATTCTCTTTTTATTTTTTTTTAGATTAAAACAGTTACTGACCCTTATTTTATTTCCCAAGAAGAAACGTGAACCTACATGCTAGTAGTCTGAAATAAGAAGTCAGTTATACTTTCCTCATGAAAGTGATGCAATTAATGCAATTGGAGTAGCCACTTGTTTCTGTCACTTCGGAAAACAATTTACAAATAACTGTGATTTTTACTGATTCCATTATGGAACATGTGTTTAGTTATAGCACAAGAGGCTGCAATGGTATGATCAACATTTATGAGTCCAGTCATTCAGACCAAGGCAAGTTCTCAATGGCAGTCAGGAGTTTTTCATTTAAAAAAGAGTGATCAGAAATAGTGTTTTCCATAGATCCATGTTAGCTAAAGCCCCTGTCTTTGAGAATGTGTACAGAATCCTGCCTATCATTGATACCATAACTGAGCTCTACTCCACTTCCTGCATGTTAGGGCCTTGGTTTATTGTGATACTTGAACAAGGACAAAAAACCAGGTTTTATAGCACAGCCTTGGGTCCAGTGCAAATATGGACCTGATGGACTTGCCCAGGATAATAAGAATTTGACTTCTAACTTCCTATGGCCTTGCTAACAGCACAACTAGTCCTTTTTACATTAGAAACAAAACCCAAAAGAGGCACTTAGACTCTCCTGCAACATTATACTCTTTGTCAGGAAAACTTAGAGATCCATAGATTCTCTTGTGAGTTTTTCCTCAAAAGCAGCTTGTCATCATATTAAAAAAGTAAAGTATTCTTTTCATGAAAAGGGTGGACAATTCATACATATATTATCCTTCAGATCTGTTCTCTCTTAATTGGAACAGGGTTTTTTTCTCTATTAGGAGGAAAGTCTCTTTAAGAAAAAACTGTATTAGCATTTAATGTCAAGGCTTAATAGAATGAGTAAATCATCATCTAATGCAATATCTTAGGCTAGTTAGAAAAATTGTCAGAACGTGAAGTAAGCATTGATATAGGGAAATCCTAGCAGAGCACATCTAACATGAAAAGCTGACTAATAAAATTCCTAGTTTGGCTAACAATTTTTCAAAGGATTAATGCTACAGCTAGTATGTGGAGTCTTCCACTGTTAGCACCATGAATTATTGGAACTCTGAAAACACATTGTAAATAAGTTATAAATGTGAGTGTGTTCACAAGGATCTTTATGTTTCCTTTCATTACAATGAAAAATTTCATATAATTAAGAACCTGACTTCTACTGCCAAAGAGGAATAATGGTTAAAGGTGGATATGAAAAATGATTCTAAGTGTGTAAACATGGAAACATACTTTCAGATAAATCTTACTTCTAAATCTACCCTGTCAGCCACCATCTGAATTCATATTGCACAAAGAGGATATATCAAATGCTGCATCCATCTCCCTGGAAAGCAGAGAATATAATGTACAAGCAACCCCAAACCTCACTAGCTATTACAATTTCTTCTGAAGGCATGCAGTTCACAGTGTTGGAAAGTGCATTTTCTGTCAGGCTTTTTGAATGCTTTGTAATAAAAGTGCCAGCTGCCACAAGCCTCTCCTCCCCCTCCTCAGCACACAGGCTTTACAGCTGCTAGCACAGGTTTTATTAAATATTCCCATTTATCTAGCAGAAATTAACATGGCTAAGTTTTGAAAGTCTGACAGTGGGAATCAAAGAGGTCAGCATGTGCTGCTGTGTCTTTAGCTCCAAACATGAAGAAGTGAGTGCAGCCATGGAGCCTCTCAAAGACAGTCAGGGCAATGTAACTACAGTTTTTAGGCAGCAAGGAGCAAGTAGGAAAAACAGCTTTAAAATCATGCAAGATATTTTACTTTTTAAAATGGATGTGCAGGTATTATTTCAGTTGTAATTTTGAACATCTAAAGTAAAAGATCCTCCACTGATGTTGGTTTTCTTATAGCTATTATGGGCAGTAGATTTACATGATCTTATTTTGGCTGAAGAAAACACTCCTTTTCCAAGCTCATTTGTCTTTCCAGTGATGTTAACAGGAGCTGTGATGTTATGCATGTGAATGAGAATGGGACTGTTGTAATTCACACACTTGTATCTCCAAATAGAGTCCAAAATAATTTCTAATTTGGCATAACAGTAGAAAAATCAGCTTTCACTCATTAGCCTTCCTGACTAAAGGCAGGGAAAGCACCAATATTTAATGATCCTTTATGGACAATATGTAAATAACTGTAAAATGTCTAGAAAAGAAGTTGGAGTGAATTTCAGTTTACTTCTTCTGATCCTTTGCCTTAGTTAAGATACATTGGCAGAATTTATTCTGCCTGAGATTTATTAAAATCTTGTCAATTTGCTTGTCCTGAGCCTGCCTCAGTGCTGGCTGAAGTGACTTCCAACACTGGAACCACACATTCGGTCACTACAGCAGCTTTTCACAGGGGCCTCATCCTGGACTAACCATGGGTTAGAGAGTAATTTATTAAAATTATGGAATCGCTAAAAAATCATTGAGTCCAGTTCCTGGCCCAGCCCAGGACACCCCCAAAACCCCACCCTGTGCCTGAGAGCTTTGTCCAAACACTCCTGGAGCTCTGGCAGCCTTGGGGCTGTGACCATTCTGGGGAGTCTGTTCAGTGCCTGACACCCTCTGGGGGAAGAACCTTTCCTGATATCCAGACTAAACCTCCTCTGACACAGCTCCAGCCATTCCAGTAAATCCCAAATTAACTTGAAGAGTTTTGTAATTCCCAAATCAGGGTCTCTCTACTACAGAGTAGATAGACAAAACAATTCCTTCTCTAGCTTGGTACCAAGGACAACTTTCAGAACCAAGAACTTTAACTTTCAGGCCCAAGAACAAAAACAACGGTGAAGTGAGAAGAAAAAACAGGGAGGATGGAGCTTCATAACCTGAAGCTATGATTGGACAATTGATCCTAATGTGCGAATGGACCAGAAGNAACCTCCTCTGACACAGCTCCAGCCATTCCAGTAAATCCCAAATTAACTTGAAGAGTTTTGTAATTCCCAAATCAGGGTCTCTCT
This sequence comes from Polioptila caerulea, assembly GCA_013397295.1. NCBI lineage: Eukaryota > Metazoa > Chordata > Aves > Passeriformes > Certhiidae > Polioptila > Polioptila caerulea. The sequence continues at coordinate 1,133,173 of VYXF01004881.1, read as the reverse complement.
ACTACAGAGTAGATAGACAAAACAATTCCTTCTCTAGCTTGGTACCAAGGACAACTTTCAGGCCCAAGAACAAAAACAACGGTGAAGTGAGAAGAAAAAACAGGGAGGATGGAGCTTCATAACCTGAAGCTATGATTGGACAATTGATCCTAATGTGCGAATGGACCAGAAGTTTTAAAAGTGTGAGACCTTGTGATCGGGCATCCACTTTGTGACCATTTTGGGGCATCTTGGCCGTGGCCCAGCCAGGCTCTTGTGCAGCTCAGGTGAACCCAGTGAGGCCTTTTCCTAATTCCCTGCTTTATCCTTTGCTCTGTCTAGTCTCTGTTTCAGGCCAGCCTCCAGAAGGCATCAGCAGCACCCATGGTTAGTCCAGGATGAGGCCCCTGTGAAAAGCTGCTGTGGTGACCAAATGTGTGGTTCCAGTGTTGGAAGTCACTTCAGCCAGCACTGAGGCAGGCTCAGGGCAGGCTAATAGGTATGTTTTTATCCAGTGTTCCCTGCCCCCAGAGGTCACCTTGAGTTCTACAGGTGGGGAGTAGAAGTGGCAGCATTGTTCCTAAGGCATCTGCAACACAGAGGCACTGCAGAAGCTCTCAGTTCCTTCCCAGTTCAGGTAGGCCAGTCATTGAAGGGTCAGGCATTTCTCATCTTGTTGATAATGGAGGACTTGGCCAGCTCCTCTTCCCAAGTTCTTTCCTCTTCGAAGGATGATCTCATTGTTTTGTGCCCACTCAAGGCTGCCTTTGATCCGTGCTGTGTACAGTGAGATGCATGAGTGTGCACTCAGGAGATGTTACACCTGCCACTCACTGCAGCGTTCTGACCTTAATAATTTTGGCACTCCAAATCCACAACCCAGCATTGACAAATTAAAACATTTTTCCTCTTGGCAGGCTGTATTTTACTCATGTGAACTATAATTTTCTGCTGTTCCTCTTTCCTACTGTAGAGGTTTTTTGCTTTATAGATTTAAAAACTAGTCATGATGTGTCTTTTTTCACAGAGATGTGGAGATGTAATGAAAGGAGCTTGCCAAGGTAAAAAAGGAGCAAAATTACCTGACCTGTTTGTTTTAGAAAGAACATTAACAATTCACTAAGAGAAATTTAGCCATGGATTAACTGTGTAATAATATTAAAATTCTCCCTCCAGTTAGGCTCTATTGATTTGAGCCAGAATTATATTGCATTTCCCTTACTGCATTTTCATACCATGAGGTTTTACTGTCACAAATTCCCAAAGTATTTTATACTTTCTGTTCCATATGACTTCATTGTCTGTTGAGTTTGGGAGCACCCAAAAGCTGGTATGAGTGTCTTGAGTGGTATGCAGACCACTCCAAAGGCTGGCAAAGAGCAGGGAGCTCAAGGATAGGGAGTGTGTCTTATTTATTTCAGTGGCACTCTAGTCTCTATGTTTAATCCAAGTTTGTTGGTGACCTTCCTTCCTTCCTTCCTTCCTTCCTTCCTTAAGGCCTTCCTTCCCTCCCTCCCTTCCTTCCCTCACTCCCTCCTTCCCTCCCACTCAGGTTCTTTGTTATATGATCAGAAAATCTCAGTATTTTCAGACAGCTGCCTGTGTAAACCCCAAGTTAGTCCTCAGGTGTCCCCCACGACTAGAAAGCCTTAAATTTAACTTGAAATGTATTATCATCCTGCTCAGACCTACTGTTATCCTCCAGGTGTGTTATTCTAGTTTATTAACATTTGAAGGCCTGAGAAGAATGCAGTGAGAAAACAGAGGGCCTTTACTATGATGACTCAGGTGCAGACACAGCAGGCAGAGCTTCAGGAGATTAGAAATGGTAATACTTGTAATTAGAAATTCTGCAGTTGAGTAATGTTACTTAGGAACTTGCAACCAGAATTTAAGTACTCAGATGTTGTGAAAATAATTATGCTAAGCCAAGTGTTTCCCCATCAGGCTGTCTGGGACCAGTCCCTTGCATGGATCTTCATTTTTAATTCTAGCAATGCAGAATTTACCAACTTTGGGTTTATGGGGATGCATTTCCACAATCAGCCCACCCTTGTAATCCATGCTCAAAGTGCTGCAGGACTGAAAAGGCACTGGGCTGGGCAGAAGAAAGTTTTACAAATTATTACCCATTTTTTTCCCAGCAGACTGGTAAATTCCATTACCATTACATAAGTATATTTTAATTTTCTTCAGTGTTGAGTGCATGTATTTCCTATCCCTGTCTCCAGGAGAGCTGTGGGCATTGAACACTTTGTTTACTATTCCTCTCTTACAGAATTTGTCATTGTAAAAAGCAGTAAACATCAATTTTGTAAGGATCACAAGAGCATTTATCTTTTACTAGCTTTAGAAAGATACAGGTTTTGGCAAAATAATGAATATTTACAATTTTTTTCCCCTTGATCCAATTCTCCTTCTGCTCTTGGATGTTACTTAGCAAGTGAGGGATCCCTGTGCCTCGGTGTGGCTTGCTCTCTGATGGCTTTTTTTTCTTCACCTGTACCTTCAATTTCTGTGGTTCTGGCAGCATGATATGCTCAGGCTACATGTGCTTCTCAGGCTAATTTTCTGAACTCCAGCTTTTACACTGGCTTGCTTTCTTTCTGGGAAGGCTATAGACAGCCCCTGCAGCAACTCCTTCAGTCAATGCTCTGCAGATGCTGTGCGGCCAAGCTGATTTTCTCAGTCCTTGGCCATACATCACCTACAGTCAAACCACTTTGTGTGGAACCATCAAGATGTATTTCTTACCTGTAGGGTGGAAGATGCATAAAAGTACTGCCAGGCTCTGTGTACACCAAGGTGCATGGCAATCCTGTGACAGAGCTCAGAGTTCTCCATAGCCTGCATCATCACACACAGCAAATGAGTCTGTGCATTTTAGCACTTTGAAATCAAGGGCTTCTCAAGTTACAGCAATTAAAATAGACTGCTGCACAAGATCACCTAGAAGAACAGCCTTTCTAGAACATGGGAAATTAGGGATGCCGGTTCAGAAGCAGAGGTGAAAAAGGTGGTGGATTTACTTTAATGAGCATTAAAAAGTGTCAGTACACATTTTGGGAATGGCTGGATATACTAGAATGGATTTGAGCTTGCCTCTGAGCTGGGGTGAGAAGACTGCCCAGGGTCCCTGGGACTCAGTGCTGTTGTGCTTCTATTTCTTTGTTTGCATAAAGAATGTATTCTGAGCTGAAAACTGTACTGGAATAGATCCAGAATACTGGGTTATATCGTTGTTTCACTTCCACTGTAGATGTAGGTATTTTTAATACTATAATTTACATAATTAGAAATATTGATTCCTTTACAAATGAAGCAATTTAACTGTAAATGTGCCAAGAGGCCAAAAAGTAATCGATCTGTTGTTACCTTGCATGCATGAGTGAATTGTGATCCAGAGCCAGCAAGGGGTTTTTTTTTTCATTCTTTGGTTTGGATCTGTTGCCACTAATTTAGTATTGCCCCCAACTCATGTACTTTTTGGATTCCAGATCTTTGGTGTCAAAGTGATGCTAAAAGGCATAAAATGAGTGTGTTAAAATAGTCCCTGATAATATCATTAGAGGAACACAGCGCACTTAAATTGTGAAACAATTTCCAGTTCTAGTGCAGGTTCCTCCAGTGGGAGATCAGTTATTGAGATTTGAGTGTGAGTATAATCTGAGCCCTGGAGCACAGAGCAGAGTGACATTCTGCATGAGATGAGAAAATTAGAAGTTACATTATTTTTTGTCTAAATAAGGCTGAAAAGTGAAGTCTTTATATTGGATCATTTACAAAACACTCTGTCTCACTAGATGCGTGTTTCTGAAACAATAAATGTGAATAATGCACACAGGAAATCTTCTTGGTCTCTGAATTGGAAGGAACAGATTCAAATCTAGAGCTTAAAAGAAAATCCACAAGGAATCTTTTAATCAGTGTATCAATTACTGAATTCTCTGTTTGTACCTCTATCACAGTGGTGTGATTTTTTTTTTTTCCTTCTCATAAAGCTTTAGGAAAGTTCCTCAATGACATTTCTATGTAGTATTTGAAAAGAGTGGAAGACTCAGCCATTGCAGCTCTATGTCTTCCTGGACAAAATGCCCAATGAATTCATTCTGGAGAGGGAAAACCAAGGTGTTTCTTTCAGGAGAACTGAAACTGTAAAAGTAATCTTTAACTAGGTTTCATGTTGGAAGATTTTTTTTTTCTTGGTTAGCTACAAATATGAAGCTGATTTTCAGCTTACTACAGATTTTCAGTAAAACATGTTGTTCTTCCTAAAAATACAGACTTGGAGGAATACAGAGTATTTGGTCCCACTTGTCCAGGAGTTGGCTTCATGCACAACTCCTGCTACTAATGTAACTTCTGTGAAAGGTGATTGAAACTGGTTATATAGTTGGATTCATGGCTCAACAAAAGTTCAGTTTGGATTCTTAAATGAGCTGGTGCCTGTTCATGGGGTAAAGCTTAGAATAATGGATGAATGCTGAAGCAGGAAGGCAGAGGGCTTGTGTGTGACTGCCCTGACACTGCAGCTGCTTTTGCAAAACTGTTGCACATGAATTTGGTATTTTTCTTGGCATGGCATTTGGAGGCTACTTCCCCCTCCTTCCCTCCCCTTTCTTACTACATTTACATGAATGTATGGCCAAGGAGAGATTAAAAAGAGCAGAGGGGCACTGCTCTTTAAAATCAATCCCTTTAGTTAGATACACTCACTGTAGTAGTCAAAGAAAGACTGGGAAGTATAATGACATGCTGCATTTCCTATTTTTGTGCCAGTTGTTTTCCTGAATTGGAATATTCCTATGACTCAAATGTGCAGTCCAGTTTCAAAACACTGTAAATCTGAATCAGAAATAACATGTACGTTGGGCCCTTGAGAAAAGTGGTAGCTTGGCAAAGAAGAAAGTCAAGAGTTTGCTTATGACCCTCTGGGGGAGACATACATAGAAATATGAAACTTTTCCTCCATGTGTCTCACTGGTTTAGTCCACAGATCCAGACATTGTACTTCTAGAATAAACTAGGGGGGAAAAAGTTTTTATTTGAAGACCAAGCTTTTGTTTGCTTTCAGTTTCCTTTCATATGAATGCTATTTAAAGTGCTTGAGTAAGAAATTAATATCAGAAAATCAGCCAAAGACAAACTGAGGAGACATTTGTTGAAGAACTGGTGCAGTTATTACCTAATTACTGAAATGATACTTAACATGTCAAGCTCCATTGTACAAATTGCTTGTAATATAGTAGAATAAAAAGTACTTATGTAATAAAAAGGCAATCTCTGTCACTAGAATAAACTAGCAAGTGGTTCATTTTAGCATTTACTTTTATGTATACACATACCTACACCTAAGTATATCAAAATTGGTATGGTCCCATATAAATGTGTGTGTGTACTTATCTCCTTGATTTCATTATTGGTGTCTGTTACATCTTGTGTACACCTGTATAAGTAAATAAGGACCTAAATTTAAGTTGTCCCAGATAACTGGAGTGGTTACCAATGTAGACAAGTCTTTTGTATCCAGGAGACATGTCTTATTTCTTAACTTTTTGATGGATTAAAGACTCACCCTGAAGTGTTAGATTTTTAAACCACCATGGTGCAGAATAGCTGAGCCCAGTCTAATGACCATTAAATGATCACGTGTATCACTCTGTGAGAGAAAAAATGCATGTAACTGGGGAAGTTTCCTATGTGATAGCAGTTATTGATTGAATTCTGACTTCAGCAGAAGCACAGCAGGGTCCTACAGCAGGATATAAGGTACACCTAGTGCTTTAATTGATTACAGCCTCCCAATTCAGCAAAAGTCAAACATTGCAGTCTTCTCTGAGCTTGATTTAATTTGTTTAAACGTGTGCAGGAGTGGGGGGGCTTTTGGCTTCTTGACACTCTTGTTAGCATTTGACCAAGTAGCATGTTGCTTGCATTCACCAGGAG
>VYXF01004881.1:1105576-1127127 GCA_013397295.1 Polioptila caerulea | reverse complement strand
AAAAAAAAAAAAAAGAGTATTTGAAGGTAGATTTTCTGCAGGAAATGTTACAATTTCCTGTGTAGTTACAAAATTACCACAGTCCACCTGCACTGTGTCATTTAATCCTAATTTAAATAAGGAAGATACCTGATCCCACAAATTCATAGTCCTGAAAGGACATTCAGTTTATTTGTTCTCAAGGACTATGTGGACAGCCCACTACATTTTTCACTTCAGTTTCTACCAGTCAAGTAGGAGAGAAAACATTGACCCCAGGCAGGCTGCAGAAGATGCAGAATGGCTTCAAAACCCCCAAATCTGATTTGGTGTTCAGAACTAAACAGTGGGACTCAGGGTTCCCAAAGGTCTTTTCCAACCTTACTGATTCTATGATTCTGTGGCACAGGGGCACTTCAGTCCCAGCAATTGTCCCTGGTGGCTAAAAGACACACAGGAAAAGATTCCTGCAGTTCTGTCCTCTGAAAGGACAATATTGAGTGCTAAAATTCACCAGTATACTCATATAATTTAAGAATATTGATTCATTTAGTCTAGAGCCTTTGAAACGCATAGTGAGGAGAAAAGAGAGAGCTTGAAAATCATTACCAGTCTGCTGTAAGCAGTCATCATTAACTACTATTATGAAAAAAACCCAAACAAAACAAAATACAGGAGACTGTACAGTGACCTGAAGCTGTCTGAAAGACAGCACTCATATTTCTTATTGATTTGCATTTATGTGTATAGTGTATTGTGAGGCAGCTCAGTGCTTTCAAATATTTCATTACAGACCAATCATTAGGACAGAAACAGCTCCATGGATGCCATCAAGGGCACTAATCAAACATGAGTTTGGGTGTGCTTGCCTTACCAATGGGCTATAGATTAAAAAAAAAACAACAAAAAACAAACCAGGAATAAACCAGATACTTTCCTACCTGATGTCTCCAAGTTCCCTGTTGTGAATGTTAGCTGTGGATGTTATTGTTTTCTTGCAGAGGAATTTTGAAAACTGTTGGGTATTACTTCTGCGCTCTGCTGCAGTTAGCAAAATCCTGTAAAGCATAAAATCTGGCAATATTATATCTCTGTGAGCAAAAGGTCCTTACTGCCTATGTTTCTTTTATTGTTGCACTTTTGTTCAAACAAACAAGACACAGGAATTCAAGTAAATAACTGTATCTCTGTGTTACTCTGAGCTGCTGGTGCAGTGCTGTGTGGGTGTCTCATAGCAAAGAGGTGATTTAAACTGAGGGGCATTTTCACACATAATATAAGTATTTTATTACAGCACTAACAACTAATTGTCTGTGTTAAGCACTATAAGAAAATTTGGGCCCAGTGTCACAAAAGCACTTAGGACTTTGGCATTTCAGATGGCATCAATGTGAATCCAGGACACGGTGTCCTTGGCATAAGCTGACAAACATTGCCAAGATAGTCTCTAAAATCACGAGTGGTGTATGAGTATTGATCCTTGGGAGGTGCAAAACTGGCTTCAGTGTGCTGACTTCACCTGAATATTCACATTTATACCCAGTCCTTAACCCTTGTGCAGAGTTCTTCAAACATGAGTGTGGTAATGATGATTCAGAGGAACACTGATGCCTTGTCACTGCTTACAGTAATTGGAGTTCTGGCCTGGTTTGATACTCAAATGTTCAAAGCTTGAAAAGCTTGTGACTCACCAAGAATGAGTAAGGATGGAAATGTGAGCTTTGAACAGCAGCATAAGGTAAAATGGCGCTGGAAAATTTATTTTCATTGCCCAGTTTGAGTTTGTAGCATATAAATGGAGCACCACCAACCCTAGCAGGGATATTGTGTGTCATACAATGCTTGACTTTATTTTTAAAGCCCGAGCTGTAGGAATCATGTGATTGCATAAATGTTCCACTTTAATTTGTACAAATTATTGAATTTCTAGTGATTATTTCTGGAAGTTTGACCACACCACTCCTACCCAATTATTAAAGGAGACAAACCCCCACAATTTCTTGCTTTTATAAAGTCCCATATTTTAAAGTTGTTTCTGTGGTTAACTGGGGATACAGCATTTGAATACATTACTTTTGTCAATGTAAATAGTAAAAACGTTTTTTTTTGTTTGATTTGTTTGAAAACATTGTTCATTTGCATTCAGTGACCTGTTCAGAAATATTTGAACCATGACATTACTGGTACTGTCCTACTGAAAGTGATGTGTAGCTGTTACACTGTGGTGTGTAAAAGTATCCTAAAATTAGAGACAAGACCAACATAAAGGTATCTTAAGGTTAGAGAAATGGGTGGAAGGCAGGCTATGAGTTTCTCTCTCATCCCTCTCTGGTGAGGAATGATGCAGCTGTAGGTCCCACACTGTAGTTTCCACTACAGCTCCAGAGTTATGGTAGCACAGCAGTGGGAAGGCATGTCACAGGAACAACAGATCTTCCAGCTGTTCCAGGAGCAATGGAAGTAACTCCATTTATTCACTGAAATATCCTCATTAGATAATCTGTTTGTGCAACTTAGTCTCCTCTGCCTTAGGTTCTTAAAAACAATCATCTGTTTATCAAGGTTAGGGCAGAATTTTGATTATTTGTTGAAGATAACTTCCCTGGCTCATATTTTCACACATGCAAAACATGGGGACAGGAATGCAGTAGGGCTCATCTTTTCTGCAGAGGACCAGTCAGGTAATAAACCAGGATGTTGATCTCTCAGATTGAAAAAACTATTTGTTCACAGTGAGGGTTGGACACTGGGCATGTTTTTAAAAACTTGTTATTTTTATTAAAAGAATTTGATTTGGGCATCATAACTGACACCAAAACTGACTGATACATGTACAATGAGACAGAAAGAGGGGACAAATTCAGTGGACCTTGAAAAGACAAATAAATTTTTGATTGCCATCCCTCTGGAGAGCCCCAGCTTATTTAAAGGCTGAAGTGAACTGTGGGACTCTTTAGCTTGTTTCTGAGTTCAGAGAGCTGGAAGAAGCATTGGAGGAGTAGGATTTCTCTGTAGCACTGAGCCATATGGGGAGTTCGTGTAATATCTCCTTGAGGGGAAAGGAATGAAACACAGTCATGATTCTCTACTTTTTCTTTGGAAAGTTCCTCATTATAGGACTTGTGCTCCTGGAAAAGTCTGCACCCTCTGACATGCAGAATCCAGCACCTTCGTCATAGCAGATCCTCTGTTGTAACACATACACACACAATGCATGGCTCCATGCCAGGCTGCAATTTGTTTTTGTCATCTATCTACTGACTAATGTGACAACCCACACAAGTATTTATTTCCAGAAGGAGGAATGCATAATGAGAGCTGTAGCTCTCCCAAGTTCTGAAAAGCTGTTTAATGAAAAGGAGGGGGAAAGAGCAGCCTCCCACCCTTCCTCCCAAATGACAAGTTTTTCAAAGCCCAAGCACCAAATTCAACAACTTTGAAATTGGCCTGATGCATTTTTTTAGCTGCCATTTTCTCTCTGCTGTAGCTTCAGAGAAGCTGGTATTTTTGATTTGTTGGGCTGGGGATATTTGGGGGACTTTAAGTGAGATGTTGGCAGAAGGTGAATGGCTGGGAGCTGGGAAGGCAAAAGACTGGATTGCTTGCTGCACTGCACATGGATGACACATGTTCCTGCTCACTCAGCCCACTTTGGCTCCCTAAATCTGATTAAAATACAAAAATCCTAGAACAGTGAGGCACCCATCAGAAATTCTGACCATGTCAGAGCCTGGTTACAGCTGCAGGTGAAACTCCTGAGCAATTCAAGTCACAAAACAGGCTTATATTCTACCCCAAGCTTAGTGCCCACTGTGGGTATGGAGAAAACCAAGAATCGTTGTCCCTGTCTTGCAGGAAAGGATCTTCTGAGTGAGCAGGCAGCTATTCTGTGTAGCTGGGAAAAAGGTGTAAGTGGCTGGAAGCTAAAGCTGGAAATAAGATGAGGATTTTCATGATTGAAAGCCATGAACCTCATAAAATAGTAGGTGCTATTACTTGAGACACTTAAATTAAGGTTTCACTTTGGCTTCCAGGGAGAAATTATAAACTTCATGTAAGTATTCCTGAATTAGGTTTTCTGAGTGGTGCAATGTGATCCAGTAGTCACATAATCCTACAGTTGCCTTAAAACATTTAGCTCTGCAGATAGTCATGTCCTGACCTTTCTGTGATAGCCAGCAGGATGTGACAGCCCGTGAGATGGAAACCAGTGGTTGTCCAAAGGAATTTTGGTGTATCCCTGCACAGATTTCCTGACAGACCTGAATTACTGTGCATGTCTGGTTAAGCAGCTTTGGGCTGGGACTTGATTCACACCCTGTGGCTTGGGGCACTGATGGAATTGCCCTACAGATCTGACAGGCTTCCTCCAGCAGTCATTGCAAATGCTTTTTCAGAGGAGCCTTTTTCCACAGAAAAAAGAAACCAGGTTTGGAGTGTTGGGCCACTCTCCAAGATAAATGTAACTGCTTTTCAGGGACAGCAATTCCTCAAGGTGCTAGTGAAGATGTGCAGCTCTCATTAGTTCTTGCCCATGTGTGAAGAAACAGAGCAAAAGACCAAGGAAAATTCAAATGCATTCTATTATTGGAAGTCAGGCGTGGTGGCAGTAAATGGTTAAATACATCCCTTTTCCTGCTGATGCTGTGGGAAGTTTGTAATTGCCCTTGAAAGGCTTGTCTTTTTCATAAACAATGTATTTTTCATGGTTGCTTGTGGCTCAGCCACACTTGTCTTGATATTTTAATGTAACACAATGTAGAGTGGTTGTCCTAAAACTCACCTTATTTTTCCTGTACTGTCCTATCAGTTAGTGATATTATCAGCTCCTGTCCTTTCAGTTATTGGCCAGTTGAAAGAAACCAGGCATTGTGAGAACTTTTTTTTACTTCAACATGAAAATGGTAAAAAGTCTCCTAAAATGTATTTCTGTATGAAATTGTAGGAAATTTTCATTCCTTTTTCCAGCCCTTAAAAAGAATCACGAGTGATTTAAAAAACCAGAGATGTCTAATTATAGTTTAGTCACGATGATACAAGGGCAGATTTCTACTGCCATGAGTCAACTTTTGCTTGTTCTTGTGCTCTTTGCCAGGGCACTGAGTTTGCCCAGGTCATTTTGCTTTGCCTCCTGCATAGTTGTAAAAAATCTGTGTTGGTAAGGTCACATCCAAGCTTCATTGCTCAGCATGAGCAGTTTTAACAGTATCAGCCTCCTTCCTAGCCAAAACTGCTCTTACATTACATTGCAGTCTCTCAAGGAAAGCCAGAGGTTTCCAAGGCCCGAGGACTTCTCTGCAAGGCTGTGCCAGAAAGAGCGTGTGTGTTGTCAGTGTACCAAGGAGAGCATGTATTGGGAGCTGTTTTAATTTGAAAGCAGGAGCAAAACTAACTGGCAGTCTTGGGCAGGGGGAAGGTGAGGCAGAGTGTGCCTGCCTTGGGGAATGCTGGTTAGTCAGCATTCAGGTGGCTGCTGCAGGTGCATGGTGACAGCACATCCTGTTTAGGGATGGCAGGGTATTGTGTCAAATGGCAAGTTATGACCATCCTGACTGTGTGTGTCTGGGTCCTGAACAACTGCAGGGAGATGTCTCTACTTAAATAGACTGTTCCTGAGATCAAGACATAAATTTTCCTTCTTGTGTCATTCAGACTTAACATTCTTAACATGTTTGAAACCAAGTTTAATGCAAACAGCAGCTATTCAGGAGTTCTCTCTAAACATCAGGAGATGTTCAAGGTCTAAGGCATAGCAGCCTGGGCTAAGGCAAGGTGAACCCATTTTGTGGTTTAGGAACATAATTCCTGCAGCTCACCCACCACTCTTATCCCACTGTCCTAAAACTGAGATAACTCCCCACTGAGACATTGCAATTTTATACAAACACGTGTTTCAAGATAAAGTGCACTTGCATGACTAAGCATTTCACTGTTTAATTTTCTGGGCTAGAATTCTCCAAATTTCATCACTCAGTAGGGATATTTAATTTAGAAGCCAACATGCGTAGTGGCAGTGAAGAGAGACAGCCCTCCTGAGAGGAGAGCCCAGTGATCAGTGGGATGATGTTTCCCTCTGTCACTTTCCATGTAAAGGCACCAGTGGGATGTTCCCAGGGAGACTGTAGGGCCCCCATAAGGTGAGTGGAGATCCTGGTGCTTTGATCCATTTGAGCTAGTTCTGACAATTGACATTGCAGAGAACACTAGGGAGCTGGTCTGGCTTACTTGTGTTCACTCTCTATGAAAATTAGAGCAGAGAGAAAGTAGTTGAATCATTTAAATACATACCGTTGGATTCCTTCCTGCTTTTGCACCAGTCTGAACCCAGACTAATTCTGCTGAAGCTGATAGGTGTTGTGATAGGTCTGCTGTAGGAAAGAGGAATAAAGTTCAGACACCTGTATTTCAAACCAAGACAAGAAGTTGCTTCTGACTCTGTAGCCCAGAAGTGTCCTCAGCTGGAGGTGTGCCAGTTATAGATCTGGAGTTAGTGAATTCAGCAAATGGGGAACTAGAGAGGCATAAATCCTGGGAGATGGGTAAATATCTCAAAATCTCAAGGCCTGTTTTCATCTCCTTGGCCCAACAGCCGTCTTGCTCTGTGAGTGGGCACCTCAGCTCCCCTTTATGCCAGCAGCGAGGCTCATCTGGACACATACATGTGCCAGTCTGAAACAGCTGGGTTGAGTTTTGTTTTCCTCAGACCTAGAGTTGCTCTTGGAACAGTGTGATGACTGCACTACCTGCTCTGAAGCCACATGGGTCAGCATCAAAATCCTGGGTTTCCTCCCTGCCCCCATATTTCAGTCACTCTAGGCTGGACTGGCCCTATTTTCTGCAGCTAATGCACAGGTGGCAGTGCAAGTCCTATTATACTCACAGACTATATGGTAACCAGCAAACTCTCTTAGGAAATTGGTCATGTGTCTTAGAGCACATCAGAGAACAATAAACCAAATATCTCAGCTGAGAACGTTTGTGCCCTGTTTCAACTACATATGTACCATCTTCTGTTCATCCACACCATCCCCAGATAAACAATCAGCTAATAAACTTCTATCATGTTGTGGAGTGGAAATGCTAATAAGCCCTGAAGTGCAATGATGTTAATGGATGATACTGATATAATGAGTAGCAGGAGATTCAGTCATGCTCACTGCTAAAATACTTAGGAGCTTTTCTTTCATTCCAGCTTGGAAAAGTTTCCATTTGCAGATTGCTTAGCCCATTTATAGACTTAGCTTCTGCTGAATTCAGCAATCTTTATCTCTTGCCATTTTGTCCACCTTCGCATGCAGAAAGCAGCTCTGATGCTATAGTTACTTCTTCCTGAAACTTTAGTTAAGAAAACTGAATGCATCTGCCTTTACCACAGCACTGCATTCCAGCCCAGCCTGCTTTTGGTTTTTGGAAAGAGTGCTATCACAAAATAGGAAATTTTGAATGCTTTCTCTCAATGTCCTGTTTCTCCCTTGCATCCTCTCTCCCTCTGCATTTGACTGATTTCTTTTTTAATAATTTCTGTTGAGTTGCTTTTTTGATGACTCCTATTCCTGTGATTTCTTATTCATCATGTCAGCAAAAGACTGGGAGTAGTGTCTGGTGGGTGGATGTGCCTAAGTGGGGATGTTAGTGTCTGTTTAGCTGAAGTGTGAACTTGTAGTGCCTAAGCTGTTTTGGTGAAGGTTGTTTGTAGGAAGAAATTGTTATTAGAATTATTAAGTATAAAAATATAGTAATTTTTGTAATAAAGATATTTATTTTCCTTGAAATGGCTGTTGAATATACAGAACATATTCCCTGTCAAGCTATAAATGCTTTAAGGCAGGTCAGATTTTAGATCTAAATGACTTGACAGAGACCTATAATCTTCTGAGGGTTGAGAGGGTAATTTATTCATTGTGTCCATGCAGCCTTTAGCCTCTCTGCTGAGTCTGCATATTGCCATTGGCAGCAGTCTGCTGGGAATGGACATGTTTCCACACAGGCTGCTCAACACACGACTGGAAAAAGTGGGTGTTGATTACTGCTGGAGGTACTCTCACTGAACTTGTTGGCCTGGCACTGAAAGGCACATTGGCTCTGTACTCGTTTCCTTGACCAAAGTGCATTGTCCTCATAGGCTCTTGCCTTTCTTCCTTAATCCCTTTTCTGTTTCCCACTTTCCTCACAATTTGTTGTGCCATTGCCAAACCTGTGCCCATTGCTGCCCCAACACCATGCCAGCACTCTCCTGGAAAGGTGTTTTTCCTTCCTCCTTCCCTATTCCTCCCCAGTGCTTCCTTCTACCACTTTGTTTTTACAGCAAGGGTGTGATCTGAAGTGGGAAATTCATCTGCATTAAAAACTAGGGTTTTTTCCTTTGACAAGTTAGCTTTAATTAATAGAGCTGCTGGTTTATTGCACACCTGTCTGAATGCTGGTGCAGTCACATTAGTCAGTGTGTCACAGGAGGAGGATTAAGGGACTTGGTTTCCCTTGGAAGAACTGGGAATTCATATTGGCATACTATGTTCCATAAGACATGACCTGCGCCCCTCACCTGCTGGAGAAGGCTATCATTACTAAACTTTATTTTATTTTCCATGATTCCTTTTAAAGGCTTCAATCCTTGAGGAAAAAAAAATGGGGAAAAGCAGGAATGAAATTAATACAGGGCTTGGTGTAGTCGCAGTATCCATAGAGAAGGTGTGTAGAGAGCTACTGTTTCTCTTCTCCTGCTCAGCTGGAATCCACTGGAATGAGCAAACTTGATATTGCCACTTATTTGTCCCATTCTTTTTCTAAATTGTCTCATTACAGTTCACACAGTTGCAGCCCAATCTTATTCCAATTTGGGAGTTACACCACAGATGATTTTGGAACTTGAACAAGGACTTTCTTTTTCATTCCTACTTATGACTTTCCCTGTATTTGAACTCAGATCGTTGGGGGCTGCTGCACAAACCTGCCCCCTAATCCTTGCCTTGTTCCACTCCTGCAGAGGAAAAGGTTAACTCAAATGGGAATGCAAAAAAAATTGGGTGCTCTACAGAACTGGAAAGCTAGAGCATCAGTTCTTTCTGACCACCTTGTCATTTTTTGTACTCAGTGTCTTTGCAAAATGATTTTTATCAGAAGAAAAGCTGTTGACTGGAATAAATACTCCAGACAAAGGACCTGGTTCACTCATGGAGGTTGATATTTAAGTGCTTGTGATGTTTTGCACTCAATGGGAAATGTTTATTCTGGTTCTGAAATGTAAAAAAAGTTAGGGGGAAAGTTTGCTGAAGCTTCTCTCAATTGCTTCTCAGCTTTCTTTTGTGTCCTTGAATCCTTTCTGAGTCTACACACAGATCAGTGCCACTGCAGTTCCCTGTAGAGTTCTCGGGGAGCTGGCTGAGGTATCCAAGTGATTGCCACTACAATAGCAAAAAATTCAACACACAAATGTCTTTCTTTCTCCTCTCACTGTTCGTGGGCATAGTTTAGAAATTAGTTCAGACACAATTGAAGACTAGAGACTAAATTTTGCAGACGATTTCCATTTTATATGTGCATTAAATAATCATATCCATCTTGATATGTGAAGGCAGTGTAGTGTGTCATTGCCTTCTCCTTAGCCATTATGTTTCTCTCCTGTTGTTGTTTAGAAGTGGGCCCAGTCTGTTCTATCTCATTCTCTCTTCTACATTCCATTTTATTTACTGTCATTGGCATGATCTGTATTATTTATTGCTTGTTACTCTCTCTTTGGCCTCTACAATAATGGTTGTGTACTGTCTTAGTTTCAAGGATTTACACAATCCTTCATCAGCAGCTCTTTTATCTCTTTCATATTCTTTCCCAACACTGCTGTATACCTTTCTTTCCCTTTAAGCATTGTCTTATTATTTGCATTTCCATTAAGTTAGAGTGAAAGCATATAATTCCCTTGTTTCTTAAATTTACACAGTATTTTCTACATCTGCTAATGTATTTTTACAGTTCAGTCATTCTAAATAGTTTTTTCATGCATTCTCTGAAGTCTCATTAACAGAAAAATATTACATGCTGTATCCTCCTCTTATTATGACTGATCAATTATCTGTATCTAGTCAAGTAGTATTCCTTGGGATTCTCAAACTGTCTAAGTTGGCTTTTGATTTTTCACATATGTGTACTCACACAGCATTCTTTGTCATGGGGGGAGGACTAGGGAGGGGAAATTAATTTTTTTTAATCTGTCTAAACCACTCATGTCCCTAGAGGAACTAGGCCATTATATGCCCCCAATAAAAAAAAAAAAAAAAAGTAATGTATTGAATAGTGGTCTGAGCAAAGACAGAGGGCTTGGAATTCCCAATTTTCAGTTTCTCCACTCATCTCTGTAGGTGGTGACATTTGATCAGGTGGTATTCATTCAGCCAGGTTTTGAACATTACTGTATGATTTTATGAAGACATTTTTTGATAACCTGTTTGAACACTCCCTGCTAGAAAGGCAGAAAGCCCCTGCAGTGCTGTTGCTGCCTGAGTGCTGTGGCAGCCAGCCTGCCCACGTGGTCAGCCCTCAGGTTGGGTAAAGAGAGCAGTGTGGTCATTCACAGTCATGTTTTTTGGTACTCCACATGGCAAATGAAGTGGTGCAACTGAGGGAAAAATTATATGAGGAGTGAAGGTGCTCTCTCAATAACTAAAGTTTTGTGTTCGTGATGTGGAGGTTCCGTTTCCAGCTTTTACTTGATAGATCATGTGTGTTTCTGTGACTTCAACTTTTATCTCCTGCAGCTTCCTTCCACATGTATACTCAGAGTTCCTACCTCTGGAGGGGTTTCACTGCATCATAGAGGTTTCTTTGAATGATGTGCAGATGTTCAGACATCCTGGGAAAGAACAGAGAAAATCATTGAGATTGTCATCCTCTGTATATTGTATGAGAAAGTAGGAAGTCTTGAGATGGAAGTCCACTGTCAACCCATCCTTCTGCATCTTTTACTTCTGCAAACACCTGCACAACTGTTCATCATTCTTATTCCATAGTTTGTAAAAAGGTTTTATTTTATGATGCAGGAGGAGAATCTTTCAGAGATTTCCTACTTCAACTATTTTCTCTCCATTGACAGTAGAACAGCAGGAGTGCTGTTGTCTCTGTGTGTCTCTTCTGCCTTTCCTTCCAGCTTCTTTGAACATTTTTCTTCTTCTGACCTGTAGCACCTCTTTTTAGAGGTGAGGTTACCTGTTGTGTGTTTCCCATCTCCAGTCATGGGCTTTTCTACATTTTTTGGTCTGTAGATTGCTTTTTATGCAACCTGTGGAAAGGAAAATACATTAAATTAAGTTTCTGCCATCTGCATACTTCATGGCCAAGCCTGCATACACCCAGGAAAATGGTTGGACTTGTGAAGTCTCATCTTCATCTCCATAAGGTTTCCTTTGGAGGACCTGAGAAAATATTTCAGGAAAGATTAGATAAACAGGGTGATAGTTCACTACCTTTGATTTGGCAGCCATAATCCTGTGGGATTAAGATAAAATCATATGATTGAACTTGTCTTTAAAATATAAATAAAGAGCATTTAATGGATGATAGCAGGCTCATTTTCACTGTACCTCAATGAGGAAAGCATGTTATCAAGTTGGGAAACTAAGGCAAAGGGATTTATCTAGATGTTGAAAGACAGCTCTGATTCCACCTCAGTCCTGGTGTGCCTAGCCAGAAGCAGACCCAGGGGCTGGGGTAGAAGGGCCCTGCTCTTTGTGCTGCCAAGACACAGGGTTTTTCATCAGCAAAGTGTGCTAACAGCTGATGGCTTTTGCAAAAAGCCTGTTGGTAAAGTTGCCTTCATCTTTGTCCTCTGAACGAAGCGCACTCTTCAGGTTCCATGACAAAATCAGCTTCCTTCATATCCTGACATGCCCTTACCAAAAAGGGTGGGATCCCCCTGGGCTTGGGGGCAGGAGCATGAGGTGACTGTTCCTCTGGCCACTGCTGCCCTTGTGACTTTTGGCAGTGGTCCATGTGGACACGAGAGCCTGGATTTGGAATGAGGAGGTGCCTGGATGTAAGCACTCCGTTGGGCTCTTTATTTCCCCTCCTGCTTTGTTCTTTTTCACCAGAACTGTACTTGGGAATGATGGAAAATTGAAAGGTTGCTCCAAGCAGTTTCATGTGTACCATGCCTGCACTTGAAAAACACTAATCAGTTCCAAGTCATCCTAAAAGCTCTTGTTCTTGGGATGAAATATGTGTACATGGAATTGCTGTGGAAATGTCTACACCAGGTCTGGAGAGAAGGCAGGGGTTTTTTCTTTGCAACTTATCCAGAATTTCTGATGGGAATACTTCACCTCTGAAGATCTGCCTTCCCTTGGGGGAAATGCAACCATTTAACTTCTAACTTCTTTCTATGTATACTGAGGAACTGATGGTTTGATCCCATGGGAAGTCTGTATCTGTTCACAGTTACTTTTGTTCATTTCAGGAGGATTCTGTGTTATCTGGGAAAAAAGCATTGGGGGGAAAGGATTTGGCTTGGTTTATGGTACTGCTGGTTCTTCCTGCCACTCCAAAGAAAATGTGAATTTTCAAATTTGATTTTAAGCTGGGATGAAGGAGGCAGAAATCAAAGAAATTATTGTCAGGTTGTGGTGGGGATTGGGACTGATGGGAGGAATGGGGCACAGGAAATGTGAATTAGGAGGCAGCAGCTTTGGAATTGGATACAATAAATTACTCTAATTTAATGTTAGTTTTTCTGATTGCATGCAGTTGCATCTATTTTTGCAGTGCTTGGTCATAGGAAGCAGTGCCTTTTAAAGAAAAAATGGGAAGCCCCTGAGTTCTAGACACATAGAATACAAACTTTGATAACATTCATGGAGAGGAGAAGAGGCAGAGTACTGAAACAAAGGGAGGCAGATTATCAAGAAATGTGAGCTTGATGCCATTTGGAAAGGGTCTGGATCCCATGATTTATCTAAGAATGACAAGATGCCACTCTAGAAATGCAAATGTCTGCCCTGCATCTTATAGCTATAATGAATGAGTTTCACACAATGGAAGCATTCAGCTTGTTCTAGGGCACTTAGTCTCCATATGCTGGCTGCATGTTCCTGCTCTTTATTCACTCTGCCTTTGTTTTCTCAAAACTTAAATTAGAAGTACATTAGTGTTTATATGTGCACACCCGGCGTGTTTCTGTTTGTTTGTAAAGAGTTGGTTTTGTTTTTCACCAACAAATGAGCTGTATGAATGCAGTCCTCTTGAATGCATGGGATGAGGCAAATCATGAGGAACTGAAGCTGGCACCAGCAAAAGTGTAAATTTTGAGCTGCTAATGAAAAGTAGGACTCTGGCTTTGGGGCTCTGGGAGAACCCGTGTTACACAGCAGGGAGCCCTCCTCTGACCCACCAAGAGGATGCCTGTGTGCTTTCTGCTTTATTCATTCTGAGATCAAGCCGAAGTTCTCCTCTGTGGTAAGTTTGGATTTAAAAAAAGCAAATCTCAGAGCCTTGCAGACCTGCTCCAGAACACAGTGCCCCCCATCTGGAGGCTGTCATTACTGGGGGCTTCAGCACGGGCTGTGTCTTACTATTAGCAGTTTATTGTACATTTTTAACTTGGGATTAAGGGAAAGAATAGGGATCCATCCATCAAATAAAATGGGAAACAACTGCTCTTGCCTTGAAGATTTTTTTGGGAGGAGTTAATCCCACATGCATAATATTTAATTTTCTGGATACATGAGTGTGAGTGGGCACACATGTAACTCCATTGCAAGTTTTAAAAGCTCTGTTTCTGTCAGAAAGCTGGTCTAATTAATAGGAGTAGGAGACAAAATGCCAGCTTGTAGATTTGTTTCCTCGGCAGAAATCAGCTCCCCCCTCCCTGTTACAGTGCTCCTTCTTGATCTGATGTAACAAGAAGAGAGAGTCAGCTGTGAATCAAGCGCCTTGTTCTCATTTCTTTGATCATTGGCACGGTTTGAGAGAGAGAAAGGAGGAGGGATTATATGTGAGGTTATTAAAAAAACCCCAACCCTAGTTCCCCCTCCTCCTCTCCTTCAAGATGCACAGGCACTACCAGAATCTTCCATGATATCAATTTGACTTTTCTCCTTAAATAATATCCTCTTCCTCCCTACTCCATGTTAGTTTAAAAGTGCTCTTTATACGTCACTAAGCAGTTAATTCCAAGCTTTGACAAGTGGATTGCCAGTTAGCAAAACCATTTAAAATGTATTTGCTTTTGCAGTCAGCAAGATGTTTAATGGGTTTAGAAATTAAAGGCTAATTGCACTTGACTGAATATGTGTATTTCTAAGCCCACAGTTACCATTGTTAGAGTATTTACCAGTTTGGAAAAATCTCTCTTTGCATAAATCTGTTAATTCTTTATTTCTGCCCTGTCCTGGAGAGCAGCCACATTGAGAGTTTGGTCACTCACACTGACAAGCTGGGCGGGTTTTTTTGATGCAACTTTAATCATCCTATGTCGTCACATCCCTGCGCGATGGTTTTGCTTGGAGGATTGAACAAATTTGTTCATGTAACATTCAAGTTGTGTATTATCCCTTGTGAAAGAAAATGGCATGTTGGTATTCTCATTACGATACCAAGGAGACAAGGAACTTGACTGTCTTTGGAGAATAAGCGAGAAGCACGAGGGTAGAATCAGAAGCAGAAGAAGTTTAGCTGTTGTGTGCTGCAGTATATAAAATTGCTGATGTGCGGAAGAGCTTGTGAATGCTTCTAAACAAGATTTTTAATACCAGTAATATTAATGGAAGCGTTTCCTGGAGAATGTGGCAGGTTAGAAAATCAAAAGCCATTTTGTGCCTTAATAGAAAGACTGTTTCAGTATTTCCTGGCATGTGCTTTCCTTCTAATTAATGTCATACACAGAAGGGGTAATCATTCAGCCATCTTTCCAGCTTTTTTAAAAGAGTCAAAGATTGAAAAACAAACAATTGCATGATGCAATTAATTGAAGAAGGGATTTGGGGGGGGCATGTCTGGGGGTGGTGGTGTTGTGCGTTGTTCCCCTCTTCTGTTTCAGGCAGTTTGTCATTCTTTGGCAGGAGTGACTAATTTATTGTCTGACTATCCTATCTGGATTCATACAGGGTGGCTTTCAGTCCCTCTCCCCTCCCCCGACAAAACTCTTCTGATGTGCCGTGTATTTGTTTGGGAGGGGAGGGAGGAGGGGGAAAGGGAGAAGGTTATATGTTTCTGACCTGCTTTACTGCTTTTCAACTGAAGTAAATTAATGCACACACTAGCTTCCCCTCTGCTGTGCTGATTGGATCCTTGTGCCGATTAAATGTTTCACACTGATAGAGGGATGCTGAAAGCACTCAGCTGGTAATGCAGTATGTACATCAGTGATACAATAACTGACTCTCAGGTTAAAGTCGAACAAAACCCCCAGTTTGCTGCAGTTTTGATTAGAATGAGTTTCACTTTGAATTTAAATCCTTGAGCCTGCTACAGCGATGGCTAATTAACTAAGATCTGATAGAGACAAAGAAATACATTCTTACTTCTATTGACAGGCAGGCAAGAAGTTGTCAAAAAAAAAAGAGAAAGAAAAAGGAAAAGAGAAAAAGGAAAAGGAAAAGAAAAAGAAAAAGAAAAAGAAAAAGAAAAAGAAAAAGAAAAAGAAAAAGAAAAAAGGAACCCAACAGACAAAAGCCATAAAAAAACCCCCAACCAACTAATGCTGAGATTGTACTTCAGCATACATAAACCTTCCTGGCCGTGTTTCACACTCATCTTCCTTTGGCTGACATTCTGGCCCTGGAAAGGCTGTTCCCATTGAGTCCCGGATTTTCTTCAGCTATTTTTTAATTCTTCTTTCAAAAGCTAACACTCGAGTTGTGCCTAGTCGGGCAGTCGCTACCTCCTTGTTTATACATTGTGCTTTTGGGGGCTTCCTTTAGGAAAGGGCAGGGGGACAGGAGCAGCGTACTGGGGAGGAGGAAGGGAGGAGGGGGAGGAGGAGGAGGAAGGCTGCCTGCCCCCGGGTACCTCACGTCAGCCTGCGCCACAGTGACCTCTCCCTGGGGGTCATTAAAAATACCTCTGTCGAGCAATTTCTTCTCCCTCCCCTCCTTTCTCCCCAGCCCTGCCCCCGCCCAAGCTGGGGCGTCGCAGGGAGAGCGTTTGCATCAAACTGACAGGTCATTTACCGAGCAATTGGCAGGAGGAACTACCCCAACCTTCCTTAAAACCCTTCTCCTCTTCCTCGTCCTCCTCCTCCTCTTCCTCCTCCCCCTCGGTTGCACATCTTGAACTCACTTACATGAAATTCAGCAGTTTTGGAAACAGCACAGAAAACCTTTCCATGCAACGATCTTCACCTTTGTTTGTCTGAGAAGCTGTTTTAATGTCTTCTCTTTGGGCCCAGGTAACCCAGTGCCCAAGGCCTGCATGCAAAAGGAAGCATTTTTTCTGGGAGTCCAGGGATAAAATACAGACTATGAAGCCTTTTGCCTTCATAAGCATCCACCAAACTCCTCTGGATGCCTGTGTGTACACGTGTGCAGGGCTGAAGCCCTGCTCATTTCTTTGTTTCAGTGTGTGAAGTTATGAGGATGGTTGGCTCATGACTTAGGGTTCAGATCAGGCAGGATCAGCCATGTTTAAAAGTAGCAATTAAATATAGGAGAAATATGTGGAAATGCATAGGATTGAACCAAAAACCTAGGGCAATGTACTAAAGTGCCATAGCTGGTGACTACATTTACAGTGTGTTTGTGTGTTGTCACTGTCTGAATATTAAATATTCTGTTGTTCAAGAGAATTTTATTGTGACTGTTGGATAAATGAAGAGAGGATGTGACTCTCATTGCTGGAGAAGTCTGTTCAGCTGGTTTGCATGCATGGCATTAGATTAGTGTGGAATGTTATATTATTGACAAAGACATAATTTTGGTTTGAAAGTGGATTGCCAGTGTTCTGCAAGCTAAATAAACTCTCAGAGTTATGCCAAATGTTTTCTCATAGCCATGGGGCCACTAAGGAAAAAACCTGATCTTGCTCTGTAAACAGCTGCAGCTTTTCACAACCAAACTCCTTGTCAGATCATCACTCTGGAAAGATTAATGGACTGAGGTCTCTATCTCCAGTGTGTAGGTGTTAAAACATAAATGTGATGGACGGTGAATTTCAGGTCCTTTTTAAACAGATCTCACATTTTACTAGGAAAACACAAAGGTTTGCTGAAAGGTGTGTGTCTGGTTTAAATCACCACTATGGCAGGCAGCAGCCAGGAGCTGAGAATTCCTCCCTTGTAGAGCACGGCCATGTTCTTGTTTGAGATGCACGTGTGAAGTAGTGTTGACATCAGATCAGTAAGGATTTGAAGACAGGATGCAAACTGCAGCAGAGTGGCAGTGAAGGAGCCAGAGCCCTGCAGCAGGAGCAGTGCTGTGTGTGTGGAGCCTGGCTGGAGCCTGCATGTGTGCACACGTGTGCCCCGTGCCTCAGTGCGGGGATCACGGCACAACAGCCACCTGCAAATACTGTCCCCTTTGCTCTTTCCTTCCCTTCCTTCACTGAACAGAATGGTTTGTGGTTTTTTGGTAGAAGTAGCATTTGGGTAACCAAATTTGAGGCTAAAACTGTTGGACAGCTGCCTTCTTACCTGCAAATCTTTACAGCACAGACCTCGCTAGGAAGGAGGGGATGGGGAGAAGACTTACGTGCACTAATAAATAGGAAGGCCAGAGTTATTTCGATACATATGGAAAGAAATATTAACTCTGCTTTAAATAGTTGAGACCGTGCCACGTACAAGATGGGAAATCATAAACAAGTGGCAGATTTCCAGCACATTGTGGCGTGTTTGCGTGTGACCAGCATACATATTTCAAACTCTGGACTGCCTGTGGCATCCTGCAGTGAAAATGAAAGTCGTGTTGCTATTGAAAAGGCGCTGTTTCAAAATTGGTGTATTGTGTGTGCTATTATGCTGTGGATGAGAAGCAGAGACCTGCTTTCCAGTATTTAAAGCCAATATTTTTTTTCTTCTTTTCCTCTCTTTTGGCTCTTCCATTGTATCAGCACATGTTTTCTGCTGCAGTGTCCAAAGCTTGCTTAGTTATTGTTCGTTTTTCCAAAGTATCTGATAATATGTTATGCTGACTGATTCTCAAAATGCAGATTTTCTTTCTCTTTAAAAACTAGGATTATTCTTTTAATTAATCTGGCAGAAATAGAATACAGCAGATGTAGGTTTTGTTGAGGATTATTTTAATCTCTCATATCATAATCTTTGTTCCTTGTCAACACTCCTTTACCAACATCTTCTCATGGTTACAATGTAAAAATGGCTGTTACAAAGAAAAAAACACAAAGAGATGAGAATAGCTCATCTGTTAATTAACACAGTTTGATTAAAGGGACTATTTTTAAGGTTTTGATAGGTTTTAGAAAATTAATAAAAGAGGCACAGAAGAGATGCTGATGCTGCTTTTCCCTAAATAGACGGTTTTTCTGTACCTGTATTTTGGAAGCTAATCTTGAGCACCTGATCCTTTGTATATATTTCCACATTTAGTTTCTAAAATTTTCAGTTATTTAAATAGACTTAGTATAACATTGTACCCTCAGGAGGTGACAGACATGGGGAAATTTGTCTTCGCAAGCCTATCCCAAGGACATTATGTTTCCCCTGCAGTTACTTAGAAAAGCCACAAAACCTATATTCAAATGAAAGTTTTCCAGTTTTACAAGCATTTCATATTTATCACAGCTTAGACTGAAACACTCAGTAATCTTTATTTCCTTAGCTCTTTTGGTTGCATACACATGAATAGACAGGATTGTGAGGTTATTAGGAAAAATCTTAACATGCATGACATGCAAAGACCCAAAAGTGACTCGTTAATGCTTGTAGGGAGAACAAGAGGGTAAGGGATGGATGGTAGTTTGAGTAGTGAAAATTTTTTGTTTACAGAATTTCTGCTTTTGTACTTCTTGGATAATTTTCTCCTTTGAAACAAGACAAAAAAGCAATTAGCTGCTATTGAAGTTAGTCAAGAAAGTCATAATCTACTTCTACTTAATTTACTTGTTCTTTCCACTGAGCTACCAAGGATTGTCTATCTTTTGGAGTCAAGAAGTTTAATTTGCTTAGATGTTTTCTGTTGATGAACTGTCTGAGAACAAAGTAAAGCTGTACTAATACCACTAGAATATTACTTATTAGAAATTTAAGTGAAAATACAAATTCAGAGTAATTCTGAGTGTTTCTGTAAAAGGTTTTTCATGCAGTAACCCACACGTTCATGGCTGAGGACAAGCATTAAAAGACATTTCATCAGTACAGTGATCTATCAGGAATAGCAAATGCTCCAAGGGTCACAAAAGACAATCTCCACCCAATACTACTGATGTCAGCAGCCAGCCTCTGGCTGTCTGCAGCAGAGCTAGGATTTCCCTCCTGGACTAACTCCAGTTAGGCAGTGGATTTCTAGTACTGTAACCGAATACAGCATTTTCAGTTTGTGAGCTTGCATTTTTCATAGGACATAAAGCAAAAATACAACCACAGGGCTGAACTCTCAGTCTGAGAGCTTTCTGTCACTGGAGGGGTTAATAAGGTGCTTTGCAAGGAAATATTCTGTAGAGCAGGAGAGGAGGTGCTCAGCTCTCCCACATGCTGTCCCAATTCTCTTTGGCATCTGCAGCAGCATGCCATGGGGCATGGAATCAGTGCAAGGAACACCAGTGGAAAACTGTGCTACAACAAACCAGAGAAATAGTTTTATAGAATTTCTTTTTATAAGCAACTTTGCTGCCCTACATAAAACACATGCCTGACCTTCTGATCTTTCACTTAAGCACTCTTACAATGTCAGACAAGTATATTCCTGTTTTGAAGAGAAAGCTCTTTTCTCTTTAAAACTTCTGAGACATACAACAGCGCAGAGAATAAGAAGAATATTGGTTATGCTCCCTTGGGATGATTGTCAGGATAATGGAGAATGAAACATAAAGACAAAAATTAAGAAAGCTCAAAACAATTTATACAAAGTCACGATTACTAGAGTAATGCTGACATTAGAATCACAGAACTACAGATTCAATAAGGTTGGAAAAGACCTCAAAGATCACTGAGTCCAACCTTTGACCAAAAAGAAGTAATTCCTGTATATTAAAATCTGAAGCAAATATCTCTGGTAAAGCATATGCTTGTGATTTCATATAAACACAAAAACTACAGTTCCCAGAGCAAACATACATTTTCCACTAAGCCTTTCCAAGCTTAGAGTGTATGATGGGTTTAAAGGTAAAAAAGGATGTGTTTTCCTAGAAAGTTTGTGCTACAAGGCTTCTACTTTATGCCCAGTAGTAAGGTTTTCCAGCCTTGATTCTGGAAAGAACTAAGCATGTCAGTAACTTTAGACACACACAAACCTTCAATACACACATGGTATTTTAAACAAACAAAGTTGACAACAAAACTCTTATGGGTTTTAACAGTAGAACAGCAGTTTTCCAAAGGCTGTACATTACACATGATTGCATTGGAGTCCAAAGTTATGGTCAGTGTATAAAGTTAAACATGGGCAGAACTGTTTGCAGGATTAAGTGCCTTTGATGTCAACTCTAGTTGACAAGAGGTTTTATAATTAAAGGTATCAAAAGAGGCTTGAACTGGCATATTTTTTCCACATATACCTAACTTGCCTAAATGGCATTAATAAGAAAAGCTCCCAAGATTACTCAAAGCACAATAACTTTATAAAAGTTGGGTTTTTTTATTTTGAAAAGTAAGCATTTTATGCACACACTATATTTACCATATGCATCTTCACAGCGCCTACAGAAATATCAAATAAAAATCTTGTCAGAGATCCTTTAACAAGGTCATAATCAAAATATTCCCATTACAGATGATGGAATAGCCACTCTGTAGCAATATAAAAGAACAACTGTTAAGAAAAACAGCTGCGAGTTAAAACCGTGCTATGGAGAAAAGTTAGCTCAGATGATGATGATAACGGTAATAATAATCATCATCATTATTATAATTACCGCCACTGGAAAAATAGTAGAATTTTGTGAGGAAACGAAAACTTTAAGGGAAAGCAGCAAACCGACTCCAAAGTCAGCCCTGGTGAAGGAACACAGGAAGCCTCCAAGCACTGGGGTGCAGTGGGCACGTGGAATGGATATTCAGACCAATGGAAGGGAAAGCTGAAAATACCACTTTCTACGGCTTTTATTATTAATTGAAACTTTAGTATTACCTAGACTTATATCACGATCGTTTAATCTAGGATATTAGTTCGAAGCAAAACCCAAAGGGAAAAAAAATCCAACCCGAAACGCCAACTTTGGAAGCCCGGAGTGCAACCCACGAGTTCCCCAGCGAAGAGAGGGAACCTAGCCCTTCCCCTGCCAGGAAGAAAACTGCAAACCCTACCAATGGAAAAGGAAATAGCCCCAACTCCGTGCTGCCCGGGGGCCGTGCGCGTCCGCAGCCCCGCGGCGGCGATGCCGCGTCTCTCTCCCCCTCTCCCGGCAGAAGCTGGCGCTGCTGCTGGGCCGAGCCCGGCGCGGTCCCGGCGCTGCCCGAGGCTCCGGGCGGCGGCAGCCCC
>VYXF01004881.1:970151-1105555 GCA_013397295.1 Polioptila caerulea | reverse complement strand
GGGTGGGCGGCCGCTGGCCGGGGGCGGGAGGGGGCTCCGGGCCGGGGCAGATGCCGGCGGGGCGGGGGCAGACCTGTCCCTCCGTTCCAGTGCTCCCGGGGCGCAGGGACAAGGAGAGAGCTGTCCCTCTATCCCGGAGCCATCGCCGTGCCTGCAGGGGGAGGGCTCTGGCGCTGAGCGCCGGGCAGCGGGGAACCTCGTGTTGCTCGTCCTCACTTGCCCCACCTTGTGTCGCCACATCTCCGGTTCAGAAGCGGTTCTCAAACCTGCCGAAGTTTACGCTGAGGGATGCTCGCGGGCTGGAGGAGCTCCTGGCTGTGCCGGCGTTCCAAGTGCCCGCAGTGCGGGGCTGGAACCTGCCCTCGCTTAGGCACGGGGCAGCGGGCAGGCTGCTGCCTCCAGGTCCAGGTGCACATACTTGTTTAATGTCTGTGTTCGTGGTAATTAAAATATTAAATAATTGGACTTAGTGAAAGGAGATCAGAAGGGGAAGGGGTGCTGTTTGTCTGCTGCACACCATGTTTTGTGCAGTCCATTAACAGAGAAGATTTGACCCCAGTCATGCCGTGTGTCAGGAGAGGGAGGTGATGCTGATGAAGTTGAAATGTGAAGAAAGTGACAAAGCCTTTCCAAAACTTTATAGAAGAGGATGTGATGTATAATGGCTCGCATGGGAAATGCGGATTTCTTTTCTGCTTTCTGCGCATAGGGGCTGTGTTAGTCTGGGATTTTCTTTGTACTCTGATTCCTGTTCACAGACTCAGGATATGAATCTCCAATAATCAGGAAAGGATGGATAAAGGCAACAGGCAAACTATACCTGAAGATTTTTGTATGTCAAGGTTATGATAGAATGCATGAGGGTTTTTAATACCCAGGAAGCCCCTTCCTAAAGGGGACCATCACCTGTTGCATCCACTAACAAATGGAAAGCACAGCCAACCACTTTGGAAACCAAATTGTCCTGTCACTTTTTCTGGGGAAACAGTTTTCTGTTAACTGCTACACTAAAGTACCTGTCTGGGGAATTGGATTTTGAATATCCATTTTGTAGTTCATGCTGGGTAATTTCCTTTTTAGAAGGTATTGTTTATGCTTTACTGAAAATATACTTGATGCTGTCCTAGTAGAGATTTCTTAGAATCCTGGAAAATAACTATATAAATGATAATAATGTGAAAGATAAAAGTTTCAGTATTACAATGGTCTATAATTTTTTTGAAGGACTATGTTTTACTGTCATTGTCAGCGGCCATTTGAAGAAAAGAATCTAGTGAGGGAAGAAGATTGAAATATAATTTAATGTGTTTAGACCAAATAGTGAAGCAACACTCACATGCTGGAGAGCAATGTGAGTTAGAACATTTGGCTGCAAACTTTTCACTTCTTCAAGAGTTGTTGGAGGAAGACTTTGTAACCTGCTGTGGTGTTGAATAATCCATGCTCCTTCCCATTTATCCTTTCAAAAGGGCAAATGGGGCCCAGTCCCACCTTCCACATCCCCAGGCATGGTGGGCTCAGTGCTGTATTGCAGCCTGCTGGGGCCAAGCACTGATGCTCCTGCAGGTTTCTCTTTTATTTGCTCTCAAACTCCCAACAGTATTTGTCCTGGCACTGCAACTTTTCCTGGCAAGGAGCAGCATCATTTCAAGCAGAGGCTTGCTGTTGTTGAAACAGCATGGGAATGTTGACCAGCATTTGGGGTTTGCCTTGATTTTGCTAGAGGAAAACGTCTTCATATTGCAAGTTTTCAACAACTTAGTTTTGTGATTTAGTATATCTGATTATGTTTGTAAATTTATGAAGGAAGAAGCAAGGAATGGCAAGTTTCTAAACCAGAGGACTGTAGTAGTTTTATCTCTTTGAGAATAGTCTGCAAACATGGATAGGAACAATAAAAAATACTGAATTACAAAAATAAAAATGCAAGCTGATCATTGGTCCTAAACTGTCATCAAGCTTAGTGCCAGATTGCATGTTAATTATCACTCCTCTAACCAAATTAAACTTGTTTTGCAAGATTTATTTTTCTGGGAAAATAAAAGAAAAACTACTCTTGCTTAATGCTCAGTATTCTTGATTGTTCTTGGGGTGTTAATCATGAATCAATAATAGTAACACCTTAGCTAGAAGCACTGTAGTGTCTGAGGGAAATTTCATTGCTGATATTTATTAATAAGCATTGACTATGTCTTCTTTTTGGGTTCTTTTGTAGTCCGGGTTACTGCTCAGTAAAGTTGTTTGGTTGTTTTTTTTCCTACAGAAATGTATGTAGTCTGTAAGATGGAGGATAATAGATCCCTGCAAACTGGGCTAAGATGGCAAGCTGACAGTTGTGAATGAGATTCCTGGTGTAGTGTAGCCTCCTCCTCTGCATCTGCAATGTGAGGGAAAGGGTGAGGGCATGAAATGTAATGTTATGAGTGCCAGAATGGTGGTTTCTGCTTCAAAGTATTTAGAGATCAGGAAATATATATGGTCTTCTCATGTGGTATCTAGCAAGAAGAATGAAATGCTAAATGAAACTCAGCCAAAAAATAGGGCATCAAACACTATCTAAATACAGAACTTTCAAATACAGATAGGTTTAAATGGAAGTTTGTTACAGAAATTTCATTAGGGCAGCTGCAAGTCAGTGCTTTCATTTTAGGCTGTTGTTTACACAGCAGATTTTTGAAGTGATTTTGAAATGGTGTTGACTTAATGGAAGCCATATCTGCATTGGAAAAAGCATCTAAGTAAATAAATGCATAACAGATGCTAAAGGATTGTTTAGATACATATCACATGGTTTATTAGAGGCAGGATATGTTGTGAGATCAAGAAGGATTGCAGTGTGTAAGCACTGGAAATGGTGAGCTACAGGGTTCAGTGCTGGGTCTACACCATTCCCTGGCAGCCTTTCAGTGTCAATCCCACGTGTGAAGACAGGACTGATGGAGCTACACTGATGCAGATGTACAGACAGGGATATCATGAGTGGAGCTCTTGCTCCCACTTCAAGAAATGAAGCTTAGAACTTCATTTGGATGATCTGGAGCAAGTTATGTTGGCTAAAGCAGAATTTTGCTGGCATAAACTGAATTTTGCTTAATGTATACATGATAGGTGTGCTTTGCCTTCAGAGAATTTCAGGTGCTGTTGTGTAGAGAGAATGCCCTAGAGCTACTGGGGAGTCAACAGTATGCCTGTACCTACAACATACTTTGGTATCAAGAGATTTTTTTTTAACACAAGCCTCTCAAATTTTATTGTTATTGTAATGGTATTTATATGGTATTTACCCTTTCTTATCCTCACCACCATTTCCTGCCTGAAAGCAAGAGGTTGCTTTGCTGAAGGACAAATTACAAGGAACATTTTTCTGCTGTGCTGGAAAAATGTTCCTTGTAAAGGTACATTTAAAAATGCCCCTCTGCTGCCTCCTCATGCTCTTCTTACTATCACAACTGTGGGCCAGCAGTCATCCCAGGGTCTAGTCTGGGGAAATCAGAAAGCCTTTTGGCTGTTGGAAAGACAGTTGGATCAGGCAGTATTGAGAGCACGAGCAGAGAGGGGCAACACCGCTGTAGAGAAGGACAAAAGTGCTGGGAGGGCTTGTCAGCACTGGGCCATGGAGCACCAGGACACACACCCCGTGTCTGGAACTCACTGGGATCTCTGCCTCCTCTCACCCTGTGCCACTCTCACAAAACACCTTAGCAGGGCCCTGACCCCCTGTCCACCACGTCCCACAAACAGCACCACACCTGCCTCCTGCCCCTCTCTGTCCTTCCCTTCCCGTGCATTCCCTGGGTCAGCTGGAGAAAATTTGGCACCTTCCCCATGCACGTATACTCATGTGTCCTGGGGCTTTTCTGTACAGAGGGGTTCTTTCAAAGCAAAATACAGTATGAGGATTTATAGTGCTGTAAATTCTTGGCAAGATAGTAAACTGTTGTCCACAAATGCTTCATTAACTCCACAGCTCACAGAACTACTTGTGTCCCTGTTTTAGACTGAGCAGACAACACGGGTATCCATTTATTTTTTCAGGAAATGTGGCTTTTTTACATGTAGGAGGATGCTCATATATACCTGTTAGTTATCTGTATATTCAATTTACCAGGAAAAAATGCATCCCAGAACTTTAGGAACATACTTTTTCCTACGATGGCCATTTTTCAGAATAATATATTTGTAGAATGATTTATTGCCTTTCTCTTCACCATCCTACTTTATGTGCTTCACTGTGCTCTTTGTAAAAGCACTTCTTCCATAACTGGAAATCTGCCTGTGTGTATGACTAAGCCTTTTTGGTTTTTATTTAATATTTGTATTGCAGCAGGTTTTATTTATAGAGATATTTACCTGTATTGGTTATATGGCTATATATAGCCTTTTTTCCCCTAGAATCCCTGTTACTACAGTGCCTGAAAACATGGTAATAGTTAATTTATCCCCACAACATGGAGTTAGTATGAATAAGGCCTTGTTATTCCATGTTTTACTGTGGGAAAGCTGAGAAATAAAGGATCCACTTGTGCTGATCCCTTTGTGCTTCTCCATAGGAAGCTCACAAGGGCTGCCTTAGGCAGGATCCCTGTATTGACAGTCACACTACAGACATTTTTGTTAATTTTGAAAATGCCTCAGACATATCTATGCTGCATATCCTTGGGAATGAGAACTGTCCAACAAGTCCTTGGATCATGCTATGGCCCCCTTTAGCCTTTGCTAAAGCTCTTTGCACATCTGCCTCATGCTTCTTCCTCATCCAAGTAGATCCATGTGCTGAAATGCAGTGGAAATGATAACGAGCAAGCACAAGTAAGGACAAAAGAAAGATCCAGAGGCTCCACACAGATCTAGGGGAGGGGAAAATAAAGATATTTTTCTATGGATTAGCACAGTCTTGGTCATGTTGGCTGTCACCAGAGCACCAGCCCCTCGCTGGCATCAGAGATGTGCCAGGTTGTCTGTGATTGCCAAAAATGGTTGTGTTTCTGGAGTCCATGGCTCCCTCTCTCACTGTGTGTTACAACTGGTGTTCAGCTGTATTTTTCTTCAGATCTGCGTTGGTCAGTGATGGCTGATGAATTTCAAGATATTGAAGAAATTTGTTGGGCACTTACTTGAGCTTTGTTTTATCGGTCACTGCATTGGTTTCTGGATGTCTGTCCTGGAGGAACAGAGGAACAGATTGCTCTGTGTGGGTAACAGTTCCTATTGGCTTTCCCTAAATTGTTCTGGTTTTCATCCTTTCCTCAAACGTGAAACAGAGGCTGGGCTTCCTGCTGGGGCCTAATTAGGGCTCTGAGCTTTCTGCTTTTGCTGGTCTGTGAGAGGAACCTGGTGTGGTAACAGTGTTCTATTCAAAATAATAACAGAGGAGAAAACCCACAGAAGCCAGTGGTGTGGAGATTTTGAACAGGTCAGTACTGACCATGCCATCATGGCCATGGTGTCATACACCAGAGTTGCTGTAAATGAAGGAATTCTAAAGTATGGTCCTATTAGAGTGTACCTTCAGGAGATATGTGAAAATGTAGAATAGGAGAGGTGACTTGGCCAAATTAAATTAAGAAGAATAATAATAAAGAAAAGCACTCAGAGAGTAGGAACCTCATGGATTAACCACTCCTCTCACCATCCAGTGATCAGTTCTTGCCATTGAGGCTTAAGTTTTAACTCTACCAATAGAATGTTGTAAAGGCCATGGTGAATTTAGGAAATGGGTTGTGGAGTGTGTGTGACAGATTCTGCTTATATCTGCACCCTCTTAGTTTCAGGTTTATTAAGGGAGGCTCATGCATTTACTCCATATTTAAATATGGGTATCTGAGAGCAAGATTTGGCCTTACTACTCTGATACATACAGCGTAAAAGCAAAATTTAAAATTTGTATTTCTTGCTAAATAGCATAAAATTACATCCTTTCAGGTTAATTAAAACATTTCTCAATGCTGGTTGCTGTTGATGGTATATTTAAATGTCAGATTCACAATAAGCACTTATGCTTCCTGATGATAAATGGCTTCCTTTTAAATATCCCAGATATTCATATATGGTCAATGCATCTAAAGCATGTGGATTTCTGCTCTGCTCAGTCTGCATTTCCAATTGGTCTGCATTAGGGTTCAGCCACCCAAAGACTGAATAAAGACTCTCAGGAACTGAATAAAACCTCATTAGGCCCTATATGGTGTTCCTTACACAGCCAAAAATTTCCAGGGGAGGCAGCAGAATATTCAGCAGGAAAGGATAAGTAAAAGTGGGCTTACACTGACTGTCTGACACTTTGTTGTAAAAATCCAAGAGCAACTTTTCCAAATTTGTTTCTGTGGGAACTGGCCAACAAACATCCTGCAGGAAGAAAGTTAAGGACCAGTCAATAATGGTGAGTCTCAGTTTTTGGAGACCAGGCCATGGCTGTTGTCTGCAGCATTTGTGTCACTGAACATCCCATCTGCAGGTCCATGGGCAGTGGGGTGTAGGAATGGATATGCTGCTTGAGTATTTATGGAATGGATTTTCTTCCCATGAGTGTCTGGGAAGTGTTTCTACTGAGGAACACAAGCAGATGGAGATTAATTGAAGACTGCTTTAGTTTTGTCAGTGATTCCTGGTCCTGCAGAATAATGATGGAGCTGTCAGCACATTTGTGTGCCTTGTCCTTATAGCCAGAAGTACCTCACTGTCCTGTCTACAGAGAACCAAACAAATGAGACCAGGTTAAAGGAGGGAAATGCAGTTGCTCCAATATCATGCCTTTTCTTGGGAGCAATTTTAACTGCATATGAAAGAAAGTCTTAAAATTTAGAAATAAAACACTTTGGAAGTGTGGGCAGCAGGGGAGGGGGGTATTCTTCCCTTCTGCCAGGTAAGATCCCACCTGCAGAGCTGCTCCAGCCCTGCAGTCCCAGCACAGGTAGGACATGGAGCTGTTGGAGCAAGTCCAGAGAGGCACTAAGATGATCAGAGGGATGGAGCAGCTCTGCTGTGATGAAACTGGGAGAATTCAGATTGCTCAGCCTGGGGAAGAGAAGCTTTAGAGTGACTGAATTGTCTGAAGGACCCAACAACGAAGGTGAAGACAGAGTTTGGACAAGGGTCTGGAGTGACAGGGTGAGGGAGAATGGCCTCAAACTGACAGAGGACAGGGTTAGATGAGATGTTGGGAAGAAATTTTTCACTGTAAGGGTGAGTGAGACACTGGCCCAGGTTTTCCAGAGGAGCTGTGGCTGCCACATTCCTGGAAGTGTCCAAGGCCAGGCTGGATGGGGCTTGGAGCAACCTGGGATAGTGGGAGGTGTCCCTGCCCATGGCAGGGGGTACGAGAGGATGAGCTTTAAGGTCTTTTCCAACCCAAGCCTTTCTGGAATTCTGTGATTCTATGAATATATAGGCAGTCCCCTTATGGAAGTTTGTGTGATATTTTCATACATCCTTATATATTATCCATACAAACAAAGTCCTGAGTCCCTTGTTGTAAGCTGAGAGTTTTTAGCACATTATTGTTTTGACATTAATCAGAGTAGCTCCCATGGAGAGCTTTGATTCACTTCAGAAAAGCAAAGAAAGCTCTAAAAATGATAATACACTGTAGCTATTTCATTGTAATTGGAGGCTGTCTGTGCTTCACAGAAATTACCAGGCAAGCATTCCTGAAAATGTCAGAATTTTCAAGTTAGTTCTATTTAAAATGGGGGAACAAGAATGTGAGGGGATGGATAGAAAATTTGAGGGCTATGTGATTCAAACTTGAAGTGCAGTTTTAAATAGTGAAAGATGATCAACTCTGGGGCTGGAGAAATCATGTCCTAGGCCTTTTAATAAATTATAGGATGCATGAACAGGTCTACTTATTCTACATATGTTGTTACTTTAATAAAAGGCACCACTTTAGGAAATGAAAGGCTTTGGAATATTGCCAAACGTCTTAGTCCCATTTATTGTCTAAAGGTGGGGTTTTCTCATTATCTACAGAGTTTGTGGGATAGTTGAATAATTTGCAGGGATCTGTTTGATACCAGACTGCAAACTCTGTATTTATCTTCTTTCAATGTTCATATTGCAAATATAGGCATGATAAGATCTCCTGTCGGTGTTGTAACTGTATCAGGATTTGGCAATTGGTTTGCCACTAATCTCCCAATGTGCATTTGTGTCTATATTGAAATTGATTGGAGAACTGTATCAGGAAATACTGATCTTCAACTATTTTATGTATAAATGTGGAGGGCTAGGTGAGAGAGATGGGAGAGTTGATGCTGTAAACACAGAGTGCTGATGAATGCTCAAGTAGTAAATAGAAATATCTTAGAAGTCATTCCTGACAATAATAAAGGCAGCAATTTTATTTCATCTATGGATAATAAACTTGTTTCACATTGCAATATAAGTGGCGTTTGTGTTATATTAATATTTATTAGTACTTATTGATGTTAGGGTTTAGTTGTTCTCTTTTCCTCACATCACAGCCATTTTATAAAAACTCAAATTGCTGCACAATAAGCAATTAAAAGTGGTTGTGTGTGTGAGAGAGAAGGAGGTAATCTGTGTGTGGAGATATTCCTGTAGAGAAGGACAGACCCTCCCTGACTGGGGAAAAAAGTGCTGAAAGTGATGGAGTTCTGCTTGCACTGGTTAAAGATTTGGCTCTTTGAGTGCATATTTCAACCCAAAGGCACTGTTTTGCTGTTCATATCAGAGTGGTTTGCATGGGTTTCCTGCCTTTTAATGGGGGGTTTGTACAGCCCTTGCTTTGACTTTTTGGGCAGTGCTCCTTCAGGAATGAGATTGTTCACTATGTTCAGTGGCCTTTTGTGTGACGTGAAGGATTGCCAACTTGGAGGATAATGTGAGTCAGAAAGTGCCTGGTCCAAATTTAACCAAATTTGTTCATCTCTAAATTTAGAGAATAGCTGAATGGCAAGACAGTTATATTTCAATTTCCATCAGTGACAAGGACAGAGTGTTGGCGGATGCCTGTTAACAGCTCCAGCGTGTTTTTGATACTCATATATGTGTGTATGGGTGGGAAAAGACTAGTTACTTTTACTTATCCTGAGCCTGTTTCTTCTTTGACTGCTTTTAAATTGCTCTCGGGCTTGATGCTTCTACTGTGCAGATAATTCTTGTGCAGACAGTGCTCTGTGATCTTGAATTATGTTTTTGCCCTCTTGAGTAGAAAGACTTGCATGGGAATTGGATTTTTATCATTATGGAAACTGAAATATAGACCCTTTTAAAGTAAGGCAGGCACCAGGCAAGGTAAGACAAACCAAAATTCTTTTTATTGATCCTAAAATCAGGCTTCAATGTGAATAATTTCAGAAAAAGGTTTCAAGTTTATCCTCCATTTGAGCATAACCCTGAGTTAACATTGTCTTCACTTGTCTTCAACAGGATTAATCATATCCATGTATCAGTTTGTATTTACCTGCTTTTCTGTGCTGGGGTCTTAATATTTTTGACTGTTCTAATTCTTTGGCCAAATACTGTCCTTGGAGATTTGACCAGTGAAAGCAAGACCATGTCCCCACTACTTTTGTGCAAGGCATTTGGTTAATGAGTATGACTGTTTGTCTGGGAGGTTTTCTCTGTGAGATCTTTGTTATACACCTCTATTTAGCCTCTTTTTCTTGTTTTATTTTATTAGGACCCCAGTTCAGTGGCTTGTGTCATCAAATTTGCACGTGTAGTGATGGATTGTGATATTACAAACAATTTGATTGTTGCATCCCTCACTGAATCAAACAATGAGACTGGCTGGGTTGGAGATATGTTCATTTTGATTTGCAGGATCACTGCAATAGCAGTGACTGAATAGGTAATTCCAGAATGTGCATGACAGCTTTGATAGGATTTAAGCAACATTGTGCTTCCTGTAGTTTGCTGAACTGGTAATGATGGTTTAAGGGTCTTACCTTAAATGTTTGCTGTCCTTCTGGGTGTGAAATAAACCCATGAGTCAGCATTGTTTGATTTATTATCATATTAATTTTTATTTGAATAATATCTTAGTACACTAAGATATTTGTAAAAGATATTGTAGCATAGTAGTAATAAGAATACTGTGGAAATTTGGCAGGGATACTACAGGGACACCATGACTTTAGAAGACTATGTATGGTAATTAGTTAGCATGTGCCCTAATGAAACTCCACAACCCAGTTTGCTGATTTCACATTTTCTTTAGGTTGAACCATTACTATATTCATTTTCCTTCACACTTGTCTTTTCAAAATACAAGCCAATCATCCATATTCTGTTGACATGTGTAATTTTTAACCTTTCCTGTAATATGGGAAATTAGATATTGCATTTGTTATTGCTAGAAAAGGACAGCCCAACCTCCCTAATAAGTATGAGAAGATAAAAAGCTTCAGGTTTCTGCTGCATCTGTGATTTTAAGTGGGTTTCAAAGCCAGAGTAAGTGGCTTTGAACCATCACTATGATGGCTCAGAATTGTCAAGTCTTGAGGAATATGAGCTCTAACTCTGATTCTTCTGGCCTGAATCCAGAAGTTGGTTTTTAATTTAGAAATTTTTACATAGAACCAGAATTGGTTTATATCTTGGTGTATCATGATGTGTTTACCCTGCAGTAAGTTTAAGTTTGTAAGTCTTAATAATGAAATATTTCTCAACAAATGCTATGAACATTGTCTAATGTGTGAGTTTGGAATATCTCCACTGAAGTCAGGTCTAGAGAAGCTTTATTTGTACCAGAAGAATTAATCTACAAGATACATCACTAGCATGACTTTAACTATTTTCCTAACCAGGGTACAATAGGCTTGGCATGCTATTGGTGATTTTTGTTGTTGTTGTTATTATTACTATTACATTTTCTTTGAAAAGGGATGTTTAATAAAGAGAAAAAACCACCAGCTTTTTGACGTGTTCATCCTAATTTTTACATTTTTTTGGTGTGCAGTATGAGGGTGTAAAGTGTAGAGAATTTTCATATCTGCATGCAGAAGATAACTGAGTTGCTTCCCTTACCAACATTCAGCTTTTGCGACCAATGGCATGGTATAAAGAACCCTGTTTGAGTAAGGGACACTCAGTCCAAAAGATTATTATTCATTTCATGCTGTAAGAGATCTCTTTGTAACTTCCTGGCAATTATTGTGGATTTAGGATATCTTTTTAAGAAAGATGGAGTGAAACTTTTTAAAAGGTCATGCAGTGACTAGACAAGGGAGAACAGCTTCAAACTGACAGAGGGCAGAGCTGGATGGGATATTGGGAAGAAATTCTTCCCTGTGAGGGTGCTGAGGCCCCAGCACAGGTTTCCCAGAGAAGCTGTGGCTGCCCCATCCCTGGAAGTGTCCAAGGCCAGGTTGGATGGGGCTTGGAGCAACCTGGGATAGTGGAAGGTGTCCCTGCCCATGGCAGGGGGTGGAGTGGGATGATCAATAAGGTCCTTCCAAACCAAACCTTTCTATATGATTCCGTGATTGTCCAATTAAAAAAAAAAAAAATAAGGAAAGAAAAAAATTTTCTTCTTTTTATCTCTGGAAATGAGGTGGTTGAAGTCCTGATCTCTTCAGTGGTATCCCTATGGATACACACTCAGCCTTTCATTGGGCTAAGACTCATAAAGGTCCATGGCTCTGCCTCCATGAAGGTTTTATTGTTGTACCATCCCATTTGCACAGTAGGCAAGCTCCAAACACATCATATTTTCCCTCTCTTTTATTTCTAGCAAAAGAGATTTCGACTAGGTTTTTGGAAGAACTGCAGTGCTGAAGTGCATCTGGCTGCCTGGAGCTCAAAGATCCTCAATCTCTCCTCAGTAGCATTCAGGCCTTAGGAGGCCTCTGTTTCCACCAGTCATATTCCAAAAAAATGCTTGCACTGGGGCATTGTAGGAACTGCAGTAATGTTAACAAGGGTGAACAACAGGGTGACCAGAGCATTGACTGGAATTGTTGGTTCTCTCTTCCCCCAAGTGTTCTCTAAGCCACTGGGCCACGAAATCACATCCTTTCTTCTGTCACTGATAATTTAGCAGAAAAGCTTGGAAGAAGAGTCTTTCTCCCAAGTGTGTTCTGATAGTTAAATGATTCACAGAGCCATGTGTGAGTGTAGGATCTGAAATCTTCCTACTCTGGAGTAGGTGGTTGGACTCCCAAGAAACTGGTTGGAGGAAGAGATGGGAAGGAGAAGGAGGGGAAGGCACAGCTTAAAAGGAGTGTCTTTTGAATGAAGCTGGTTAGCCATGGATTGGTCTCCAGAATGGGGCTCAGGGAAGGGACACTCAGAATGAAGTTGGTCTCTTTCAGAGCAAAGTACAAACACATGGAATCAGCAGTGCAGCAAAACACATCAATGCAGCATCTCAGGAAGGAAAGCAGATTTTCTACTTACCAATTCTAAAACTTCCTGTCTCTATCACTGAAGGGAAGCACTGGTGCTCACTTTGGTATAACTCTGGAAAAGTATTATGTATAATATATTGTGTTCTGAAATGTATGCTTATGTAGTCACATATGTACACATATATAAATATATCTGTATATATTTATGAATTTATTTATAGAAACATAAATTTACCAAATCCTTTTACTATCTGAACATAAAAGAGCAGCCTTTTTATTTGGATCATCAAAGAATCGATTACATTTGTAAGTGAATACTATAGAGTTTATCACCCTCTAAAACTAAATATGGCTATTTTCTTTAACTAGAACTAGGACCTACACAGCAGTATCTGCAATGATTTTTCTCTGCT
Source organism: Polioptila caerulea (assembly GCA_013397295.1). Classification (NCBI taxonomy): domain Eukaryota; kingdom Metazoa; phylum Chordata; class Aves; order Passeriformes; family Certhiidae; genus Polioptila; species Polioptila caerulea. The sequence goes on along the minus strand of VYXF01004881.1, from coordinate 1,092,828 downwards.
GAAGTCCTAGAACTATGGAATACCAAGGTTAGGAATTCAACTGCAATGGTAATTCCACCATATTGTGCTAAAGCAATACTTTCTGTTGGGTTTTGTTGAGGGATAAGTAGCTTAATATTGATGAGCAGTCTGCCTGAAAAGTAAATAATGTATGCTTATGGGATGTATTGCACATCTAAGTTAACATTTGCTGGGAAAGTTACTGCTTCCTTTTCTTGGTCCTAACAAACTATATTAACTGCATCATTTTAAAATCAGTTCTATTTATACACACTTTATATGGAATTCAGGCAAAAATTTATTGTACTTTCCCCAAGTTCTATTCTCAAGGAAGTAACTTTTGGTACCAACATCCAGTTATTATGGCTGAACTGATACAATGGCTTCTCTTTTTAAAGGGTTGGAATTGTCATTCCATTTTCTTTGTGGGTTTTGTCTTCCCCCCACACTTTTCTCTGCCACCTTAGCTATGAAACACTGCTTTTCCCTTTGTCTTTATCCTGTTGCTTGTTGGATACTTTCCTAAGCAAATTCAACTTTCTTCTGCTAAGCAAACTGGATTAGCTTAGCTCAGGCCTGACAAAACTGTCTGGCAGCAAGCAATTTTGTCACCTCAGGTTGTCACTTCCCTCATGTTTTCCGGTTCTTCTGAGTGACAGAAGAACACCCAACACCCAGAGCAAAGAGTACAAAAGCAGCTCTGAGCCCAGTGGATGCTAGAGGTGGAATCATATGGAATTCTAATTTTTCGGTAGGTTATAGTAGGCTGCATGGGCCATTCTGACAGGTGAGGATTCCTAAATCACTAAGGGATGATGGTCATTTCCTCCTTTATTTTTCATCCCCTTCTTGCCTTCCCTTTTCATACTGTAACCTTCATAACCTGCTGCTCTGGCAGGACAGTGGTGCTTAAGCAGCTGCTGGGTCTGTTGAAGATTTTCACTCCTGCCTGAGCTCACTCGAGGGAGAGGTGTGAAACTGCTTTGTGTGACATTGCTCATGCATTTTCCCTTTACTCAGGAATATTTCTGCAAACTGTGAACACAGACTAAGTAATTTGAAAACATTATTTATTAAAAACCACACCAACCTGGAACAGCTGAGTAGTTAAACAGCAAACCTTTTATGAATCATCTGAGCAAGAGACTATAGGTGTGATCACAGCTGCTGAGTCTTGCTGCAACTCATTGGCATTATGCTCATTTGTGCAGGAGGTGGAGACTTAATTAGTTAAATACAGTTTCTGAATAAGGCTGCAAATCACAGAACAGGTATGTGCATGCTAATGCATTTGGCACACCCAAACTTTCTTTTCCTTTTTTATTTTCTTTCAATTCAGAAATTTTGAATGTGATCTAATGCCTGTGGAAAAAATACTTATAAAAATAATTATATGTATATAAAATTTATTTTTATAATATATATAGAAATAATTAATTATATTTTAAAATGATGCATTAAAAAAAACTACTGACTAGTAAATAACGTAAATAATGCATTTTGGCACAGGTGTCTCCTTGTGTAAGTAATCAGCAGGATTTCTGAAACAGGGGAAATATGTGGACTGCATTCACTGTGTTTTCCCTTTGCCAGAAGACATACCTACAGTGTGTTCAGAGTTTGTATTCTTCAGTGCACCCAGATGGCAGTGTGCAAGTGGCAAGGAGTAGAGACAGTGGTCTGGAAATCCTGTGGTAAAAGCAGAGATAAATTGGGTGGTGCTCTGAGAGCCACAGGAAAAGCAGAACATTGTTTGCTTCATCTCTGCATATTCTCTTCAAATACCTGCATGAGCTGTGATACCACCTTGGGCTTCCTTGAAAATGAGTGGTGATGAAAGGGATGAGTACAAAAACCTCAGCAGCAACCAAGGCTTTGGTTTTCAAAGCAGGTGTGGAATTTGCCTCCTGCTGCTTGTGGCTACCCCCATGCAGAGAGCTGTTCCAGGACAAAAGTCCAAGTTGTTGTTAATTGGCTATAAGGAGAGTTCTTTTAAATTGTACTTTTGGTGCGCAAAAGATGGTTTCAAAAATACTGGTATTTTGAAAAAGCAACGGGACATGTATTTCCAATTGTCTACTTCATAACAGTCATAAATTGCATATGAAAGCATGATTAATGAATTCTGAGTAAAGGGAGAGGAGCCCAGGAGAACAATCACTTTAAAAATCTGTAAAATAAACATTTACATTTCTGTGAAATTCCAAATTAAATTACTGTTTACATAAAATATATGTCTGAAATAACAGCCCCTTTAGAATACAATGAAATGTGACACTGATACCTTATTCCATCAGTTTATTGAAAATACCATGCACAGTGATTTCACCATATCATTGAAAATGAAGAATCATTTCCACCAATTTTTATGCAAGTTGAGTTTAGAAGGAAAGAAAAAATATATATCTGAACATGTCTTACAGGAGCCTCAAAGTTGTGTCCGAAGGCCTGGTGCTTTTATTGGTGGGCTCTATGGAAAAACGAGAGTATTCAGATGTTTAGGTGAGCTGGAGGACAGCAGTTGTCTGGGATTTGTGAGGCAGCAAGTTTTAGGTCAAATCAAGTTGGAGGCTGCATATAGTGCTTGGCAGTTATATAAAGCAAGCTCAAGGTTGAATGCAGCATTCAAGTTGTAAAATGAATGTAGAATGGGTAAAAAACCCCTGCAATTACTTCAGCGATGATCCATTCAGGTTAAGAATTTTCGTCTTTGCTGTTGCCATAGCAATCTGTTCCCCTGTCACTACTACATTAAAAATCCATTCTGTAAAAGTGTTGTTGCCAATATTGAACACATAACAGACAAAAACATTTTTTTTAATACCTCAGGTTCAACACGAAGAAGACCTAGATCTTAAAAAGATGCAAATGTTCTTTAAAAAGAAGAAGATTAGTATTTCTGTAAGTCATTGCAGGAACACAATATTTGTGCTGCAGTACTGATGTCGTTACAAAATAATTTGCAAATAATCCAGCAATGCAGTGTCAGTTGAGCTCAAATAATTGAACTGTTTAGCTGAGATACCACAAACCCATATGTTCCTGAGTTAAACTTTTATTTTGGTAACGTGCTGTAGAACTGTGTGTCTCTTTAACCTTCTGTTACTGGTTGAGTCTGATTCTCTTCAGTGATTGACTGGAGTGATTTTACTTATCCTGGTGTAATTCTGGAATGAGAGAACAGTTATGTCCCCTAACAGCTTTACATCTGTGATCTAATCTTACACTGCTCATGGACACAAGCTCTGCAATGAGTTTGTGCAGATAATGAATTGTAGCTGTAAGTCCTTAAGCATTTGTTAGTACATCTAAAGGAGGGGGCAAAGGAATTTATAATTCAAAGTGAACATAGCAATGGTTTGGCAAATGTATGTACCCAAAATGAGTAAAACACGAATATTTTTCAATAGAAATACAATATCTAGATACATACAAATGTATATATATGTGTGTGTGTGTGTATGTGTGTGTCTGTGTATCCATTCACTGAAAGGCAGAAGCTTGCTTAAATCATAAATAGTCCGAGATTTGAAAACTCAAGCATTAACTTAATAAGTCATAACATAATAGCAGGAAACTGAATGTATGGCCCTTAGTCTGATCACTGATAATGTAAGTCTCATCTTTGCTCCTGCTGTAGTTATCCTTTTATCCTCTGACCATCTCTAGACTTCACCCTTTGTATTCTTATTCTCTGTCCATGCCATACTTCTTTGTTTCACTTTTTATGTCTTCCCCCTGCTACTCTCCCCACTCTTCCATCCCTCAGTTGTCTTTGAGAGCCTTTATGCTGGGATGGTGTTGGTTTACTGCAGGAGAATCATAGGAGGTTCACAGGATATGCTGAGTTGGAAGGCACCCACAAGGATCATTGAATCCTACTCCTCTTGGTTACTCCTGCAGTTAACAATGCAAGGACATTCATAGAAATGATGGTGATAGGTGATCTTTTTTAACTGCATTCGGCAATAACTCCTAAATTTTTCATTTGGTTTTGGTTGAATGGGAGGAACTGCTTTTTTTTGGTTTTGGGTTTTTTTGGGGGTTTTTTTGCATTTAATGCAACTGTGTCCTCTTGGAACATGCTGCTGGGTGACATTTACCCAACGGAGATTGCAGGTTCCTGCCACAGTGGGCCTGCTGCATTCCTGTGTGGGACCATCTGTGCATTGCTCAACCAAAACCGTGTCCCTGACATGCCAGACCCCCATCTGCCTGTGGAGGTTGGGTTGGGAGTGTCTTGTGTCCCAGCCACGTGCGTTCATTATCCAGTAAGTCCTGCACTGAGCAATGGGGTGGTTGAGCTTTCTGTTCTGGTCCAGGGCTGGAGTTGGAGGTAAGAGTTAGCAAAAGGTCATGAGCTCCCAAAATGCTTTTGGATGTAAAGTTTAGTAAATTAGGCAGTAGGAAATACACCTGATGAATTTGTTCTTATTTGGAAAAAAACCAACGGTCTAAAGGAATAAGTCTGGTTTAAATGGATACAACCAAATTTGAGACCAGCTGAAACTTAGCTCTTCACTTTACTCCATCCCATCACATGTTTCAGGGGGTCACCAGAAAAGCCTCTGTAGCTTTAGACAGGGGAGAGATTCAGACATATCTTTGACTTTTATGGACCTTTTTCATTAAAATGCTTAGAGCTGTAAATGTAGAAAGAAGAAACTCATTTATCTTTACAAAAGTGCTGCTATTCAGCGCTCATAAAATAATCTTTTCAATTATTGTTTCTGCTTGTATCAATAGATTTGTACAGAATGCTTAAAGGTCAAGCATTGCCAGAAAAATGTCTTTTCAGCTTGTTAATTAGAGGTTTTTAAGAATGTGCACCGGCTTGCTCTCTGGATAAACTGGAAAAGAAAAAGGAGAGAAGAAAAAGGTCCCCATGGATAAAAATGATAATGTGGATTTAGTGAGTGGCAAATCCTTAATCCATCAGGCTCACCATGGCCTGGACAGTCAGGGCATGAAGGCAGGTGGCTCTGCTAACAGGAGAAACAAAAGTTTATTTTTCTGTTTATTGGGGAGATATTTTGATTAGTCACCTCCTGAAGCCCACGAGCTTGAGCTGAGGGCCCAGCTCGAGCTGATGTATGAAGGGGAATGTGAGCAGGATTTGATGTGTCATAGCTTGAGCCATGGGAAATTTGTCCAGTTCTCATTGCATGGCCAAGGGCATCAGATAAGGACACTTATGGTTTTATTTCCCAGGCAAGTGGTTTAATCTTCTTATTTATGTACAGCTTGAACAAGAACAAAGCAGTGTAAATTGTACCCAGAGCCAAACTGCCCAGCCACCCATTCTGGCAGCTGCACTTCCTTCATTGCAGAGGCCACACCTGGGCCTCCCTGTTTCATACTTCCCTTCTTTCACCCATCATTGAGGGCACATCCTGGTCTGCCTAAATTTAGGCCATTTGGATGGAGCTCTCCGTGCACAGATGAGATGAGGTTTATCAGTCACATGGATAAGACCCTGGAATTTCCACCTGCTCAGCAGTCTAGCCCCAGCCATTATCATTTTACCTCTAAATCTAGATTTTTTTCATCACTAAAAGGGAGACAATAATACTGACCTAGGCAAAGTACCTGGATATAACAGATGAAATGTGTTACAGGAAAAGTATAGAGGTCATTGAATTCTTGAATAGCTTGAGCTTTTTATTGCCCAAGCTGGAAAATAGTAACAAAACAATCTGAATAGTGAAAAATAAAATAGATTCTTAGATGTCTCTCTGTCTGAATGTACTGTAGTGCTAATATTAACATGACATTGCAGTTATGGTTTTTTCCTTGGCCGTATGATTTCTATACTGAGATTATTTCCTTGAATATTGAATAACAGATCCTTACTATAGAATTATTTGTAAACAGAAGGCTGCATGTTTGTCACTGAAAATTTCATAACTTCAGAGTGCCATTATTTGATTTTGTACTTTTGAGTTTGCTGCAGAACTGCTACTTCAGGAAGATAAATCTGATTAAATCTTTGAAAGTGCAGGTGACAGAACTGACGGTAGTTCATTTCTCCACTACCCACAGATGATTCATCCTGACTTTGCCTTCAAGTGAAGCTGAGGGAACAGTGCAGAGCAGTTTTGTGGTGTTTCTTGTTTGTTCTCTCATCCCCATGTCTTTTGTCTCAATCATTCACTGTTTTGAAACTTGAACCAGAATTGGCCCAGCGGTGCACCCAGGGGCTGACACGAGCTCCTCCCTCACAGAACAGAGTCATTCTGTTCTAGTTGCTTGGTTGGTTTTTTATTCCCTGGAGATACTTGAAATAATACAAGAGAAGAGCTTTGTTGCTCAGACATGGAGTTTTTTGTACATCTTAACAATTGATAACTCTATCTTACTTGACATCTCAGTAATTTGAATCTTATCTTTATAATCAGTTCCCAATTTCACTCAGTGTCAGCACTTTGTATTTTAATGGCATCACAGAATCATTAAGGTTGGAAAAGACATCCAAGATCATGAAGTCCAACCTTGGACCAATCACCACCGTGCCAACCACTGTGTATTTTGTTGTCCTGTTTGGAAATCTTTGCAAATCCTTATGTATCTGTAGGAATAGGAATGTTAGAATGTGTGTTTGCAAGGTGAGAGGCAGCAGCCTTTAAAGCGCAACTTTCCAGAAGGAAGATATTTTTAAGTTTCTGTGGAGGGTATCTGTACAGCCCAGGAGGAGTAGTGGTGCCCCTGATATTTCCCTAGTAAACCTTGGACTTCACTGTGTGGTGAAAGAAATCTTTTTTGGCATAGTCAGAAAACATAGAGCCTACTTGTGATAAGCTTTCTGTAGCATGAGTTGGAAAGTTCACTTCAGTGTTTACCCTAAAAATTCTGAAGCTGGGCTGAATTGATTACAGTTCTTGCTAATGTTAAGCAGGAAGTTGTGCTAAGTCTAATAAAAGCCCATAGCAGCAGGTGGCAGCTCCATTTCTCCTTCTCCCCAGACTGCAGTAGTTCATCATGTTATGCTGGCTGATGTGTGAGGCTGTGATAGGGTAGGCAGGGCAATGAAGTCGTTCAGTCAGATTGCTCCCATTGTTTTTAGTCCATGTGTCACCCTGTAAGGAAACTGTGGCAGAAATACCCCCTTCTGTTCCTCACCCTGCTGCCAGAACCTTTATTCCTAAAGGAAGGTGTAACTTACTTGTTTTAGCATCCATGGATAGAAATGCTGCTCTCTCTGCCCCCTTTCCCTCTTCTCTTGGCTTGAGACAGATTTTTAATGGAGTACATTTTTCCATGGATAATCCAGGGTACTGGCAACCCATGAGTACTCAAGAAAAATTGTCTTATGTGTTTATAACTGTTCAGCTCTCCTTGTTGTTTTACTCAGGCAAATCTTCTTCAAATGTTAATCTTTGCTGAAAATGCAACATCACACCCCCAAATGTCTCTGACAGGAGTAGCAGAGGTAAAAATAAAAACGCTGTAGGAGAGGTTTATTAAGAATATTCTGCCTGAATACACTTGTTATTTCTTATCAAACACTGGAGACAGAATGAAATAGACTGTTTTGCCACTCTGTGGGTGAGGTCTGAGGAGAACATATCAGCATGGATATGACACAGTTTCACTTTCCTGGAGCTGATTATGTTATAGTTTCTTTTCGACTGACAAATTTCATTACCAGATTGGGGTAATAATAGCATATTTTATCTTGCTGGCTGTGATCCAAAACCTTGGTTTAAAGACGAGTTAAATTTAGAGAAATTCGGTTGAATCTATATTTTTCTCCATATTAGCTATTTCTAACAGCCTGATAAGGTTTTGTGTTGGGTGACTAAGTGTCTCTTGCTGTTATAATGCCAATCATCTGCTTGCTTATATTGCTGTGTTGTCCCAATAGCAATAACAAAGTGCAGATAAAAGTTACAAAACCTTGCCTTAGGAATATTGGCCAGTTAACTGAAGTATGAACTTTTGATTAGAAGCTGTGGCTTCCCCATCCTTGGAAATACCTAAGACCATATTGGATGGGGCTTGGAGCAACCTGGTCTGGTGGAAAGTGTCCCTGCCTGTGTTGGGAGGTGAAATTGGGTGATCTTTAAGGCCCCTCCAATCCAAGCCATTCCATGATTCTATGAATTGAAATCAGGGATGAAAGACGTTGAATGGGAAAAGTTAGGTATCTTCTTTACATATATGGCCCAATCATAAATTTGTAAGCTATCCTTATTCCATCTTATCTTAAATAGGCTTTTAATACATTTGGTATACAACTAAGAAAAGGGTGAGTAACAAAAATAAACATGGATAATAATAGATGCTGTGTTGGCCCAAATGGGTGACATCTTAGCTGAATGTTGTGTGGCAGTGTGCTGTAGTAGATTTATAGGCAGCTTTCCATTTTAATAATTCAGTATTTACTATTCCCTGAGGCACAGCATATATCTCTTTGTGACCCTGGCTACCATGAAATACATCCTAGTACCAAAGCATGTCACTGTGGTGCATTTCAGATCCCTTCTGAAAACAGTCTGGTGCCTAGAGAGCCTTCAGCCATGGCAGCTGGCAAGAGAAAAAGAGCTGGAAGGGAACTGCTGGCTCGGAGAGGTTCTGTCTGGGAAAGCTTTGCAATTGTTCTAAGCTGTGTTCAAATGTTTTTCTTCCAACAGGCTTTGGGAACTATCACTGCAGTGCCCATTAAGGTTCCTCAGGTCAGCTCCTTGCAGAGATTGGCAGGACAAGGACCAGCAGTGCTACCTCAGGTACAAAATACAGTTTCAAAAAGGGGGTTGTGTCATTTTGTACATATTCTCTGCTCCTGTCCAGTGCCCAGGCCTGGGTGCATCAGCACACTGATTTTGCAGTTATGTTTTTCTTTAGCCCGTGAAAAAAAAATTAATTCTTCTGGGAGCATACTGATAACACAATGAAAAGTTCTAAAATGTCCTGTAGATTCATTGTGGTAGAATAAAATACATATGGAGGAATGTAAATTTATGCTTTAAAGTTGAATCACAAATCACAGATTTCTGCAATTCTGTAATTAAAAGAACTGGTGGAAGTGTTCACCTTCCTGTTCAAGATTTAACCTCATATTCTGTTTCACTGATTTATTTGCCTTATCTATCCCAATACAAAGTTTTGGCCCAGCTAACCCAGGTGCCAGACTGAGGAAAGATTCTCTGGGTAAGAGTGAAAGGAGTGTTGCACTAGCTGGTTTTGAAAATGTTTCAAACTTTCTTTTCTGAACACCCATCACTGTTTCTATAACTAAGCACTTTATTCCCCATTTCAACCCTCTTTCTCAAAATTTTTGGATGTAATTTTCAACAAGTATTTTGCTGCAATTCTATGGTTTGCTCTTCACATTAATGATTATTAAGTATAAATATATTTCTCCCACTGTGGCCCTTAGAGTTCTATTTCTCCTATATGAACATTAGAAAAGTGCTGAAGTTGATGATGTATATTCTTTATATATTCTTCCTATTGTTCCTTTATTATTTTCTCTTTTTTTTTTTTTTTTTAGTGGCGGAATCTAGTAGAAGATCTGTGAGCTAAATTTACTTGGAGGAAGAAGTATTTCCAATACAAAGTTCTTAAATTCTCTCCTTAAATTACATTTTGTGGAGGGCAGAGTTGTGAACATAAAGTGAGGTTATAGTTTTCTTACCAAGTTCAAGATTTTGCTTTTCAGTTGTTCTTACAACATAATAACATTTTGATTTCTGCCATTTTGGGGTGTCAAAGATGAGCAGATTGCTCCTGAAAATAGATGAAGCTCAAGAGCAGCTGACAGACCTGTAACAGGGCCTAAATTATCATTTAGGTTGTGTTTCAGCAATGGTGGTGGCATTGCAAATGCTGCACTTAGAGAAGTACCAATGCCCTATGCTTTTGTTAAATAAAAAAAAAATCATTCAGTCCTAGATTCAATTTTGAAGAATAGAAAAAAAGGTAGAAGCTGATTTTCTCAGCTTTTTGAAAAGAACACATTCTTTCTGTCTTGCTGTTTAGGTCATGGCAATACTTTTGTTTGTATTCCACTTTGTTTCACTCCCTCCCTGGTACAGCTTCCATTTCAGACCTGTTTATGCAATTGCACTTAATACTAATGAACTACCAGTGCTTTTTTGTCTGCCCTGAGCCACAGTTCACTAACTTTTCTATTTTGTTAATATTTCATATAGATAGAATGGGCAATAACTACCTAGCAATCTCATTTCTGAAAAATTAAAAATTAAGTAGGCAGCTGTATGTAAGACCATCTTATCAGGGGTATGTCTTATGCCCTGAGTTTTTTCTGGCTTTTTCACAGGCTCACAATGAGCCAGCTTCTTCAGCAACAGCCTGTCCCATTTACATGCCAGTCCTCCTTTATGCTTCTTCATGGTCCATATGTTCCTCTCCCCCTCCAAGCTCACCTCTTAATTTCAAATTTCCATATTCCAACTCCAATTTGGAGTTTCCTAGTGGGGAACTCCCTCCATCCATCAAACATCCCTCCTTTGTGCTCAATGCCTTCAGAGGTACCAGGTTTTCACATACAAGTGGAAAGTTTGATTTCTAGTTAACTAGTCAGATGTCTTGAGAATAGATTTAATATAGCCATGGACCAGAGTGGTGCAAAGGTGTCATTCCCCAGGCACAGCTGGGTGCAGGTGACCTGGGAGGCCACTGTAAGTCTGCAGCACTGTGTCACTGTGAAGGCTGTCCTTTGTAAGGACTGTAGGGTGAGTGCATAGTCATCTCTGGTCCAGAAAAACTGGAAACTTCAGATGGAAATACAAAAATTCCAGGAAGCAAGGCCATGTGACACCACACAGGTATTATGGTAAAAAATATCTTCCTCCTTGCTTAAATTTTAGCTTTTATATTTTTTAGGTTCTGTGCTGTTTTAGTGTGTTGTTCTGAGTTTCATATTAAGTGCTACTAAGCTCTCTTCACAGAGTAGAGAGACAAAGCAACTCCTTCTCTAGTTTGGTACCAAGGACAACTTTCAGGCCCAAGAACAAAAGCAACAGTGAAGTGAGAAGGAAAAACAGGGAGGATGGAGCTTCCTAACCTGAAGCTGTAATTGTACAATTAACTCCCACATGCTGATGGAGCTGAACTCATCAAAGTGTGAGACCTCGTGAATGAGTGTCCATTTTGTGACCATTTTGGGGCATCTTGGCTGTGGCCCAGCCAGGCTCTTGCACTGCCCAGGGTGTATCCATTGAGGCCTTTTAATAAATCCCTGCTTTATCCTTTTGCTCTGTCCAGTCTCTGTTCCAGGCCAGCCTCCAGAAGGCATCAGTACTGTTGTGAAAACAACCACCTAATTAAAAACTATTTTGGAAATCAAGAGGTGTATATTATCTTCCAGTAGGAGCTGGAAATCATGCAGAATCAAATCCTGTCACAGTCCATGTCCTCAGCTTTTTTTCATCAGACTTGGTCACAGACCAGGCTGGCCACTAAAATCCTTTTGTCACTCCATAGGTGACAGGCAAGGCCCCATACCTGGCTCTGAGTTACTGGCACAATCCTGCCATTCTAGGACTGACCTTTGGAGACACAAATTACCCTCTCCCAAGCATACCAGCAAGTTGAGTCCAGCTGGGTTTGGCATCTGGTAAAACCTTTACTTTGTTTGCCCATGTAGCAGTAAATTACTGGGCCAGCAGAACCATATTCATCACTCCTCTACCAAGAATTTGGAGTATCTCACAGGGAGTGAAAGCAGCACCATGTCCACACTCAGATGTTATCTATGGCTCAGTCTTGTCCTGGAAGGGATGGAGCCTTCCCTGATCTCCATCTCTGCCAAGTCTCGTTGTGACAGTGAAATGTGCAGAGCCCTTCAGTGATGAAACCAGAGCAGCAAAGTCTTTGGGGCTGCATCTGCTGCTTCTCTGCAGGTCTGTGGAGGAGAGGAAGGCCTGGGTGGAGCCCTTTTGGGATTCCTGCCATTTTAGGAGCCTAGTTACATGTGAATCGTCCTCTGGGAGTGGCTTTCCTCTAAGGTGGACAGATTGCACTTCTGTCTCAGGTGCATGTAGATAACTGGGAAAAATCCAAGGCAGTATCTGCATTCCTGGCAGCACACCAGTTGCTCCCTGGCATTTCTCCTTCTGGCCAATCTCATTATTTCTTTGGGATTTCAGATTCCCTTTAGATTTACAGGTAGGCATAAATATTACCAGGCTGGCTGGACAGAAAGAGGGGGCTCCTCCATTTTGAGGGTCCTCATCATGTCTAAAGGAGTTTGATATATTTGACACTTTCGTGCTCCTCATCTTGAGAGCCTCTTTTGATTTATCCCTATGCAGTCAAGCAAAAACATACAGCAAACAATTTGCAGTAAAGCAAGGCATTTAACAAGAGTTACATAAAATAATGCATACAGCTCCCTTATTTGCCACATTTGTACAGATACTTGTCATTTGTTTTGTTCATTTGAATGGCTTTATGATATGACCCCCTGGGAGCTTTTCCATCTGGGGAACAAAGTTTCAAGATGGGCACATTCACAAATGGCAGCAAAATCCCATCACTTAGAACTGCTAATTAAGTGGTGAGCAAACAAACATTACTTACAAGTTCTTTGCACAATACAAACAATATTTTTTAGTCATTCATTATTTGCCAAAATAAGCTTCTTTGGTGGATATTTGTTTTTTTTTTTTTTTTTGCTTTCATCAAATAAGGGAGATCTGATGTTTGAGAAGCTAATTCCACATAGTCTTTCTCTTCTTCCTTTAATCCTTGAGGTTTCTAGCTGAGTGAGATGCTTTGGAACTACAGACTCTCCATTGCACTCTAAGAAGAAAATACTGGAGGTCCTCTATTTAAATGCTGTGATACTCCTGAGCTATTCCTCTTCTTTATGGCACCATCTGCTCTAAGGAGGAGTGGCATTCTGTCATGTTGAGTTTCAGTTTCCAGCTGCAGAGCAAATATTCTCTCTATTTTGAACTGGTTTACAGACAAATATAAGTTGCATTGTAGCCACCTGGAGGTACATGTGAAATGCTATTTTTTGTTCTTCAACAGGATGATTTTAAATGAAAAGGTAAAGATATTAAAACAAACCTCCTGTTTTGTTGTCAGTAATTTGGACCTGGTCCAGTCATCATTCAAATTAATGGAGAGACTGTGACATTTTGAATGGCAGCTAAATCAGATTACAATGCTATTTCCCTGATCTATCTCTCCAGTGCTGGTTGAAGGCACAGTTTGGGGTGGCTTTGCTCATGACCCTGCTGCTTAGAGCAGAGCAGTGTCTGCATTGGAAGGATCACACAGGGTAGTGGTGAAAGCAAACAGGTACTCTCAGGGCCTTAGGTGAAACATGAGTGTTTCAATCAACTCTGCCAAGTTTGCTGCCAGCTACTGCTTCGTTTTTATCTTCTGCAGTGACTTTAACATATGTAATTCAGTAGGGTCTGAATGTGGTCCCTGGGCTGCCTTGGGACAAGCTCTGTTATCTCAGTGTGCATTTTTTTGTTCACTGGGTACCATGTGAGCCCAGCCAGAGTCTCCACATATGTTTCCAAATGTTAAAAACACAGTCTCATTTTAAAATTTTATGTCATAGTTCTCATGAGCACATTTCTGCTGATAGTCTCTTCACATGTGTGCCAAAGCCAGGCCCTGATTTCCTGAGTGGAAGGGCTTCTGGAAGATTTCTTGGAAGGAAAACAACTCCTATAGACAGAAATAAGTTTTGGGATGCCACTGTGTACTGTAGAAGAAATAGGTTGGTCTATGGCAAAGTCTCTCTCTGTTTGCATCATGAGTTTAAAAAACCCACCATTTTTAAGTGTAATGTGTTAAAACTCTACATAGCCATTGGAAAGTGGAAAAGCATTACTAAATGCAAGTCAATCTTCCAAGAAAATAGAAAAGAAGCTGACAGGCATACATATTTGCATAAAAAGTTATAAAGAATTGTGCAGTGGAGAGACAAGTATACTTTATTGTTTGACTGAGAAAGGAATAATGGCATTGGGTAAAGTTGTTTCTACAATATCAGGGGGGAAAGGACTATAGTAACCTAAGGGATGTTGTGAAACTTTCTGGTATATAACTCTCAGCACTTCCAGGGGAATATGTTGGAATGCTACTGGAGAAGAGAGAAAATCTAATTGAAGGTAACTTAATCAGTGTGGTAAGCAACCAAGAAACAGTATTTAATATTCATTGCATGCATGCAGAAAACAAGCAAAATTACTTTTTATAAAAGGTTTGCAGAGGCCTGGCTGAACATGTAGCCCTTAATAAATGTAGTTATTAATCTGTTGTATTGTGTATAAGCTCTTATACTGTGCTTATCACTGTACTTGAAGCACCTTCTGGTAATGTGTTAGGCACCAAGATGAATTCTTTTAATCAATTTGCTTGTTTTTAATGGTCATACTACTATTAATTGCATGCCACTACAGAAAACATTTAAGGTAGAAATTGATGAGTATGCTCATGATTCTTAGAGAAGACATTTGAGACTTCAAACTGAGAAGTCTCAGTTTGAGCTGCTTCAGCCTTGTTGTAGGGACTCCCTGCACCAGGGATGTGTGGCCAGCTTGGCCTTTAATATTAAGTCTTTACAGGGACAGCTTTAAGACTGGGATGGAAACACAGTAGTTTATTGAAAAGTCTGTGGGAGTCTCACTAGTTTGGTAGGTTGCCTGTGCTGCTGCGAGAGGCAGTGGCTTGCTGTAGCACCTTCAGGGTGTGTATTTTACACTGCTGCTGTGCAGCCAAGACAGGTGAAGGTGTGACTAAGGTGGTCCCATAAGAACATTCCTTCTGGATGGCAGCATGACAGAGCTTGGCAGTGGCAATAAGTCCAGTCTTCTGCATAAGGTCAAGGATGAACATGTAGGGTAGATCAAGGAGGGCTCCACTCAGATGCACCTTTTCCAAAGGACCCCCCTCTGTTTCCTCTGTTTCCTCTGCTCTGCCTTTCTACTGGTGTCAGTTTTCAGTTCTTAATAAGAGAATTGATCCAGAGTGGGGGGAAGGAGAAGCAACCCTAACCCCAACCCTAACACCAGCCTGTTACTGATGCTTGAGACCTTCAGATCTGATCAGTCTTGTAAGCACTCACTCTGAAAAGGACCTCCACAGAAGTCAGCCCTCCATAACAGTCTGCACATAGAATTCCAAAGTATCCATGAAAACCTCAGGAAACATTCATGCCAGTTTTACACCTGGCACGGTACCTTTTTCCCAGTTCAAACTCTTATGTTACTCCATGTCAAATGCTGCTTTGTGGAGTAGCAGCAGCAGAGAGGGTAAGAAATTCCTGGTCTCTCCACTGATGTCATTTTTATCCATTTGAAAGGTGTGACTTCCATCCATGTCTGGCCTGGATGTGGACTATGCTGTGTCTCTGAGCCTCAAGGCCAGTTGTACAAGCTTGAATTAGAACCCTGGGTGAATAAAAGGGGGACAGGAAGGCTTTCTTTGTTTGCATTACCTCAGTAAAGGCTTGGAGGAACTAGCTATGCTGCTGTCTGACCCTTCATTTTCATCTCCTGGTGTCTCAGCATTTTGTGTGCTTCTATATTGCTTAGGCTGTCAGCAGACAGAAAATATTTTTGTCCTTACTTTTATTATTATTATTTTTGTATTTCTTTTTTGATTTTGGCTAGTAAATGAGTTGGGGATGGTCAAATCATCATAATGTGATGTTATTGTCTAGAAGCAGGAGAAGCCCCTAAAGTGATGGACAGTACAAAGCAGTGCTATCCATGGTCTTTATTGTGACATCAGATTTTGAGTCCAGTGAATGCCAGCTGTGTGGATTAGTTCAGAGCATGCCTAAGGAAGTATATGGACAGGAGAAAAGCAGACAGGTCTTCTCTCATTCTTGCCTAAAGGCTTCATGGGCTCTTTAAATTGAAGGAATTTAATCATAGATGAGTATCTGTGAGGGAAGCAAGCTAACTTGTAATGCTGAAAAGAGTGGAAATGGAAGTAAGTTATTGACTGGTGTGTATAATCACAGCTTATCTTTTATATTACCATTGTAATCCTAAACAATAAGGATTATTTTTTTTCCTCAGAGGCACAAAGATAACTGCATGTTCAAGGACAGAATCGTTGTGCAGAAGGTAAAAAACCCCAGAAATCCTTGTCAACTTCATCCTCTACTTCTTAATGTTTTGAATAATATTGATTTTTATTTGTTGGTTTAATGGTAGTTTTCCCCCTTTGCAAATGGAAAAGAACCACTTAATGAATTATCAGTTCAATAGCGGCAGTGCCAAAACAGAAAATATAGGCAGAAAATACACAATCCATTGGCAAAAGTCAGTCAAGTTCCTGTGAAAATACAGTTTTGTGTTTGTCGGGGTTTGACACCGGCTAGAAGCCACACACCCACGAAAAACCATTCACTCACTCTGCTCTGCCATAGCTGGCAGAGGAGGGGGAAAGAAAAACCAAAAGGCTTTTGGTTTTGGAGTGAGATAAGGTGAAAACACTTCAAGGGCAAAACAGGCTTAAAACTTAAAAGCTATAAAGAAAAACATATTAACAGAATTGAAAGAGGATAATGAGAACTAACATAAATCTTTAGAACACCTTTTCGCCCCCAGCCCTTCTTTCCTTCCCACTAACAGCACAGGGAGACAAAACATGGGACTTCTAGTCAGTTTGTCACCTCTAAGTATCTTTCCTCAGTTCACTTAGGGACAGGAGTCTCTTCTGTTACGTTGTTGGCTCCTTCCCATATGACACAGTTCTCTGTAAACTTCTCCAATGTGGTTCTAATTTTCAAGAGTAGCAGTCCTGCCTGACCTGCTGTAATCTCAGTCCCTCTCATGGGCAAAACAGTCTTCCTGAACTACATGGCATGGGCCATTTTAGTTCATGGGGTGTCAGTTCTAAGGATGAGTTGTTCTAGTCTGGAAGCAAGGATCCTCTTTCTCTGTCTTCTCTCTCTCTGTTCAAGTTTCCCACTAAATTACAGCTGTTCAGCATCCACCTGCTCCAGCATGAGCACCTTTTCCCACTGTGGGCTGTGGGTGGACCTCTGCATCCCCCCATGCTCTTCATGAATTACAGGGAAACAGTTCATTGGATTAGAGTCCTCACCATGGCTAGCAGAAGGATCTCAGCTCCAACATTTGGAGCACCTCCTCCTCCTCCTTCCTTTCACCCACCTTGGTGTCACCATGTTGTTCTCCTCACGTGTCCTCCCCTATTCCTTTTCTCTGACTTGAGAGAGAATTGGTGTCCATAGGTTGGTTTGTTCTCAAGTTCCATCAGTTGAAAAGGCCTTGCAGGGTTTTGCAGCGCTGGAAGGTTGATTCCATCTGGGCTCCACTCTGGGGAGCCACTCGCTGCCCATCACGTGGGTACTCACCACTCAGCCCCGCCAGAAAGGAGAAGCTTCCAGAAGGCAGCACCGCCCCTTTTGCTCTTCTGTTCTCTGCACGGCTGGCGAGAGGCAGCCAAGGACACAGAGTTCACTGAGAGCCGTGCTGAGGAGGCCTGGCCACCCCTGGGCCCCAGCTGTGTGCCTGCTCCTGGTGCCGGGCTGGTTCCTCACCACTCGAAAGGAAAAAGAGGAATTGCACTCACTTTTTCTTTCTTAAAAATGTCATCACAGAGGTGTTACTAACTATGTTAATTGGCTTAGCAGCATGTCTGTTTTCAGAGCCAGCCTGCCATTGGTTTTGCCAGGCACAGAAGAAGTTTCTTGTAGGCTCATGTTTACAGGAAAATGGACATATACTAAATGAACCAGCCTAACCTTCTATAATTAAAAGAATGAGGACATCTGTGTGGATAAAAAAGCTGATGTTGCAAGAAGAAAGAAGCAGCAGAAAATTGCTGACAGACATAGGGGTGTCAACCCAAGTAAAATGACACAGTATCAGCCAATTAGATTAAGAAAAAGATGCATGCTTGCCTCATGGACCAAGGAGAGCTACCAATCAAATAATGTGTGACTGTGATAAGAAGTAAATATAAACAATGTTCAGAAGCATAATGAACAGCTTTTTTTTTATTCATACTGAATCACACAAGAGTCCTTTTTCTCTCCATAGCTTCCCACAGAAAAATCACTTCTGTGGCTGGCTTCTTCCCTCCTCACCAAAAAATCAAGCCATGCAAAACCAACACAGTGTTCAAAACATTGATAACATTTTTAATAAAGAACTCCCACCTGACTGCCTTATGCCAACATCCACAAAAAGCAGAGCTGGCAGATTCCCACTCAAACATCCCTCTCAGCAAAACTTCCATTTCTGTAGTATCAAGCAGAGCTGAAGGAGAAAAAAAACTAAATTAAATTGTTTTGCTTTCTTAAAAACTGCCCAGGCATTCTATAAGCTGCATGTCACCTTTGCACTAAAGTTAGCTGTCCATGACTGACAATTGAAATACCAAATCATGGCAGGTACACAGCACCTGGGAGATGCCTGATTGAGTGTGTGCAATTTGAACACATGTGAAAATACTGCTGAGTGACTCCTGGCTTGTGTTGTGTACAAACTGAGAAACCAGAGTGTGTTTCGAGGGGCTTGTTGCAGTTCTGGCTTTGCTGAAATCTGCTCATTTTTGCTATTGCTCTTGATCAGATTAAGGTTTCTTCCCTGGTCTGCACCATCCAGAGTAGCAGGATTGAAAATGTGGGCTGGAGCAGCTCGCTGGGTTCTGCCCTGCACATCACACCATCCCTCTGTAGGTTCACAGGCCAATATTCCAGGGATGTGCTAAACAGAGAGTTATGTTGTGTGTGTACATGGGATTCCTTGTTTCTGGGTCATCTTGCCTGGGCTTTCTATAATGAAGAGTAACTTGGTTTTTGTGTAGCCCCATCAAGGGGAAGAAAGAAAAGAAAGTCTTCCCTGTGGGAGGAAAATAAACTGTGTTTGTTTTGACAGTGGTCTTGGACCAGGCTGAAGATAATAGGAACTTATCGAGAAAGGAACTAAAAAATGAACAAAGCTGCAAATACTTAAATACTTGTATTTGAGTGAGTGGGGCAACCTGGATTTTAGGGAGTGTCATTGCTGTAAAGTTAAACAGAAAAAATTTTTTGCATTATTTTTACTGATAAAAAAAGAAGAGGGAGGGAGTTGGTCCTCAGCTGGCATAAACAGACACAGCTTTACTGAAATCAGTGTGCATCTGTTCATTCTGGTGAAGGATATGATTACCCCATATTGCACTCATTTTATCAGCCATTGCTAATGTTTTCAGTGTAATCCTCTAAAGTTTTCAAGAATGAAAGCTCTGGCTGCAGCTCCCAGCACTTTGCCTCTGTGACATATGAATTGTGCCAAATCCATTTTGAGTTTTTGTTTTTAAGTTCTGAGTACAAGGGTGAAGTGAAAATAAAGTGTGAATAATGGTCTTTCTTTCAAAGGCAATGTGATATTGCATTGAGCTGAAAAACTTACTTTCATACAGATGGGCCCTGCAAGTATGAAGAGCTGATGGATGCTGAGCATGATCCAGCTGATATCTGATACAGGGGAGGGGGAGGGCTGCTCAGAGTTGCTGACAAAGCTGTAACAAGATCCAGGGACTGGAAGCTGAAGTTAGGCCTTTAATTTAAATTTAACCTTGCAATAAAATGCCAGTCATGAGCATAAAAAAGCATTTTAACAATTTACTGGAGCTCGTCATTAAGAAGTCTTTAGTATTTTCCTTTTAAAATCAGTCTTCAGTTTCTAGGAGAAATTATATGGCCAGCCTGACAGCTGGAGGATCACAATGATCTCTTTTGGGTTTGTAATTGAAGTACACTGTGTTGACTTCCCTTCTTTCCTAGGCCTGAAGGAGAGCACAATTACCAGAAATGCCTTTAACAATTCCCATAACACCTGCAGATCTTCACAGATGTAACTGTTCTAATTAAATCCTGTCCTTTAGGACCACATGGGATTGCCCACAGAGAGTGGGGGAACTGAGGGACTTTCTTCCCTTCTTTTTCCCCATTCAGGTTGGATCTTGAGGACTTCTTTTGTAAGAAGTTTTCTTTCTTACCTTGTTTTTCTTTACTACAGCAGGTGAGTGGCTCACCTGTTGGGATGTACCTCAGGAAATAGATTGCCCATGATCACATTCTCCTTTGTCAGTAGTGACACACATCAGGCTCTTCCACCTCCACCACTCAGCATTTCATTCACCTCTGCAGTATTCAGCAATTTGTGCTCTTGAGAGTTTGAATGATGTTTTGGTGAAATGGAAGTCTTTGGGCTTCATACAGGGACATCTGGATGGAGCTCAGTAATATGGGACATACAAGAAGTCATGTTAGTCACAGGAGCTGATTCTTTCCTGATCTGAAACTCCTTGAAACATATTAAATGAGAGGTTGTTGAACTAAAGAGCACTCTGTACGTCTCACAGGATCAGGCCCTCTCTTATTTCCATGTCTGAAAAGCAGACAGCCCCCAGCTAGTGAATGCTCAGATTTGAAAATATCTCCTTGAAAAATGTGCTCACCTGCAGCTATCTGAGAAGCCCCAGTCTGAGCGTTGCCACAAGAAATGAAATGTTTCTGTTATTGTGGGTATCGAGGACACTCAAGAACAACATGGGCTTAGGAAATCATTATATTGAAGAAGCTGCTCTCTTTTCTGCATTTTGAGCCCTGGTAGCCCGAAACATTTTGAGCCCAAAACATTCTGTTTTGACAGCTGTCAGAAGTTAAATGGAAGATACTTGGGGAAAGAAGGGTTGAGCTACAGGAGAACTGCAATACTTGGCAACAGTTGAAGTGTTCTTTTGGTAACACAAATGCTGTCTCTTTTTCTTTCTCTTTTCTTCTCTTTTGCTCAACTTTGGTGCCTTTCTGGGGACTGGTGTCCTCCAACCTGTGCTGTTTTCAGTAGAAAATTACTTTTTGATACTGTGTGTGTGCAGCGTAGTCCCTGTCCTGCCTTAGTTTTATTCTACCTCTACTTCAGTGATTGCCAGCTTCCAAACTTTTGCTAGTGCCAACTGTCCTCCTTCCATCTCCCAAATTTAAGCTACAGTTTTGCCATGAGGGACAGGAATTTATGCTACATTTGTCCTTCTTATTTTTTCTCTTCCTAGCTGAGACCATTTATCTTCACAAATAACTGTAGCAGTTTGGGGTTTTAGGTGACACTCTGCCAAAGGTCTTTCATGTAGCTGTTTATTAAATGTTTATGCTTAGTGTTTATATTGTGAGGGGAACATTTGTAGGTGTTGGAGCACAAGGGGCTTCTATGTTTGCTTTCTGTTCTGGATTCACACTTACAGGCCCTAGAAATAAATGTTATTTTCACTTTAAATTATTGTAACTTTACCTCAGGAGCACCTGAAACTGTTGTTTCTGTAGTCAACCCTTTTCATTGTTCTGAAATTGCAAACAAATGTGGTCTCCCAGAGTTAGGTAAACTTGGCAGGGAGTTTGCAGAGGCTTAGCCTTAGGAAACAGTTATTCCTCTTCTGTATCACACGGTGGCAGAAAGTGCCCAGCATATGCTCTGTGCTGTACCAGTTTACCAGATAACTTCAATATGCAGCACTTTCTAAAGAATTTAGTTTTTTGGAAAATTAAGTTTGTTTAATTATCCGTGCAGGAAGAGCTTATTTTACAGCAAAGTAATATGCGTTCATCCACAACTTGCAGGATGTGTATTACAGGTGTGTGTAGGATTCACTGAGGTATTACATCGTGCAGTAGAAAAGATAATTATATAGCTGGAATATATGTAGGCATTTTGTTTTAATTAGGCTTTTGATTAAATATAGAAGTACAATTAAGAGTGACAGATACAGTAGATCCTGGTAGACTACATTACAGTTTTTGGCTAGAAAAACTCCTGAACTGATGGGTTGTAACCAATGCTTTGTGCACTACTTTTGAAAATAAAACCATTAGCTAATCAGGATATGAAGCAAATTACAGAGTCCTCCCTTAAACTACTTGACCAAGGTATTTGTCTGGCACCTTAACTAAGCCAGTCAGATAATCATTACACAAAGTGATTGCATAAAGAAAAAGAGCGAAGAACCCTTCAGTTACTGTTGGAGTATTTTGACTATGGTTCCTTGGAGTTCTGTGTGTTTTAGCACCATTCCACAGCAGGTCTCTGAGGCTTTCCAGTGTCACCCCAAAGTTTTGAGCTGAACACAGTGGCTTCCTGGCTCTGCAAAACCTTCCTGCTCTGCAGGACCTTGGGTAAACCTCCTCTTTACCTTTCCACCTGCTGAAAATGTGAATGTCCTGAGCAGGACTGTGCCTCATACCAGTTTTACACTGCTCATGGGTGTTGGGGTCCCACTACCACTTGAGGGACAAGTTACCAAGACACTAAGAGCTCACAACATGTGTTCTGCTACACTTAATATTTGCTGTGGGGACAGAAGGGTGTGGTCCCTTCTTGACACGACAGGGGACGAAGGCCAGCCTTGAGAGATGGTTTTCTGCACACCAGTAAATCCCTGTGTTTTCATTAAATTGCTTACTTAGGCTCAAGATTGAAGTCAGCACCATTTGAAGGGCTCATGCAGACCTCAGCGTGGTGGCATAGGCAGCTGCTTCCCGTGTTTGCCTGTTAGAACTTGTCATTCTGTTTCACAGTATGGAAGGTGCGAGATGTGACAGGACTAAATAAGCACAGAGGGAGGGAACCGACTGTTTTAGCTGGCTGTGTTAAGGAATAAGCTGGGAGTGAAGTCAACTCCATGTGAAGCAGTTTAAGTTCTTTATTTTCAATCCTGGAACTGTAGTTAACATGTTGTTAAGGCAGAGCCATGTTGACAGGGTGACGTTAATTACACCACGGGAAACACATCACATTAGCTGAAAATGATTGCAGCTATCCTTCATGGCTCTGGATACAGCCCCAGCTGTTGCAAAGCTGGGCAAAGTGTCCTCTTCCATTCGTGGAAGTTCCTCCTGCATCCACCTGCAGCTGCAAATTAGCTTTTTAATCCATGCAACAAAATATGATGTTTGGTGGTTGTGGGTTTTTTGTATCCCTCTCTTTATTTTATTTACATTTTTGAGCTAAGTGATTGTGTGACTGATCTCCTCTCCATTTGACATGGCATGTCCTAAAACATGTGAGGATGTTCATTGACCAATCCACCAGTACAAGAGCATATACTTCACTATCCCTGTAAATGCTTTCCCACAATCCCTTAATGATTCAGCTCCCTCTCCTTAATTCATAGCAAACGTGTTGTGTCCTTCAGAAAAGGAAATTTTTGAATCTGGATTTTCCATTCTTCGCAAAGGCTTTGCACATCCCTACTGAGAATGGGATGTGACTTGACTAGCATTGGTATGGATGTGTGCTAATCAAAATAAGGATTTTACTTTCTTCTCACTTATTGTTCAGCTTTGCAGTGAGTTAAGAACTTCAGAATGACCCAGTTGAGAAGTGCTGGGAATATATCTATGAGTAAACGAATGTTTGGCTACTTGCAGTTGCTACATCTCTTTCTAGATGCTCCTGGTCCGTGGTTAACGCAATTAGAGATTCTGCTGGGAGCACTCACGTGTGCGCTGTTTGTTCATGTCCCTCTCTGTTGTAGGTTAGGCCAAAGACCCTGATTCCAGACAGCCTCCCAATCTCCCCGTGCAGAGACCAACCTTCCAAGCAGCCTCCCACCTTCCAGAAGGCAACCATAGTGAGCATCAAGAACCCCAGCCCAGCCCTCCCAACCGCCAACAACACCGTCAGCCATGTCCAGACGCACAGCAGCCCCTCCCAAGGCGCCGCCGAGCCCGCGGCTCTCTCGTCCCCTCTGAGCGGTGCCGGCGTGGCCTACGCCATCATTTCCACCTCCCCCAGCAATGCAGCTCCCCTCAGCACCAGCGCAGCCGTCTCCGTGGTCAACGACAGCATCAAAGTGCAGCCGCTCCTCATCAGCGCCGACAGCAAGGTGAGCCCCGGGGCGGCAAGCAGGAGTCTGCAGGTGTGAGCAGAACACTGCCCTGGGAATGCACAGCCTGTGCAGCACTGCCAGTGGCTCTTCGCAGAGAAAATAACCACAAAGCAAAGGGGGAATTCTTACAGGGACACGGGTACTAGCCTGCTTTTCACTGGGATCAAAACAGACATTTATACAGGCTGGCATCAACAGGGCCATATGAACTTCTCTTTCCTAAAGCCAAACCTCACTAATAAAATCCCTGAATGCTGTACAAGCTCAAATTTCCAATGGACTTCAATGATACAGAGATACTAGATTTGTTGACTGACCCCAGGGAGTACATAAAATAATCAGAGATTCCCTTCTGCTCTTTGAGGGGAACACTAAATGAAATGAGAGTTCAGGGTTTCAGAACTGACCAGGAGATGAGTCAGTAGAAAGAAAAAAAATTCAAGCTATGAATTACTTTTCATCTTTGTACTGCTTTTCAGCATTGGAATGCAAGAACTTCACCACTCTTATACCAGAGACAGATTCCATACATGCTGCTAATGTACCCAGCAGACATTCACTGTAATTTACTTCTGGGATTCTGCTACTTTCTTTTTGGCATCACAGGTTCTCATAGGGCGCTAAAAAATTATATAGGATGTGGGATGGCTTTTGAGGTAAATAAAAGCAGACATCTCTTCCCCATTTCTTTGACATAAATTATTTTTTCTTACTTAAAATGGCTGCTAGATCAGAAAACCACCCTTTTTATGCTCTTGAACCTTCTAGAGTGACTGAGATACCATATCTAACACTTAAAT
Source organism: Polioptila caerulea (assembly GCA_013397295.1). Taxonomy (NCBI): domain Eukaryota; kingdom Metazoa; phylum Chordata; class Aves; order Passeriformes; family Certhiidae; genus Polioptila; species Polioptila caerulea. Next base: position 1,068,184 of record VYXF01004881.1, on the reverse strand, counting down.
GACATGGATTGAAAATTAGCAATGAAGCAGATGGGAAAGGCTTAGTGTTCAAATCTAATAATCTTTATCTAGAAAGTGATAGTCCTTGGAAAGTCCTTTAGAAGCTTCCACAGTCCTTTTGATTGTAGGTATGAAGTCATCTGTATAGTTCTGTGGGCAGAAATTCACTCCTTATAATTTAATACCTTCTAGATAATGTGACCTACATCATGTAAATCTTCATGTGGTAATTCAAATTTGAGTGGCTGGATATACTACCATAAATGTGTGAATGAGATCTGTGTCCTTATTCCTATAACTTAAGTTTAAAACTAGACCTAATTTTAATTTAAAACACATGCAGCTTATTTAGTTCACAGAAAACTGGACCTCCACTGCTTATAACATATAAAGGCCGAGGACTGAAGTCTGATCTCAGTTGCAGAAGGAGTACCCTCTTACCCATCCCCATGGACTTTGAAATAACACTGGTATGACTGAGATCAAACTGGGTTTGAAAGTTCAGTAATCCCAGCTCTTCTAATTGTACACACTTTGACATAAATTAGAAAGACCTAAAAATCACTAACACCATGAGTGCTAAAGCCTGGCTTCTCAGCCACCTTCACAAGTCCTCTAAATAGAAAGAGTCCTAATTTTCAGAGGCACTGATTGAGTGCCTTAGGCTGCAGCCTTAGGCTGCAGCAGGTTTATAATGCACCAATAAGAATTAATTTTTAGAAACTTAAGTATGGATTTAGGACCTTAACCTAGGTTGTTGTTTTATGCTTTTGACTTGTGAATTACATTTCTTATTTGTAGGGTATCAAGTAACCCTTCAAAGAGGACTCAAAGGTTTCAGGCAGAAAAATATCATTTCATATAGTGAATTCTCTTATTTGTCTTTTAGGTTATCATTATTCAACCTCAAGTCCAAACCCAGACAGAAAATAAAGTGGAGACAAAGAAACCTCCTGAAGAGTCAGCTCAGGGACTGCCTGCTACCAAAAAGAAAAAGGAGGAAAATCCAGAGGTGATTTTTAATTTATTTTTATTTATTTTTAATAAATGAGTTACAATATGGTTGAGTTATGGAGGCCAAATCTAAACATTCTTCTGTGTGCACATGCAATTACTTTATTTGTATTTATGGTTCTGCCAGCTGTCCATCTCTCCTCTCAATCTGCAATCAGGGCAATTTCCCTGCCAGTGAGTGCCCTGACAAATTTGGTGTGCACCATTCAAAACTTCCACTGTCACAAAATGTAAGACTTGGAGGTCTCACAATACCTATAGGTCTCAGAATAATCTAGGCACCCCATGGCTGTAGCTGAATTTTTTGTGAAAGCTTAAAATATTTTCTTTTATGTTATCACCCATACAGCATCAGGTTTAGAGGCTGCATATGAGGTGGAATTAACATTTCTTCTGTAAGCTGAGCTTTTAACATCTTCTTTGTAATGAATCTTGCAATTTTTCAATTGTATTAATAGTTTCCTGCATTTGCTGTGTACATATCCTCCCACATGTACACAGATGCTAGCCTGAAATACATTAAAATCCTGTGAATTGAGTAAGAGAGAAGAAAGTGGGTAATGAGACTAAATCTCTGCTGTGAATTATACTTTAGATTTAAACTAGAAAAATAAACTGCAAGTCCTTGTAGAAATGGGGTCTTTCTAACAGACATTTTGGGTTTTGACTGGATATGATCACATTAAATTGGGTGTAATTTTAGGGCAGTTTGAGAAGCTGTGCAGGCTGAATCTACTGCTTTTGTGGAAATGCTCCTGTGAAATCTTAAACCTCACTAGTCTAATAAAAGTGTAGCACAAAAGCATCCTTAGAGCTGTAGGTTTAAGAGGATTATTACAATATAAATCTATGTTACTTGAGGCATGTGGGTGGTCATTTGTTTTACCATTTTAAGAGGCTCATATAGTTAAAACAGTGTTAAGGATAAATATTTTAGCCCAAAATATCACAGCTCTGTGTAGAAGCTCTGCAAAACTATGCTTGGGAAACCTCCCAAGTTTAAAATCTGACCCTTATATGAATCTTCATTACCACTGAATGATGGGACTCTAGAGTCCTGTTTTGTTCAGGCAGGTATTTCCAAAACTTATTTATTTTGTAGCATCTTATGGGCAGAAAGGCCAGTAGGCCCTGCTTAGAAAAAGAATGCCAGGAAAAAACATCAATTTTTCTTTGCCTGTAACTTATCCCCATGGAAAAAATATTGAATAAAAGCCTTCCCAAGAGATGTAGGAGGAGTCAATTGGACTGGGCACACTTTTGGTATGGGATTAAAAAATGTAAGATTTTCATTACATTGCTGACTAGAATTGATGACCTTTTTCTAACCACAGACACTGTTCCTACCCTGTTTACTGGAGGTCTCAAAACCCTTCATTTTCTGGGTAGGGTGCTGGTGCTGTGCCCTAAAGTATGGCAGTTCTTTTCATAGATTTGTTGCACAGCCATAAATAGGTAGGTCTAGAGTTAATTTCTTTTGTTCTTTGAAAGTAAACTTTGGTTGATTATCATGTATTTATGCAATTAGTGTAATTAGAACTAACATCATAATTAGTATAAATACATGTAATGACATAAATAGAACATGTAATTACAAAACTAAATGCTTTTATGAAAATCTTTGTTTTGCTTCATGAAAGACACACTCTGTATTTCTATAAGCACTCATGGCTTATAAGCAGATGATTAAATTTAAAGCAAAACCAACATGGTACATTTAGAAAGAAAATAGGCACTCAGGTCTCTTCTCACTTTTATTTATCTTCAAAGCACAAAACTCAGGCAGGAACTCCAACATGGCTCTGTGTAGAACTTAGCTGGGAGAGGCTGGGATTTAACAAATTCCAATTGGAAACAAGCTAACTAGCAATAACCAGATTTACCAGTAACCAGGAATCCCACCTGCAGTTACTGAGTGCACCTGAACAAAAACAGAGAATTGCTGTTTTTAGCTCCTGGCTTGGTCATTCTGCTGTAAGCCCTGAAGCTGATCATGGACTGAGGAGGAGGAGGTGGCCACCCACTCCTTCCCATCAGCAGGGCTCAGCTGGGGCTGGAGAATGATGATGGATCCAGTGATAGGCCTTCCCCTGCCAGGTATTTCTGTAAAGAAATGCAGGAATTACAAAAGGGAGCTGCTCCTCTGGGGAGAAAATGCCCTAGATGTTCTTTTTATGGTTTTTTTTTTCATTTGTTTGAGGAGGGCTGGGTTAATCTTTTTTTTTCTTGAAGAGACCTGAGTTCATCACAAAAAGAAATGGAATTCTGCCAAAAAAACCATTTTGATCATTTAAAAATTTATATTAGCAAACAATCTGGCAACATTTTTATTCTAAAATGTTTTTTATCCAAAAGGAAAATTACTGCCATAAATGCTGGTTATTTAGTTACTGGTGTTCTAATCCTTCCTAAGCACAAGAGAGACACATGGCAATTATGAACTAAATGCTAATGTTAAGCCTGGATAGAAAATCTAGAGAAAATGAAATCTTGGTTTTGCAGCTTCCTGTATAGAGGAGAAACAATAGACCCTGTGGTATTTGAAAGGAAAATTTTGCAGTAGAAATCAGATTTTGAATTGAATCCAGTGAGCTACAGGGGTGTGAAATAGCAAAACCCATAAAAACAAATAGGCTGTTAATATAATATGCTTGCTCAAAAGAATACAGCTTGTACTGGGATTTTTTAAAAGGAACCATCTTTCAAGTCCCTTTAAAAGCTAACACTGTCTGTGTTTAATCATGAGATGATTATCAAGTCCACTTGTGATGGCTCTTCACATTTTAAGCAAGTATTTTGTCATTACATTTAGTTAGCTATGTATTCAAACAATTTCAGCATGAAGAGAGGAAATTGTTTCACACAACATTCCAGTACACAAATAATTTCAGTTGAGGTGTCAGAAAATGTGTGCTTTCCCTACAGTTTAATGTTGGAGTAGTGCAGGAATTCTGCACTTCATTGAGAAAACACACAGGAACCATTCCAGCTGTCTGGTACCATCCCTAAATGTTGTTATTACTTTTGCTCACAATGCTAGGAAGTATCCTGCCACCATTTCTTTTTGATGGGGCTGAGGTGAAGCTTGTAATCCTGCTCAGCTGAAGAATTTTCTTCTCAAATCTGCACCGTGGATCAAATATTCATCTTTTCCTTCAGGTGTGGGGCCCCCACGGTGCCTGGCTGGTGTTTCAGGCATGTAAGGAGTGAACATTACTGAAATCAAGGTCTGACATGCAAATGAACACGTGTGTGTAATTACCACAGATCTGGAAGGCAGAAATACAGTGTGAATATATATTTGAATTGCCAGTGAGGAAATTCTACCCCACCATTTTTGAGTCTGCCTGGAGAGTAAGAATCTCCCGAGGTGGTGGAAAGGAAGTATTGCTGCCGTACGTGGGTGTTGGCTCAGCTGTTTGACAAAGGGATTTTCACAGATGCACAAGTGGTAGAGATGTCCAGTCCTAACCCTCTGATTTTGATGAACCCACCCAATAGTTAGAACTTTTCATCTACAAAATGAGGGTGTTTTTGCTTTCACGATTTCACTAAGTGAAAGTCAGAATTGCAAAGGAAATTGTAGTTCTGGTGACTTACTAGCTGATTTTATCCTGAACTGAAATGAAATGGTGAATCATCAGGCTTTTCACAAAACAAGAAGGTCAGACTAATTTTGACTTGGAAGTGTTGAAACGTGTTCTCTTGACACTCTTTGAGTAAAACAGAATGTTTTGACCTTCTACTGCCTAAACACTGTGTTTTAGTTGGACTTAAATCTAAGCATTTCATTTGAGGTACGGTAATTGCATCTTCCTATGGTCTTTGTACAATTCCCAGACTTGGATTGTGGGCTTTGCGTGCTTGGATTTCACAAGACCTTGAGTTTCACAGCCAGATTGTTTCTCCTGTGGAATTGAACCTCAGGAAAATGCTCCTTGGGTAACCTGATCCAACAAGATGGTTCAGCACAGCAGAAAGAGGAGGCCCCCAAAGCCCCATAAGTACCGCAAATGTGACTGAAAACCAAGGCCTTCAGTTCAGTTTGGGCTTGGAACAACAAAGCATCATTTCAGTTTTCATCAAAAACATGCAATAAAAACTTTGGCAAAACCTTTCTGCAAGGGAAAATTTTCCAGTGAGAAATCAGACAGAAAATTTAGAATCTGCTCTAATATTTGTCCTATCACTGCATCAGCATGTTCTGAAGAATTTTTAGTACAGAGATATGTTTTGTGCATATATAGTTTATAAGAGTTGTGAGTAATATTTTAAATTGGTTCCTCGCTGCAAAATGAGTTCACCAGTGTCAGTGGAAGATGTTTGTTCACTCCCCGTTGAGGAAAAATGTTGGATCAGGATATGTCTTCACAATCCATACACATGATGTTATTTTTACATCTTGGGAAGAGAAATTTCTGATTTTTTTTTTTATTTTAATTTTTTTTTTATGGGACGGGACTTTCAATATGTTGCTGGTGTCTTGTTTACTGTTGCACAGTTCATGCTGTTTCACTTCATACAGCTTGCTCATATCCAATAAAATCAGTGGGCCATGTCCAGATAGTAAAAATAATACAAAAAGGACTTCACTAAAGAATGGAGTAACAATCCAGCTGGCAATGTGAAATTGAACTGATTGAATTGACTGAATATTGGTCATGTGCTGTGTGAGATCAGTAGTCATTTAGCACTGACTTCAGACATCTTTGAGCTCCTAGAGTTTATATGGTCATACAAGGAGAACCAGGCATATCTCCAGCAAATCTTCAGTTAAAGTTCTTTACATTATGATGCATTCAAGTAAGATACATTTCTTAAAGATTTTTACTGGGTTTTCTCTGTCAATGCTAATTTTATTTATTTTCTTACCATGATTATTGTAGTAGAAAATCTTACGCATTTATTTTTTCCTTAGAAAATTGCCTTCATGGTAGCACTAGGACTCGTTACAACAGAACATTTGGAAGGTAAGATGGCATATGTTTATTTACAGTTCAGTTTTTGAATGAAATCTTTTCTGTTGGCTCCTCTGCCAGAGCAGTTACTGAGGATTGTGTTCAGATGGCTCTTGAGTCTCTCCAGAGAAGGAGATTCTGCAGCCTCTTTGGACAATCTGTTCAGTGTTCTGTTATTTTTCTGGAACAGAAGTTCTTCCTCCTGTTCAGGAGGAACTTCCTGGGCATCAGTTTCTGCACTCTGCCTCTTGTCCTGTCACTGGGCACCATGGAGCCCAGCCCATGCTCTCACCCCTATTACACATCAACAAGATTCCCTCTCAGTTTTCCTTCTCCCATCCTCTGAAGGGCATGAACACTGAAAAAATGAAAAAGGAAAAATCAGATTACCTATTCCCTCTGCACAATTCTGCCTTTCAGTCTCACAATTGTGTGTGACCTTCCTGAGCTCTGCCTCCCACCCCATGGCACAGCTCAAGGAGGACTGGCCACCACCAGCATGCTTGACACAGGCTGGTGTTTGGACTCAGTCATCACAGTCCTTTAAAAGATGTTAACAACTGGAGGAAAGAGCAAAACAAAAATCCTGCCAAGGCTCTGACCACCACTGATCTGGCTGATGGACCTTGAGGTTCAAAGATGTTTGCCCAGATATGCACTAAGTGCCCTCTGCTCTCTCCCATGTGGGATGGACTTCCAGTTTTTGTGCTGATTGTCTGTCATCTCTAGAGTTCCACAGAATAATTGTGGAAAATAGTGGTGAAAATCTGGCATTTGTTTCACAAGATTTTACTTACTTAAGACTACTTCTCACAAAGAATTTCTTCCCTCCATTTTCCCCACTTAGCCAAAACCTTAATACACTTCCCATCTTATCATGTGTTTGCATGAGAGTCTCTAGCATGGCTTCCCAGGCTCCTCAATATGACTTCAAACAAATATTGCACATAAGCTAAATGCAGGGACACATAGTTTTCAGTTGCCTTCTCCAACCTTCCAAAAACAGCTTACAAAAGTGTGTTGGGTTGGCCTTGATTGGCCAACCACTACAAAAAGTCAGCAGACTTGTATCTTTCTTTTCCTCAGCTTTATTGTTCTGAAATAATGGATGAGAGGGGGGAAAAAAGAGTTTGTTTAGCAAATTTGCCAGTGGTGTGAGACAAGTTGGGGTGGTAGATTAATTCTCATGGACAGAGATGATGCAGATATTTTTAAGAATAGATCTGCACCCTGATAGTTTTGGTTACAAGCTCAGCTACAAGAAGTTAGTGTGATTCCACCAGTAAAAGGAGAGAAAGCTGGTGTCTGTGACTGCTAAAAGTGATGCTTGATCACAAAATGTGTTAATGGCAATTGATATTTATCACCTAGACCATGGATCATAGTTAGCAAAATACTTAGCAATTTCCAGTGCACTGAGTTTAAGTTTTATGTGCTTTAGACTTAGGAGGATGCTTAGCTACCTCTCTGTCTCAAGGTATTGACCATTTTTAGCTTGAGTTCTTTTTACTAAGATATCCAGTTCTTTGGTTTTAAGACAAGTTGTGAATTAGTGAGAAAATACATCTGAATTGTAATGTCTCCTCAGTATATGCAGCAGGTTTCCTGTGTGTCTTGTTGCCATTTTTCAGTATTTTTCCTCTTTAAATCTCCATTTAAAAAAATAATTTAATATTCCAGTGACCGAGAATTTGAAAGCAGTTTAAAGAAATTTTAAACCTTCATAATTTTTAATCCCTTAACCATAATGGATTGAAATGGAAATCAAAAAGCTTCCACAATTTGGGGAGAAGATTTATAATTGAAAAAGTGCAAATGATGACTGGTTCTTGTTTTCTTTGTCTAAGGAAAGCAGGACAACATTTGAAGTTATGTAGGAATACAAATTATGCTTACAACAGAGTGGACCTAATTTTGACTAATTCTATGCCTTTGATTTTATTGGAACTAATAAATTGTTTGTGTGGATTTATTGCCTATGTTCAAAATGCCAAGCAGTGCTCTGCTGTGTTCTACACCAAGTGTGGAGATGCACATTTTAAACCAAACTGCTACAAGACTCACCATGCAGAATCAATTCTTGAAGACAAATTCACTTTTTATATTCCCACTAGCAAGAAATAAATGGTTCCAGCCAAGAGCTATTTACTATGGAAAGGGTATTTCTTCATCAGAATTGGTGATTATAGCTGTCAAAAATGTCCTTATGGCTTTCACATGCTAGAGGTTATTATTATTTTACTGCTCTGTCATGTTTCCAGTTATCAGTCATTGCTATTTATCAGGAAGCAGTGGTCATTACACAGTTCAGTTTATTTTAAAACTTCTAATTACGTCTCAATTTCATATTTTTGGAATTTAACTCTATCAAGATTGGATCACTATTTGGTCTCTTTAATTCACAGCGTTACTGTTTTTCTTAATTTTATTCATTATTTTTCTGGTGAAAATTATTGTGTTCCACTTCTATGTGGGTTTCTCTCTCCACTTAGAAGGTTTTTCTCCTATCCTCCACACGAGGATTCCCTGGGATGGGAAAAGAGCTCTGTTCTGCAGAGCCTGAGTGTGAGGCATTGTCACCAGAAGATGAACTGACTGCAAGGTCCAGCTTTCCCTAAGGATAAATTGCCACCAGGGGCCTCATAGAATGACCATGCAGAGTGCTTATTGGTGAAGGCAGCAGCTCATTGGAGTTTGGCCTCCAACATAAAGCTACCTTCAAAGTCATTCATCTTTGTCAAATATATCACAGTTTGATTTTTCCTGTTTGGTTTCTTTTTTTTTTTTTTTTTAATTGAAAAGCTAAGGAATAAGATAGCTCAATTCTGTGATGCAGTCCATGGTTGTTATATATGAGTCTCTTTCTCTAGGCTATTAGAACATTTTTTAGCATTAAAATTGGATAAAAAAATAAAAAGGTAGAAAGCAAAACTTTGAAAAAGGACCTTTACTTCAGGTCATTCTAAAAATGCCTATCTTGGTCCATCTAGATTACTGAAATAATTATGATTTCATCAATTGAAACAAATTTAATTTAAATTTATTGCATCCTGCTCTGAAAAGTACACAATACTTTTTTAGCAGAAGTAACAAGTAACAAAAGATAGCACACTAGTGTCTGCTTTTACTCTGTCTAGGTGCAATTATTGACAGAACCACTCTAGCTGTGCAGAGGCATTGTATTTTTGTTTCCATACAGAAAGTGCTCTCCCTCCCTGATGTCTGCACAGGGTGTTGTACATCTCGAGTTGTTTCTGTTCATTACTCTCTCTCTCTCTCTCTTCCGTCTCTTCCCACTGCTATTACTTTTCCTCCCAGCCAGCTCTTGTCTCTCTACTGTAGCCTCTTCCAAAGCTGCATTCCAGGTATCTGCCATATGTGTGATTTGGACCTCACCAGATATTTTCTGTTGCCTTGATGAGAGCATGTACCAAAGGAATTTTCTTTCTAACTTGGGACCAAGAAGGGCAGAGAGCAACAGATCCATCACTGTCCTTTTATGAGAAGCTTGGCCCAGTTACATACAAAGAAATCTCTGCTGCACTGAATTCTGCGTTTCTTCTTCTGGGCCATTGAAAGTCACAGTTCTTATATCCCTGTGACCACTTCTGGAAGACCAAGCCTGCCCTAAATCCAGTTTTTTCTCTGCACTGCTGTGGCATTGCTGAGGTGCTGCAGAACTCACTGATGAGGGTCCTGAGCCTGGCCACAAGAGCCACAGCTCCAAAGGAAAGAGATCAAAGCAAAGAGTCAGCCAAGGGCCACTTCCTCTGTTTTATCTCTGCACCAGGGCTCCTCAGTTGTGACATCTCTGTTACCTTTGGGCCTTGAGACCATTTCTTTCCTTCTAAGCACTGACACTGACACCAAGAACAACATCTCTCTTCTGTGGCTTTGACAGCCCCCTGGATCTGCATGTAGCACTCACCCTGCTGCTGAGGCACAATTCCCTTTAGAGGCTTTCAAAGAGAGCTTCAGGATGGATATTTCAACATAGACACATGAGCCTTCCATAGGGAATATTTCCCAACTGGACAGAACTGTTTCTCAGACAAGATCCTGTATTTTGGAATCTGCATAGTGTGGAGGATGTTGACATTACAGTGGTTACAGCCAAGGCATTTATCTCACATCAGTGCAGCTTCAGATCACACATTTCTTGGTGCTGAGATTCTGTGCAGCCCCTTGAGTCACAAGTGACAGCTTGTGTCAGACTGTGAATACAGGCCTGCCTGAGCTATTTGAGCTGCCCTTCTGAACACGAGAGGTGACATGTCCCTGTGCCATAGAAAAACCCAGCTGGTAGTTGCTCTCCTGTGTTTCTTGTCCTTCTAGTTTCCTTCTGATGCATCCATCACTCCAAGAACAGTGGCTTAGCCAATAGTCTCTTGTGAAGGAAAAGTTTTAAATCCATGTCTTGGAAGTTAGGCCAATACAAAACCCATACCAAGTATTGGCCTTGTCTCTAGGGACACCATATCCAAGACATGAGCACAAATACTGACACCCTGTACTGCAGCAATGCTTAAAATGGTATATGGGAATGAGCACTTGAAAAGGGTGCTGTAAACCAGAACTGAGTGCTGAGCATCCAGTTCCCAAGTATCATAAACACCCTGAAAGCTCAGCTGTACCTTACTGCTGGATTACAGGTGGGAGATCTTGCTCAATACCCTGAGGGCCATTTTCTGGTGCTGAGGGTGTTCTGAGACAGACCTCTTTAGCTCAGACATTGAGGAAAGACCTCCTAATCAGATGGTTCCTGAGTTTCTGTTGGGTGTGCTGAGGGACCTCTGGGCTGAAGAACATGCTCCTGCCAGCTCCTTTCCTTCTGAGATGGAGCAAGACAGAATGGAGGTATCACCACCATGGGGGCATTTAGACTAACAGGATCCCTCTGGTACTTCAGGGAGAGTCTAAACTTAACTTTGCCTTACAATATTCACATAGGAAATATTTTGGAATAGAGCACACACTTCATTCATGGGATGGATTCTGTGGCTCTCCTTGCTAAAGTGTTTCTGGGGTTTATAATAAAAATAATAGGCTCTAAAAGACATGCTTGTAAAAATCTCAGCATTCTAAACTGACATCAAGAGCTGGAAAAAGAAATTCCATATGATGTAAATGGAATCCTAGCTCAGTTCAAAGTAGAATTAAACGTACAGATTTCTGTGGCCAAATAATTTGCTCCCTCTCTCTGTGTTTACAGAATTGTGCACATGGCTGGTGGCTGCTAAACACAGTCCTCAGCATGTGCCATCTTCAATAGATGTCACCATTTAATGGAAGGGAGTTGTGGAAGTTTAGAGGAAGGGAGAAATGGGCTGCAGTCCAAAGAGCCCATCTGTGTGCTGGTGTTTGCAGTGGCACATACACACATGTGACTCAGAGTGACATTTTGCAAGCTCAGGATTATGAAGTTCTCTGCTTCTGGGTGGATAAATCATCACAGCCTGGTTAGAACTGAATCCAGCTGTGCCATTTCAACAATGCTTTTTCTAGCCTCCACGGAGGAAAAGTAATGTCAATTGAATTTAGAAGGTTCTCTGTGCTTTCACATGATATGAACTAAAGGCTTAATTGCTTTAAATGCTTCCCTTCTGTTAATAGCAGACATTGAGAGTACTCTGAAGGCTCTCAGATGATGTTTGCTGCGTATGTGTCTGAAGGGATCATAATACAATCCTTGTAGGGCAGCAGAAGTCTACCTTGAAGGAAGGAAAAGATAAAAAATGCCTGTAAACCTCACAAGGAAAAGCTTATTAATGTCAAACCTTGAACTGCAGCAAATATCAATGCTGATGCAACCCAATTATACTTTAGAAACTGAAATGGAGCACAAAGCTCAAGGGGCTGAGGGTAAGATCATCTTGCCTAACAAGTTATATCTACATTTTTCCCTGATGAATGAGAAATACACAGTTCATGTTCCTCTCCATGGTTACAGAAATCCAGAGCAAGCGTCAGGAAAGAAAGAGAAGAAGCACAGCAAATCCAGCCTACAGTGGACTCTTGGAAACAGAGGTACTTTATCATTCACTTTTTTTACCACAGTTCTATTTCATATCAATAAAAGGTCTAAGTGTTTCTTACTACAAATATATATATATATATATGTGTGAATGCAGAACCACAGGTACTTGTAATGAGATACTGATGTAGAAAAGAAAGAAGAAATCTCAGTGCTAAGCAACAAGTTTTCACCACACAACATCACTTGCTCCAAACTAGAATTCCTCTTAGTTTTAATGAAGGCCAAAAGGACTAAATTAATGGGGGATTTAATTACTCTTTTATCTGCAAAGGCAGTCCCTTTAGATCATAACTGGAGAACAGAAGTGCTGCATTGTGTTCAAATGTGCATTGCTATTTCTCTTTTCTTATGTGCCAAATAATAAATGGAGATCTTTGCTTTTTTATTAGTGACATTCATAAAAGGGGTGTGTTTAAGAATCAGTGTGGTCTGCAGGGGGTATGGAAGTCTGCATAATGAATATAATAATACATTATTAAAAATAAAATGCTCTGGATAATCTCTGTTGTCTGTTACACTGTTGCATTTATAGTAGTATCAGAATTTGGTACTGCATAATATTGGATTGCAAACTTGGTGTAAAAGCAGCATATAAATAGGCTTAACTTCCTCTGAATTTTTTTTCTTTGTTTCTAATCTAATATATGCATTTATTCAGCTAATCAAAATTTCACCTTTCACAGTTTGAGTTTACAGTCTGAATTTTCTACTGAAATGAAACTCAATTGCAGCCAGCTCTCCATTTAAGCAAGGCTTCTCTGTGTTCTGAGTTCTCCAAGACTAAAGAAAGTGATTGTTCGTTATTTAGGCATAAGTGATGCAGAATTCCTGGTATGCCAGTATTTCAGATTTCTGTCTTTGTTGGCTGATAGCAGACAGATGAGGCTAAGAAGAAACCCACCACTGCAGTCAAACTGCTGAGTGGCTTAGTTGTTCTTTTTTTGAAAGCATTGGAGCTTTTATACTCCAGAGCACTTCTGGGCACTTGAGTGCTTCAGAATTCCTCAACTATTTTCTTCAGTGCAAATATTGATGTCCATATCTGCAGTATTTAACACAGTAGGAACTTTAACCTTGCTAGCATTAAATCTGTAGCTCTGTAGACAGTTTTGTCCTGGTTATTAAAATACTTACAGCAGAGTTTTGTGGCTGTAGCCAGATTGGTGTTTGTGACAAACTCTGTTATCTCAGAGCAGAGGTGGAACAGAAGATGTCTTAGGTCTGCTGCACACCTACTTCATACTTCTCATGATATGTATTCTCAAAAGCATATGCTGAAATGAAGGATGGCATGGAGAAAGAAATGTCTGTGAAAGGCTCCTGTGGCTGATCAGCTGTGTCCTCATTAGGAGCTGTCATTAAGTGCTGACCATGGGGAATGTCATTCAAGTGAAATGGAGGCAGATGGTTTTGCTCTGATCAATTAGCTGCTCAGAATGATTTGCTAATCAGTGAGTTGAGGTATTTGTGGCATTTCAGGCATTTTGGCGCAGCTTAATTTAGACTACTGAATGATCTTTAATTCATGATTGTTTAAATTGAAATTGCATATAAATGAGACTTTTTATTTGCCAGCCCCCCTCAAAATGGCAGGAGCTCAGCGTTTGTAGTGGTGATACCAACTTTGATGGCAAAAATGTGATCCTGGTCTTATGTCTCCACTTGGATGGCATGCTTTTTCTTTTCAAAACTTTGTTCTTAAAAAAAAGAGATACCATTTTATTTTCCTACTCTCAGTAGCCTTTTTTTCATAGGAAAGGTTTTGGGGCTGGTCATTTTTTGAAGAGAGAAGCATCCATTCAAACATCTATTCATTAACAGACTGGCAGGCACCCGTCTATAAGAGAATAGTTTGTTCACCACAGAATAAATCATTTAATAGCAAAGCCCCTCTAATTTTCTTCCAAGCAGCACAATCTTAACAATATCTAATGGAGGAAAATGGTGCTGTTTCCACCCTGCTGTACAAGTATTGGATTGCTCAGAGGAACAATTCAGGGTCTCACACTCTTCTGGTCCATTAGAATATTAGAGTTAATTGTTTAACTATAGCTTCAGGTAATGAAGCTCTGGGGGTTTTTTGGGGTTTTTTTTCCACTTTACTGTTGTTTCTGTTATTGGGCTTGAAAGTGGTTTTTGGTATCGAGTTAGAGAAGAAATTGTTTTGTTTATTTACTTTGTGAAGAGAGCTTAGCAGTACTGAATATGAAACTTAAAACTACTCACTAAAACAGCACAGAATCTAAAAAAATATAAAAGGTAAAACTTAAGGCATTATTTTTTTAGAGGCTCAACAAGGCCTTGTTGAGTCTCTATTTTAAATACAAGTACTTAATCTAAAATAAACATTTAGCAAGAGATAAATATTTAATGTTAAATAAATATTTAACATTAGATAAACATTTAATAAGAGTAAATATTTAAGAATAGATAAGTATTTAGCAATTATCATAATAAGTAATAAACAGTAATAAACATTCAACAGCAGTAACATCTTGTACAATCAAGTATCATGTAAAGAAGAATGATTATTGTGAACAGTTCTTTGGGCATAGAAGAGAAATCATTTAAAGCATGTTTTCATCTGCATCAGCCTCTGTTTTTATAGTTGTTTTAGGAGCAGAAGCTTTTTTAACTTTGGAGTAGTGAACTGTAGGCAGGTGTCACAAGGGTAGCAGTGTTTTTCCTGCAGGTGAGAAATCCCTCACCGTTTCTATATATGCAAATAAAGATGTCATCTCACAGCAACAATTTTCCCTTGTGGGTTTGGAGTTAGTTTTGCTGTAGTCTTGCTCTTGCCAGCCCATGCAACATATCCTGCAACCCCATCAATAACATTTGCAATTTGTATTTCTCTCTCCTTAGTAAAATCTAATGCACGGTAAACCGCTCTAGGGAAAACTTGTTAGGAAGGTAAATCATGCACCTGTTTGTCTGACTGTCAGTGGTCAGTGTAAGTAGCTTTTGGAGAGCTGCTTAGGTATGAGGTAAGCCCATGGAGGCTGATAACCTGAAATGTAAGAGACAACCAGAGCACTTGGCAGTGACCTGGGCGTTGGTTTCTCTTCCCTTGCAGCGGAAGCGCCTTGCGTCGAATTATTTGAATAACCCCTTGTTCCTTTCAACGAGAGGTAAGCACATTTTTAAATGAACAAACTTCTATTCTAATGACATCTTAAACATTTATTAGTAGGATTTCATATGAGTTACTGTTAGGATACCATAGGGCATTACTTTGTGTAATATCCCTGTATTTTTTAATATGGAGTGAAAATAAGTTGTTTTCCTGCAAAAACAATGGAAGGATAAGGTTAAAGGTCACAATTGTGTAGAAATGGATCCAAAGCCTCCAAAGCAGTCAGTGGAAAATCTGATCTCTGGCACTTAAAGCACCATGCAGTGAGAGAACTGATTGAAGAAAGTAATGTTGCCAACCCCAAGTTCTTAAAAAAATATATTAAAAATGATTACTATTTTAGGCTTTTCATTTGCCTCTTTCCACCAGCTTTAAGAAACTGCTCTCTGTCCTCAAGCACTAGAAGTTTCCCACAGCTTTTACCTCAATAACAAGAGCTGAAAACCAGTTTTTCTCATTCCAAGAGGTAGAGCCATAAATCTAGACCTGATAACCTTGAAGATGCCTCCAGTCTTGTATTAAGAACTTCAAATCTGAAACTTAAGAGTAAATGCCTTGAGAATTTGGGGATGCTGATGATTAGCTCATGGGAAGAGGCACATTTCAGGAAAAAATGTGCAACACAGAGAAGACAAAGAGTTGGGGCATGTGAGATGAAACAGAGAGAATGTTGAGTACAGTTTAATTCTTCAGACAAGACCCATGTAGTATTTTAAGGAAGAAAGTGAGAAAGTTGTATTTTGGAAGAGGAGACAAAGCCAGTAAAGAAATTTGATTCTGTCCTTGCCTTTGTTTTGCTTTTATAACTTATTCTCTACCGAGATGCATTGGAGGTAAGGGAAGAGAGACCTTTCTCTAAGTTAAATATTATTTTAGTATTAGGAGCATTTGCAGGCATAATTATAATTAAGACATGATGTTTTGGCAGGTTTTCAGTGTTTGCTTGATCTCCCTGTCAAGTGTCATGTTTCGTGCTTCAGATTCACCTTTCTGCCTCTGCCTTGACTTCTGCACCACAGGAGCACTGACTGAGAGGGAGCAGTGCTTCTCTCTGCCTCCAAAACTTCACATGCCAGACACAGACACTTGGCCTACTTACCATATGCCTGTAATGCATTTGGTCTCAGAGGACAGCAGAGGTTATTACAGTAAACAGCTCTGATGATATCCCTCTTAGCAGGAAGCCAGGCTCATGTGAGCCCCACTGGAAAGAACATTGTTCCTGGCTTAGTTTTATCTTCAGAATTAAAATTGCAATTTATTGTTTGTCTTATCATAGCACTTGTTTTTCCCATGTAAACACACGTGAGAAATCAGGACAGAATGACATTGTTAGCAAATTCTGCTGCCAGCCCCTTGGTGGGTTTAAGTCAGGGTTTGATATCTCTGCCCTTCCCTTCATGACATGTTTCTCATTTTATTTGCAAGGAAGTAGGCAAATGACAGAGCTCTACTTGATGCAGCTGTCTCAGAGCTTCCTGGAAATCAGCAACCTCTCTCCTTAATTATTAATTCCTCTTTGAGTCCTGAATCTTTGGTTTTTCCAGAATCCAGAATATGTGCTGGAGTCTTGCATATTCTGAGAACATTGAGATGGACTTCTTTATAGCAGAATTCCCCACTTCTGCAAGGACTTTTTTGACACCAGCACTGTTTTGCTGAATGGTGTGCAAGTGCTGGACAGAAGGCAGGTGCTGTCCCAGACTGCTTGGCTCTGCAGTGATGCAATCCTCCAGCTTCAGAGCAGAGATGGCTGCCCTTTCTCTTATAAAGTGCTCCCTTAAAAATATTCTCAGTTTAATTTTTCAGCAGCTAGAAGAGGGAAATGGAATGTTTTAGAAGGGAAGGAATGTTTTAAGAAGTTTAAAACTTTGTAGCAAAAGTGAGCTGAAAAGACAAATAAACAAACTAGAAAAAAATCCCCATTATGTCCAGGAAACAACTGTTATTTCTGGAAATACTGAAGAGGACAATTCTTGTAAATTTTGATCAAAATGTTAATTAATCAGGATTCATTTATATGAAAATGTCTTATCTGAAATGAGGTCACATCCCCTGACGTGTGTCATTTGTACAAAAGATTCATCAATTATCAAGCCTCTGTTCATCTGAATAACATTTCTATCCCCTGAGTAATCATGGCGTCACACAGTGGTGGATCTTTGTGTGTGTATTTTTGGATCTGAAGTAACATCTACACATTTTATAAGTCAGTGATGACCTTTGGAACTCATTGCCAGAGTATACTACAATTCTTGGGAAATGTAGAGGAATTTATGGAAGAGAAAAATCTATCGCAGACTGTTAAATATAAAAATGAAGATCCAAACTCAGGGTTAGGGAAGCCCATAAACTGCCAGCATTGGAAGGATGCTTCTGGATTTACTCAGTGTTTGCCCTGTTCTTGCACTCTGTGCAGGAGTGGCAGCACTGTGTGCTGTTAGCAATGGACATGGGGATTCACAGCCTGGGCTCCAGGTGAGCTGGAGCTGTTTCTTTATTCTCCAGCTCCTATTCCTACACGTGTGTGAGGCCTGCTCATGTGTGCATCTCCAGGTGCACACATCAGTGTGTGACCCCAGCGTGGGAGGGGACCTCAGCTGGGTCTGACACAAGGGATCACAATGGGACAGCTGTTCTGCCACTCTGATCAGAGAGGGAGCTGAAGGAGGACTGGAGAGAAACACCAGTTTGGTTGTCTCCACTTTGATCCAAAGAAAGGCCTGTCCATTAAGTGTTTTTCACTGGGACAGTGTGCTCCAGCTCCTTGCAAGAACCCAAGCAAGTGGCTGGAGCTCTGTCAGGGCAGGGTCAGACTGGATATCAGGGCAAGGTTGTTCCCCCAGAGGGTGTGGGGCACTGCCCAGGCTCCCCAGGGAATGGTCCCGGCCCCGAGGCTGCCAGAGCTCCAGGAGCGTTTGGACAGCGCTGTCAGGGATGCACAGGGGGGATTGCTGGGGTGCAGGGCCAGGAGCTGGGCTGGATGATCCTTGGGGGTCCTTTCCAGCTTAGGATACTCTGTGATTCTGTGAAATCACCAGCAAAAATTGCAACACACGGCACAGTTTCCATAAAGCTCTTAATTTTTTCTGGCTTTTTATTTTTGGACTTAAGTGTGTTGAATTCCACAATTTATATATTTATATTTTTTTTATGGAAGGCTTGGCCCTCCAGTGAGCTCTGTTGGTTCTTGTTCATATCTGGTTGTGGATACAATCACTACAGACTCAGTTCATCCAAAGGTCACTGGTGTTCTGGCTTTGATGAGGAGTTGATGATACCATCAGGCTCACTCCCACAGGAGCTGACCATTTTGTCCAGGAATCAGCTCAGCATTTAAATCTGTGCTTAACAATCAGTTGGAGGCACCCATTTCACACTCCACGTTAAGTGCATTGCTGGTTCAGGGCCAGCCTTTTCAACACTCAGCACACTGAGGTCCTTCACTTTTTGGCTATTGGCACGTGGAGAGGAGCTCTGCATGAAAATTTCTGAACATTTCAAATACTATGTATGACCTTTTAGCATCCGACCTTTGGACATGGGATTCCTGCAATGTGCATTTTAAAATCCCAAATGCTAATTCCACTGCTTGCTGTTACATTCTTTCCTGCCTGCATTTATTTTGGCAATGTCCTGATCTCCTATGCCACATCTTGATTAAAATTACTCCTGAAGCTGAGAACTAGCAACTGCTGCAGCAATAATTTTCCACTAATCTGTTTTCTGCCCTTCTTTTACATGCTAGCAAATGAGGATCCATTCTGGAAGGTATGTGTGGCAAAGTTTGTGTATTAGCAGGTATCTTTCTCATCACTGTGTATTCAGTGCTTGCTTCTGATTATTGTGGTCACTCTCAAGGTTCCTAATTGCAGTATTCTCTTCTCCCACTTAACTAAATCTTTGAGTCCCTAAGCTGGAATTTCAAAGAGATGAACTCTTGGGCTTTCACATGCCAGGCTTGAGTTTAGTCCCTTTGTTGATTCTATTGATTGAGAAATTGCTAGTCCAGATTTATGAGTTTAATAAAAATTTTATAAGAAAAATGAGTAACCATTCTAGTTTGTAAATCTCTTTATATTGCGGTTAAAATTAAGATTCTTTGAGCAGGTAGTTTATAAAGAGTAATATTTTGGAGAGGGATTTTTGACAGGACTGGTTTAGAATTCAAGATACAAGCCTGACTAAAACTGCCATGAAAAATTTTAATTACTATTCCTAAAAATGAAAACATGCTTTTGGAATTAAAAACATAAAATTATTATTCTACTTCCTAAAGCCAGTAGGATTTTTTTTTTAATGATTCACAAGGCATGAGAGTTTCAAAATCAGTGTCTCCTTTATTAAAGACAGTAATTAATGTTGCCACCAGATTAGCATAGCAATCTACTACATGACATTGTAGCTTTGTTGATGAGTCTTAGTTCATGTTATTATTGCTTCAGACAAAGCACGGATCTGTCTTGTTGGAGAAGGGTTGTCAGAGCAAGTCTGAGCAGAGAACAATTGTGCCAGGGACAAAGAGGCCAGAGGAGTTCACAAGAGAGGGTGCATGGCCCAAGGCTGTGCTGCAGCCTCCTGTTTCCCCAGCTGCCCTTTGCAATGGGCATGAAACTGAACTGGAATGGGCACGAAACAGGGAACTGTGCTTCTTCCCCAGAGCCCTTTTCTTGCTTGCTTCCTTCTGCTTGGGGCATGAAGGACAAGTGATCCCCACATTGACTGTGATCCAGGAAGAGCCATGCATGGGGATAAATGTGTTGTATTAACACTGGTAAAGAAAAAAGGGAAAGAATTCCTGTGTCACAACCTGGTGACACAATATTGGTGAACTCTCTCCTGTGTCTGATTAGTCGAGTTTTGTGTTTCTTCTTCAATTTATGGAACTTGCTTCTGGCTCAGTTGTTGTTTGTATTGGTTGCTATCATATATCTATTATTTCTGTCTTCTGTGTCTGTCAGGGTCCTTTTGACAATTAGATTTCGTGTTTGAAGGAGCCTGTCTGCTGCAGTAGAGGCTTTGAATGCTGTATAGAGAGAAGTTCTCAATGGATTGACTTTACCCAGGGCACCCTTCTCTTGCAGAACGAGATCCACCACGATGAACACTGCACTGCTTGCAAGTGTGGAGTTAACTTGCAGCCCTGTGGCACATGTCCCAGAGCATATCACCTCACCTGCTTGGACCCCCCCCTCAAAACTGCCCCCAAAGGGCTCTGGGTCTGCCCCAAGTGCCAACAGAAGGTAAGCTACATGGAGCATGGTATTCCAAGAAGGGAAAATGAGAGACACCTTGAATTTGTGTACCCCCAAACAAATCTAACCTATGGTCATAGCTCAGTGGACTACATTAGATAAAGAAGTACTGAGAGGTTTTTAGTGCAGTTTGCAGTATTTATTTCTGGTATTTTTCACCATCCTAGAGTTAGAACACACACAGAGTGCTATAGCTTGCCTCTAATTGCTAAGAATTGTCCTCTTAAAATGTCTCTTCAGTTCCTTCAGCTCCTTTCTTTGCAGTAACACCAGCAGCATGTAGCCAGGCAAAGAATGTAGAGATGAGCGAGGCAGTGTCAGAAGACACTCTTCACCAGTGGATTGGAAAGGTGTGAGATTTTTTTCTTTAAATCACATTTGTTACACACAACTGTTCATCACAGTTATGTGAGATATGCTCAGCTGTCTAGTTGCTGTGAATAATGCTGGTGGTACAAGTAAGAAAAAAAAATTACTAAAACACTGAAGTGTCACTAAAGTGTAGATTCTGTACCAGAGTTCCTTGTGCTTAGCCTTGAGATCACTTTTGTGTTCTGGGACAAGGACCCAAGTTCTGGTCCTGCCAAACTGTAAGGCTGGAGCAAACATTAATGTGTGTTTTTTTGGAATCCTAACCATTTATTGTTTCCTGGGCTTGTAGGTGTTAAAGAAAGATGACAGTGTGCCATGGACTGGAACTCTGGCTATTGTTCACTCCTATGTTACTCATAAAACAGGTAGGGATTAACTCAGCCACTGACAAGGGATTCCCTGCTCGTGACAGGCAATGCTATTTGAGGCCTCAGCTGAAATATTGAAGTAGTGTTCTAATGCTGCTGGGTCTGATGCTGTAGGTCATGGGGCCATACGTGGCTGGGGAGAGCAGACTTTTTCTCTCCCCTTCCCCTTGGTCTGCTCCTTTGATATCTTCTCTCTGTGAGGAAGTTGAGAGTGATCTCTCAGGAACTTCACTCTCTGGGGGAAGCTGTCATGGAAGTGGTGCCCTCCCTGGAACAGTGCTGGAAACAGGATTTTGGGGCACAATTGTTGTGAGGCAGAGACAAGCGAAGCAGAGCCATTGGGTGTGCAGCACAATGCCAGGCTGACACCACAGCAACACCAGCTCCTCACTGTTCCAGTGTGATGTGGTGTGGCAGCCACTTGGGCAATGGGCATTATTCTTTTCTAGTTCCCTGCTGCACTCTTACAATAGGCTGTTTGGGGCATTACATCTTATTTGTAAGGACCTTTAGGGAGGTCTGGACGGTTATAATTGTGCTTTTCTGCCAGGGTCAATAACTATTGCCATTCCAAGAGTCTGGCCTCTTCCTAAATACCATTCACCTCTTTCTTGGAGACCTCCAGGATCACATGTGGTCTAAGGATGAATTTTAAGTCACCCAAAGGTGCAGTGTACCTTTTGGGTTGCCCTCCTGTGTGCTAACTGTTGACACAGACACATGCAGGGAATCCAAGAACCATTTAGGTTGGAAAAGACCTCCAAGTTCTTTGAGTCCAACCTGTAACTGATCCCACCTTGTCAACCAGCACTGAGTGCCATGGCCAGTCATTCCATGGCCACCTCCAGGGATGAGGACTCCACCACCTCCCTGGGCAGCCCCTGCCAATGCCCCACCACCCTTTTAGTGAAGAGATGCCTGCAAGCAGAAACTCCAGATTTCTTTGGCTGTACCTGCTGACAAAAGGCTAATGAGACCTTAAACTCATCCTGCAAAATATCTGCTTCTGCTTTCTGTCCTCAAGTGCACAGTGCATCCTTTTCTTAACCTCTGCATCCTTAATCTTATTGTTCCACAGTCAAAGAAGAAGAGAAGCGAAAGTTATTAAAGAGAAGCAGTGAGCTGAAGAGTGAGCATAGACAGTTAGAAGAAAAAGATCGACTTCTCAACAGTGCAGTGAAGGTAGGACACCTGATGGGGACACAGAGTCTCCTTGAAGAGATGTTTATAAAGAATTTAAGCCCAAAAAGATGGTATTTTGTGGCTAGAAAATGATTCAAGCTCCCACGCCATAGATTTTCAAGTGTGAATGTGTTTCTCTCTGAGGAAGTACACATGCATTTTCTATTTTCTTTATGCATCAAAGCAAACCACTCTGGCAGGCTAAGGAGGAGAAATCACTTGAATTCCTGTGGCAAAACACACGAACAAAACTCCACAAATAGCCACAGCTGCCTTCCTTGTAGTTGCAATCATAGCTCTGAGCTACCCAACGACTTCAAGGCACTTCCATCCTCTAGGTGAAAAGTTTTGTCACAAGTGTGGTAGCTGCTTGTCCATTAGCTCAAACCTCTTGATAGTAAGTAGAAATAACCATCTTTAGTGAATGTTGTACCATCTCTTCATGACTGGACACAGATTATTTTGTCTCTCCAAACTAATTTCAAAGCTAAATGTTGTCTGGAGGTTCTCTTCCACACTTTTTGTGCTATGAGGAGCAGTCTCTGGCTGAATGGGCTGAATTCAAAGCCTAATTCTTACCCATCATGGCTGAAGGAACTGTCTGGGGCTACCTTCCTCCTGACATGCCATGCTGTTAGTTTGCATGGCAGCCTCAATAAATATTTGACACTTCCTTACCCTGGAAAAATCCAAGTGGCAGCTGCAGGAGTAACTGGTCACTGCTTGTTTTACCATTGCAGTTATCCAGAGCAGGCATGTTAAAATATTTATCACGTAAAACAGAGTGGAAAGCAATAACTTATTAAAAGACATCACTGTATATTCCCTGTCCACATGTATAGCACTAATGGAACCACAGGTGTATGTAGTAGGTAGGAGAGTGCAGTGGGCTGAGGAATTTGGAAAAAGAAAATTTGTCAGCTATAAAGTGTGTGTCATGGCTGTCAAAATCAGTAAGATCTCTGCCTAAGCAGAATCAGGTTCTTTCAGAGGGCAACACTGTCTTATTTAAATGGTAATATCAGCCAATGATTTTATGTATTGGAAATGTATCCACTTGAAAGCAGAAAATAAATGAAAGGTGTCCCAGCAAAGAGCAATTTCATTCTGACATTTTAACAGAGATTTATATGAAAAAGAACACTTTCATACACCCCACAACTGCAATGGTAAAAACAGAACATAATTTATCTTTCATCTGAAATTTCATCTCTCTAAACCAACCTCTAAGCAGCTCCACACAGTTGCTTTCCAAACAAGTTGATTTTCAAGTGAGCATTTCTCAGTTCCCCAGGCCTGGAGGATCCCCACCCCTGGGCAGTCTGGACCACAGCCAGAGAGGAGAAATCTGCAGACAAGTAATGGGTTTGGTCAGAATCCTGGGTGCACTGGGAGAGAGAAAACAGGTTTGAGGTATTAGAGGCCACTATCCCCTTTCATCTTGCAGACAGACTCTGGGTGTGGGTCTGTCCCTCACAGAAGAATGGGGTGCTGGATGCAGCAGTCCATGGTTGGGAAGGGAAAGGAGAATTACTCATTCTTCCTGTCTCTTCTTGGAGGAATGGAGGATTTGGGATGCCTTTGTTTAGCTGCTGCTCTCATGCTCATTTGCATGGAGGTTTTTATTTCAAGCCATCACAGGGTGCAGTTTGGCCACCCTGAGGGACAAAAGCTTTCTTGTGAGTGCTCTGGTGGAACAGTTGTGTCTTGGAGCAAAGTTCTCTGCTGGAAAAATACTGATATCATGTTCAGTGAGATTCATGTATCACAGTGCCTGTTCCCTGAAATGTGTGGCACATCTGAAATGCATCCTGGTGAGGTTCACCCACCAAGCATTTATCAGGGTCCTGTCAGGGTGAGAGACCTGAGTGGTGCCCTCTGCATTTTCAGTAGCACAGCTACTGCATTCCTGTGCCAGGCCTCTCCGTGGAGTGCAGAAGGGGTTCCTGCCAGGCTGTCCACAGGATGGAGACAGAAACATCCTCCAAATGCATTTTGCCTGGGAAGAACACTGTTCCCTCAGACAGCTGCTGCAATGTGTGTAGCCCTGCTGATCACTCCATTTGTTAAGCTGTGGTTTTGCTTCCCCCAAAGGAGAACATACTTCATTGGAGCAGAATGCGCGCCCAAGGCACCAAAAGGATGTTCAGAGAGACGTTTGACACTTTGAATGTATTCTCAGTCTTTCCTTCTCTCTCCCCTTCTCTTTATTTGACAGAAATGCTTAGAGCTAAAAACCAGCCTGATGGCCCAGCAGAAAGGGACTCAGTCATCACTGGAACGTCTCAAAACCCTCATTAGACTGATACAGAATGAGCAGATGATTCAGGTTACCATGACGACCACCACCACCTCCTCGCTGCTCTCCATCCCCTGGATCAAACCCTCTGCTGCCTCTGCTGCCATGCACAAAGCCTTGCAGCCCTCGCAGGGCAACAACTGACGGGAGAGAAGGGTCCTGTCGCGTCCGAGGAAGGGGCGACAGGAACCTCTGTGCACAGGGGAGAGATGAAACTGGAACGGAGGACAGGGGGAGCAATCTCAGCTTGGATACTCTTAGAGACTTGCAGGCCAGTCAGCCCAGTTTGTAGGTCACTGTGGCAGCAGGTCCCCACAGAGCGGGTTGCGCTGCAGTTTCGTATTTGCCAAGACCTTCAGTGCTTACGACGTTTTGTTTTGTTATGTTGGCCTTAATGTATTTATGACTGAGGATGAGCAGGAAAAGCATGGCTGGTAGGAAGCAGGAGAGCCTTTTGTGGGGGCAGACAGGCTTTCTGTTCTAAGGGGAGAGGAGTTAGTGAGGTATTAGAGAAGTAGTTGGGCTGAAAGCTATGTGTGTGGGGGGGAATCGGTGAGATAACCAGAAACTGAGCTACTTAGCACTTGACATGGATTGTTTTCAGAGGAACAAATTTGTCCCCATGGATTCAGGTGGCCTGGAGATGGGGTCGCTGTGACCAGAACAGCATCACGGACACTCACAGAGCCTTGGAAACAAAAGATGGTTTTTTCTGTATTACTAGACTTGAGAATTGCAAATATTTAAACAAAGAAACTGTATGAAGTTAGCATTTCTAGTAAAATATTGAAGTATTTTCATGCTGATGCTTCTGTATATGCGTTCTGAAATATTTAAAAAATACGACTGTAAAACTCCTTTTGCAGGTCCTTTTTACTTATTTTGCTATCAGTGTATTTTTCTCATGGAGGTTTTGTGCAAGGTTTAGCATCAACCATAACAGTGGATATCTTTGGCAGTTTGGGTTACATTTTTTAAAGAGATTATTTTGTGGTTTTCTGTCTTTTTGTTCATTTTGGATTCTTTTTTAAAGAAAAAAGCAAATAAATATTCTGGTTTTTGTTTCTTGTCAGTACAGATAATATGCCAAAAAAATAACTTAACATTTTTGTACTGCATTTTATTGTTAAAGATATGTAACATGATATTTTTTGGGTTTGGTTTGGTTTTGTTTGTTTTTTTGTTTTTGGGTTTTTTTTTGGTTGGTTGGGGTTTTTTTGGTAGAAATATCTGCTGAAATGGTACAGGAAAAAAAAAAACTGCCTCAAGGGGTTGTTTCTCGAACTGGAGACTTGAACTCAAGACTTTTGGGGGAGGGACAGGGCATGGAAAATTCAAAGGGTTTGGGAGGATTTTGGTTTTGGGAACTTGATTCCTTTTTAACATTTTGTTGGATTTTAGCATATCTGGGAAGTGTTTAGCATTAGCCTGAGAAGATCCCAGTGCACCTGCTTGTTTTCCTAGCTGGTCTTCCTGATCCTGCAAGGCCCTGCCTGGCCCAGGGCCCCGCCTGCTGCAGCTGCCTGGGAAGGTGGCGATGGAGCCGCGCTTTTCCCAGCTCACCCCCCAGTGCCACTGCCTCTGTCCTAACGAGTTCTCCAGCAATTAGCACAGCAGGTGCTTATGGAAAGCCACCAGAGCAGGACACAAGGCTGGTCTCTCACATCAGCATATCACGTGGTGCCGAATAGCCTCTTTTGTTTTTAATTTAAAAAAAATAAACACATGAGGGACTGGCTTTTCCTGCTGCCCATCACTAGGCAGCACACGGTCCCTTCAACCATTTCCACAACTCCGGGAGAAACTGTGCAGTACTATACAAATCTATTTTAATACACAACACTCGATTGAGCAAGATTTTTATATTCTTTTATTGATGAACAAAGTGAACTAAGTAAAACACAGTTGTTATACATTGGTTAATGTATGCAATTATGCATTCTGAGTGGCTTGCAATGTAGATGTTTTCAGGTTTCATGAATTTTTTTTCCTTCTCAGACAAATAAAAAAAGAAAGGAAAAGTGTGGAAGGCTGAATATGTGAAGAATTTCTTAAAAACTGTCTTCAACTGTTAAAAGTAGTTATTTTGAAAAGGGGGCTGTCCAGTGGATAGTGTGCATAGAGAAAAAAAAAAAAAAAGTGTTTGTCTTAAATATGCCAATGTAGTTTTACTTCTTTATGATGCATTAAACTTGACTGACAATTTCCTGGCATTGTTGTGGTGGTCTCTGCTGCTGAGGGTCACAGCTTGGGCCTGGTGAGGGACCCCTCCCTGGCCAGTCTCTCTCTGGGGGGGGAAGGGGAAAGTGACTGGTGCCGATTTCTCCGCCGCTGTGTTCCATTTGCAAACTTAAGCATTGCCAGAATGAGCACAAGACTTTCTGCTTGCTTTCTGTCTGGAAGGTGGCCTCTTCCTTGAGGCTGCTGTGTCTCCCAGGCAGAGGAACCTTTGCTTAGCTTCCCACCTCTTGGAATCATTGCCAATCCACCCTGGGCTTTGCTTTTCTACCTGAACTCTCAGGTGCTCTTCAAATGCGTGGGGACCCAATTTTGTAAAGTAATTTATAAATCACTTTGTAGTAAAGAAACAGGGAGGGAGGGCCCTTGTGCAGGTTGGCTGGTTTCTGGCTGGTGGAAGGGATGGAACTTCTTTCCAATTAAATTAACCAAATTAAACCAAAACACTGTCACAGCTGCATAAAGCCTGCCCCAGTGGCTAGTACATATGCAGAGCAGAAATTAGCTTGAGGTTTTTTTGTCTGGGGTTGGGGAAAAGGTATTTTTTGTCTGGAAGTGTGTTGCCTTGTCTTCACCTCCTGTCAGTATTACTGTTTAATTTCAGGCTGCAAAAGGCAAGAGAACTCAGCACTGCACTCCTGCTTCCCCTACAGCTCAGCTGCCCCCTCATCCCACCCAGCCCCTGCTACATGGAAGGCATGGGGGGAAGGCATGTTAGGCTGATTTTTCCTAACATTGCTTCCAGTATTAGGAGACACCTCTCCCCCATGCCAGAAACCACCCCAAAACATGTCACCATCACCATCACCATCACCATCATCTATCTGCCACAACCCCAACCTTTAAGCTCAGTGCTGTGCTAACAGACAGGAGCCATTACGAAGCTCTGCATGCTGCCTTAATAATTAATGCAGTTGCAAGAGAGTGCAGCCTTTAATCTTTGATAGTATTTTAAATTGAGGTTTTGGTAGAGATTTGAAGGAGTCACAGTAGCCTCTGTGTTCCTTGCTGTGGTATGAGCACAGTCTTTGAAAGGAATCAGGACCTGCAGGGTTCCAAGCTTCCCCTCCCAAGTGAAAGTTATTTTTACACCTATGCCAGACTTCACAGCTTCAGGGCTCTTTATTTTTCCATGACAGACTGTTTGCTGTGCACAGGACTTTCTCACATGCCCTAAGTTATCTTGCAGAGGATCTGCTCTGCAAATAGCCATTTGAATGAAGAGTGTTGTCTCCAAGCCTGTCAGTTTTGTATTTGCACCTCTTCAATGTAATTTCACCTATTCTTCTTCCTCCCTGTCTCTTGTCCCTCAGAAATGAGAGGAAAAGGAACACTTCTCTCAGTTGAGAAGTAACATAGAGCAATGCCAGAATGAGCAGTTTTTGTGTGGGGATCTCAGATGTTTCAAGGTTTCATACTCTTCAGAGGGAGAAGCCACTAGGACCTAAACACTCAGAAGTCAGGA
The DNA here is from genome assembly GCA_013397295.1 of Polioptila caerulea. Taxonomy (NCBI): domain Eukaryota; kingdom Metazoa; phylum Chordata; class Aves; order Passeriformes; family Certhiidae; genus Polioptila; species Polioptila caerulea. Next base: position 1,039,860 of record VYXF01004881.1, on the reverse strand, counting down.
AGCAAAGTCAAGACCATTCAATTTTTTTCTGGTATTTACAATCTGGTTTACAATCACAGCAGCAACTTTTGCAAGATGTTGCAAAAGCCAGCAAGTGGCTTCTCTCATGGCTGGCTTCTGTGTAAGGACGGCAACACAAACTACAGCAGATAGATCAGGAGTCCACTCCACATGCCAGTTCATTTTCTGGTAGTTTGATGGCCTAATAGGATCACTTAAACTTTAAGAAGAATGCATTATAAACTGATACACACTTTTTGTTCTGTGCTCTGCACATTGTCTGTAGTTGGAAATAAAGTCATTACACTGAAATGAGTGGCAATAGCCACATCAGATAAAACTCTACTCACTTTAATCAAGTTTTTCCAACTGCAGCCTATTTTGCTTAGAAAATGAAGCCTGGGATCTGAGATCAATCACTAGTGACAGACTGATGCAAACAGAAAATGCCAGACTCCCCTGCTGAAAGCCACTTTTAAGTTCACCATGGTGAAGATCATTAAAGCAAGAGTTGGGATTTTTTCCCTCCCTTAAAAAAGCAAAAAAAACCTAAATTGTCACGACAGGAAAAAATACTACCAAGTGTACACAAGCTTGCTATAATACATTCTAGCCAGGGAGAGGGAAAAACAAAAAAATAAAAGATGCCACTGCCCTTTCAAGTTCTTGTTTGCATTTGCACTGGCAAATTGCAGACGATGCTTTGCTGTTTAAATGCAGCAGAAATATTGCACTCCAACCTTTGATTGAGCTGTTACCACAGAAATTTTAATTCATTTTTGCATTTCATCTTTGGGCTTAAAACGCTGCAATAAATCACCTTTCCTCTCAATATTCATGCCAGAAACACAGCTGACTGGCAGTCCAGTTGCAGCTGGCACTCTTCCAGTTGCCGAGGTGGAAACTTGGATCCTCCCAGCACTGGTGCTGTGCTGGTTCCACACGGGAACAGCGCCTTTCCCTGCTGGTGTGTGCCCTGTCCCACTGTGCTGGTGGTTACCCTGCTAAGCAAGAGTTCTGCTGTGCTGGCAGCTCAGTGAGAGGCTGCTCTGGCCACTCCTTGAACTCTGGAACTCCACATGCTTCGCTTGCCTCCCTCTCAGGGAGATGGAAGGGAAATCTAAGCAAAGCTCAGGGTCCCAAGCTAGAACCATGGCCAAGGCCCTGAAAATCACAGTGACACCAGATCCATTGTTTTCCATTGGAGGAGGATTGAAATAATAATTTAATGAGTGAGTCCAATATCTCTTTAAATACTACATTCCCTTTCCCCTCTCATTTTCCAAAGTGGGGCCCCTGACAGAGGTGAGCAAAAGCTCCAAGACTGGAGCGACAAGCACCTGCAAGAAGCCTTCCTCCCTCTGCAGCCAAGCATGGCAACCTCTGAGGTACCAAAGCAGTTGGGAGATCTTTATCACCTCTCCCCAACATGAGGGTCCTGCTGCCAATGTGCTCCATGTTGTAAAAACCCAGGGTTGTGGTTTAAGCTGTAGCTGCTGGAAAAGAAATGATGCATCCTTCACCCTGATGGGGCTTTTGCATCCCTTCACATGAGACCCTCTCAGCTCTCTTCATCTGCATCTTGGAGCCACTCCTGCTTTGCCTGGCCATGGAAATATTGTCTTAGCTAAAATTCCAAGGAGAATTAAGAAGAGGTGATGTTAGAGATAAATTCACAAGGCAGTGAATTGAGAAAAATGAAATTCTGGTGTAGCTATTATGTTATGTTATGGTTTAAAGTGCACTTGCATAACTAAGGAATTTTCTAGTGGTTTGAAACTGCATCATAAAAAAATAGGTGCTGAGCCACTGACTATGTGTTTCATTCTTCTTACCTGCCTCCATTACTTCACAACTGAAAAAAATGAAAAAAAATAAACCAAATCCCAAATCCCCACAGAGATGGGTGTCACTTCATCTCAGGGCTCATGCATTTGACCTTGCTGAGCTCTGAGACGTTTCAGGCTGATGGAAATGGAAGATTTCAAAGACTTTTCACACAATATATTTCTATTTTTTTTTATCCTCCCATTTGTCCCAGGGTCTCCTGGCAGCTGAAGATTGAGCTGGTTGCTTCTGCCCCAGCTGCCCTTCTCCTCTCCCTCTGCTGAGGGGCTCCAAGAGCCTCATCCAGCCGGTGTTGCGTGGAGGAGAGAGACACAACCCGACAAGTGAAGGCTGTGAGAATTCATCTGGGTTGAGATTTGATTTAACAGCAGCCATCTGGTGAAACAGGCTTGGCACAGAGTGGCTGTAAAGCTGCTGGCTGGCAACAGCTGAACATGAGCCCAGGTGTGCCCAGCTGGGCAAGAAGCCAAGGACACCTGGCCTGGATGTGGAATAATGTGTGCAAGAGGAGCAGGGCAGTGACTGCCCCTGTGCTGGGCACTGCTGAGGCCACACCTTGAGAGCAGTGTCCAGTTCTGAGCCCCTCATGACAAGACTGAAAGCTGGAGCATGTCCAGAGAAGGAATCAGTGCTAGGGAAGGGTGTGGAGCACAGGAGCAGCTGAGGGATCTTGGGGGACACAGTCTGGAAAAAAGAGGCTCAGGGAGGACTTTCTTGTTCTCTACAATTCCCAGACAGGAGAGTGCAGCTAGGTGGGGGTCAGGCTTTGCTCCTAGGGAACAAGTGACAGACACCACCTCTGAAAATATTTTAAAGTCTTGTAAATGTGGCACTTGAGGACATTGCACTTGTGGACTTGGCATTTCTAAGTTAGTCATTGGACTCAACCTTAAAGGTCTTTTCCAATCTAATAATTCTGGGATTCTCTCATCACCTCTGCTCTGTGCCCTGGGTGTTTGGGGCTGCCTCAAACAGGGCTACCCTGTGTGCTGGGGCCAGAGGGCTGCTTTCCTTGAAACAATGTTGCTCTGGGTGTGTCCATCACCTGTTTCATTTAAGTGGGCTCAGGCTGGAGCCAGGGTGAGTCCAGCCTGGACGTGCTGGGTGGCTGCCAGGTGTCTGCCCTGTGCTGGAGAAGCTAAAAATCACAGCCTAATGAAGAACTGAAAGACACATGTAAAGGACTCAAACATGAAATAATGATGAAACGAAAAAAACAGATCAAAGCTTTTAATTTCACTCTAAGTACTTTACTCTCACTCTCAGAAATTCTTATCAAAGACAGGCAGATGTTGCTGCCTCCAGGGGTCTCAACTCAGAGCTGCCCAATTTGAATTTACTCCATGAATTTGCCTTCAACACCAGAGACCAACGATGTAATAGCAGCAGCAGGTTTTACTGTGGCAAAGGCACACGCTGAAATTTAACAGCACTGCAGAGCTGAGTGAGGCTGTCCAGGACTCATTAGGCCCTGTACAATTGTAAATCCAAATAAATCCCTGCACAATTGCCACCCAAGCTTCTGCAGACTGCTAAGATGAATGATGATCAGATAACACAAACATTTATTTCCATGGCAAAATACCAGCACAAACCTTCCATTTTGGGCTCTATATTAGGCAGGAGAGGGTTTAAAAAGTTTATAAATGAATTGTGCTCCAAGCCATGGGGTGGGCACAGCTCTAGTGGAGCTCAGCCTGCATGAGTGTCCCTTCTCTCCAGATGAAGGTGGGGCTTGCTGGGCTTTCCTGTGAGCTGCTTTGCCTGGTTTTCTTTATCACCTCTCTGGTCACCAAATCGCTTTCCTCAGTCAAAAGCCCTTAATGAGTGACACACGCAATTAGAGAATTGGAAATAGCATTGCAAAGGCCAGCTGGGAGCAGGGCAGGGTGCACAGGGTGGTGGGACTCCCCACCATCAAGGCTGCAAGGAGCCAGGGATGCAGCAGGGGCTGTTGTGCTCCTGCATTTTGGAAGGTGAGGTTGCCGAGGGCAGTGCTGGGTCACGGGGATAATTCCTCGCCTGCCAGCAGAGGTCAGATGAGTTGTTTTCTGCAGCAGCGCTGGCAGAGCCACCAGTGCCAGCCCAAAGGGGCGGGTTGGGATGAGTTTGTTACTGAGCTCACCTAACAGCCTAGAAAAATAAATTGCACTCTAAATCTTCTTGGCGAGAAGAAAGTGACATCCCACGTGTTATAGCCTAATAATACTTCTGGTGGTGCCACAGAAGTGCTTCTTCAAAGAAAACAGGGCAGAAAATGAGTGCTAACCCAAAGCCTGGGGTGCTGCTCCCCTGCTTTGGCAGTGCTTACCAGAGTCCCCCCAGGCCCCTGCTGCCTTAAGCTCACAATGAACATGAAGTTGACCCCTATGAACCATCCTGACCTGTTCACCAACTGCTAGCACAGCTGGAGGGGTACAGAGCACCCAGCTGGGCACTGGAGGAGCTTTACACTTCTCCTTCAGGGCAAACATCTGGACTTCTGCTGTGCTGCAAAGGGCACAGACTTGCTTTTCCCTGCCCAGACAGAGAGAAATCACTGCCACCAAATCATCATGGCTGTCCAGGGCAGGGGTAGAGTCCCCTTTGAGGTATTTCAAAGATGTGCAGATGTGGCACTTGGGGACATGGGTTAGTGGTGCCTTGGCAGTGTTGGGGGAATGGCTGGAGGTCCTCTCCAAGTTCTGTGATTCTATGCTAATCAGGGAGCTTCAGTTTCCTTGTTTGAATCACCCTTCCCTGCTCTTCACTGGTGCTGCCCTTCACAACTCCTGCAGGAAGGAGGAACCACCTCTCCATCTCTGCACTGTCCATCATCTTCAGTGCCATGGGACAATGGGGTTTCCTATAGGGAAATCACTTGGTTTCTAAGGCAGCCTCAAACAACTTGCCCACCAAGATGGTGCTTCCACAGCCAAGTCTGCAGTGACAGCCATGGATGCAGGACATGCCATGACTATAGAAAATAAAACACACAGATGTCATGATGGGAGCAGAGTCCTATTGACTTCCAAGTGGTAGTTATATGGAGAAGTTGTGGTACTGTGACATGGAGAGAATGGGCTCTTTATCTGGGCTGGGTGTCAGGGCTTGTGAGAGAGCTCTACAAAGCCTCTCATCATTTTCATCCTCTCATTTATATTATTTCATAAAAGCTCTTTTGGTGCATAAGGCAGTGATATTATCTCACTGAATTTTACGTTATTTTGTGATGGAATAAGTTTGTTTTGTCTTGTGCTACCACCTACCTCTAGCCACCTACCCACCTGGCAGCATGCACTCTGGGCCCTGGAAGGCTTTTGCTGCAGCAATGCCTCGAGAGATGAGACATCAGCCAAAAGCCAAAGAATAAGAAAATAAAAATTTAATCAAGCTTCTGAATAGAATGTGAGAATAAGAATAGAATGTAGGCCTGCTAATCCTTCTTAAAACGTGGAAGCCATTTGTGATAGTTCAACATCTTTGTTGTTCTGCAGCACCATTAAGCACTCCATGCAGAGGAGACTGAAAACATTTGGTGGCCCAGGGCTGCTGGTGTTTGGTAGCTCAGCAAGTGTGAAGGAGCTCCTGTACTGGGAGGGGAAGGGGGAAAGGAAACAAGACCCCTCTACAGCTCCTAGCATAGAACAAGACAGCCACAGACACCAGCCTGTGCCTTGCTCAAGCTCTGGGCACACAGAGTGGAGAGAAATGCAGCCTGATGAGTTTCTGTGTCTATTCTCAGTACAGTTATTGAATACAGCATCAGCATTACCAGACATCAGCTGGGGCTGCATTTCACCATGGCAGGTTTCTCAAAGGACACATGCTGCTGTGGAAGGCTGGGAGCACTGGGAAATGTGGAAAGAAAAAAGATCATCCTAACTTCTTTTCCCCTTCATCACAACAAGAGTTGGGTTATGGAGATATAAAAGCTCAATCTAGTTATCAAAAGCATAAGCATCTTTTTCCTTCAGAGAAAGGGGAAACCCAGTCTGGAGAATTCCACTCACTCAGACACTACAATCTGAAACTTTCCTGTAACCTCAAACCTCTTGCAGTTTCAGTTCAGTTTCTGCAGCTTCAGAATAGCTCTGAGACCCTCAGATCATTCCTATCCCATAAAATCCCAGTGGGATTGTGTGTGTAGGCTGCTGACAGGCTGCAGATGAAGAAGGATGCAGCTGGCAATAGACAGAGGATGCAGCTTTGAAGGGGTGGGAAATATGTGGGGGAAAAAAAAAAAGAGGCAACACTAGCGGGTGAAATGGGGAAGAACATGTTTCTTTGGATGTTTTTGAAACAGAAAAGATAAATTCCCTACTATAGCCATTATTATTTTTAGACCTTTGGGTCAAGAAATTCTTGGGTGAATCCTTTGCAACATTCCACACACTGAAATGGCTTTCCATAACGTGTATGGATAAAGACAAAAATCTAACTCTTCAAATTGTGCAAATGAGTATTACTGCACCAGGAAAGGCACAACACCTTTCACACCCCAGCCATGTGTACTGAATACAGGATTTACACAATTTTCACAGTCATACCTATGATTTTGATGGAGTGTTCCTGCTCAAAACAGGGCATGTTTGCTTCTGACTTCTCTTTGTAATTAAAAACCTCTTAGAAATGAACAGGGTATGAACAGGAACACTGCAGGCCAGTAGAACTTTGGCTGAACATGAGCTTCTCTCATCAAAAATTCCAGGTGCTGGCAGTAACTCTCCTCACCTTCTTTCCCCCTGATCCAACACCCCCATGGCCTCTCGAAAAGTGAGGGTGTTGGCAAACCCACATTTTCCATAGCTGGGAATACAAACTAGTCAGGAAATGGAAGGGGGCATGTGTGATTGTACCATCAATCCCATTAAAAGTTCAACTTGCTGCCTAAGTACAGATTGATTTTGCAAATAAAATATCGGGAGCTTTTCTATCATTAGTCTCCTCATGGGAGAATATATTAAAGTTTCCAAGGCTCTGAGAGATTCTGTGATGGCTGCTGCTCAAGGATTGCAGCACACCCAGACTGATCACCTGCACACATGTAACTGATACTCATTTATGGAAGTTTTTTTGTAAGAACTGCAAAGGGCCCCCTTGGGTAATGACATTGTTCAATCTTCTTACATTTCTTCATAGAAAAGGATTCTCTTTCCCTCTCGGTGCTTGTTGCTAGAGGTGTCCTGATAATCAGACTAATCTTGGGACCAATTTTCAATTCCTAGTATCTCAGTAAACTAAAATGCTTAGGCAATTTCTTCTCTATATATATTGTCAGCTAGGTATCACTTGATTTCTCATTTCATGACTGCATTTTATTGTTTTCAACTGAAATCCAGCATGTGTGTTTTCAACAGATTATCTCCATAATCACTTTCTTTTTGCTATGGAAATGATCTGAAAATTGTTCTTTGATATGAGAGAAGAGTTCACAAGGCCACGCTGTACAAAAGCTTGAATCGTGCAATTATCATTTGTAAAGAGAAACTGTTATCAAAGTAACTGCAGGGGACACCTCCAGGACTCCTCTTAGAGTCAGGAAATTTGAAACATATATTTCTCTAACATGAATTTCACTCCAAACCCTTCTGAATAATTCATGTGAGCTGATTTAATGCCATAGTTAAGTCTGGCACTCAGGACAGAGACTGTTCTGCCACAGATGGAGGATTTCACCAGTTCCTCAAGGGCTGGGGGACAGAGCTGGGGCCTCATCACTCGGGATTTGTACCCAGGTGCCTCGAGTTTGAGAGAGTCCATTCCCTGTGATCAGAAGCCTTGAGGGGAAAGGCTGGGGTGCAGGTGAGTCCCCGTTTCTGCCCAGACTGCCTGCTGGGGAGGCAGGAAGGGAAAGGGGAGCAGGAGCCCTGGTTCCCCATCACTCCTTCCCCAGGAGAGCTAATGGCAATCAGAACCAGAGCTTCTGCTTTTCTTAAGCAGCATCAAATGGCCCACACTGAGATAAGAGGTGTTATCTTTTCCTTAAAGAAAAAAGGCACCTTGCCATGAGAGCACCATTTTGTTCTTCATTCACCAAATGAGAGGAGCTATAAATGGCTGGGAAATGGCAGCTTACAAAGCACTAGGAGGAAGAGCTGGTGTATAGCACGTGAGCAATACTGAAAGAAGGAGTCTGGTTTTAACTATCATCTCAGGTGTCCACAGACAGGCAGATCAGCTGCAGGGATGCCTGCAGCTTGTACTTTTTCTTTGTAAAAGTGAAGGGGTCAGAGACAACTGGGTTCTGACAACTGCAGCTGGCAAATTCCTGTTGCCTCCCAACCTAATATGAGTGGGAGAGCTAAATCTATGTGGGAGCCCCTACCTACCTCTGGGGACATTTTGAGCAAAGCTGACTTCATGATCTCAGGATTTCAACCCCCAGGGCTCTGGACTGTTACTGTGCTAAAGCTGTCCAGGACTCCCATTCCCATTAAGCAACACAGCCTGCAGACCAAATGCCATTAGGTGTTAGCTGGATTTTTAAAAAAGGACATGAGGAAATGGAAAACAACCCTTTTATAGGACTTACCAGTATTTAATTCCAAGAAACTTTTCTAATGGCAGGTGCTCCTTTATTTATTTTATAGACAGTGAAAATAACATATATGTCTTTTGACCAAAATCAGAGGTTGGCAAAATACAGTGATTTTGTTAATTCCCAGAGGCCAAATTCCTCCCCTGCCGAAACAGGGTGCTGCTGTACAGAACCAAGTTGCTGAGCAATGCTGAGCATAACTATGTTTGAGTTTCAATACAACAATCCTAGGAGGCTCTCACACAGATGTAAAGCTGATGAGTTGCAACATGAAACTATGATAGTTTTGTCCTTGGCAATCTCATTTCGCTGAACTGCAAGAGTCCTGAATTCTTGTTAATTATTCTCTGTGTAATATGCCAGATTTTATATTTCAATGGGAGGCATAGGCAGTTATTACTTACAGATATTCAAAAGCCACATGTTGTCTTTATGACACTTGAGGAACAGGAGAAAACACGCAGCTGTGCCATCAGAAGTTGGTCCTAACCCATCTTGTTCTAAAGCCTCTATTTTTCAAATTTTAATCACTGCCTAGTGCTATAGATGACACCTACTGGGCAAATGAAGGCTTGGCACACCCAGCATTCTTTAGCCTCCTGGATATTTGGTTATGTCCTGAGACAAGAGCAAATCTTCTTCACCCTCTGTGACAAGATTTTGTTGCACTCTTCACAGAGGCTGGCAATTTCCAGCTGCCAAGAGGAAGGACAGAAGCACAAATCCTCAAAACTAAAACCTGTGGGATAAAAAGTGTCTGTGTTTGCAGAGGAGAAAGTCCTCCTTAGACTTTTACTGCAATCTAAATATTCCCTCTGTTTCATTTGCTCTGTACAGAAGCAGGAAAGCCAGAGCATCAGGGAAAACACCACTTACCTTTTTTAACACTGGCTAATTTTCTTTTGTTCTGCAGGAAACTATGATGATAACTTGTTTAATACATGCCATTGCCAAACAGTGTTAAAGAACGAAAAAGTAAGTTTTAGAGTTCATCAAACACAAGCAATACTAACAGCATAGTTAGAAAGAAAACACTGAAGATTCTCCCTTTATGCTGGCTAATTATTCACATTGGGACTAATAACAGACTTTCAATGTGTAAAAATGATACTGGGTATATTAGCTAAGTTGTTGTTCTTACTACTTTCTAAAGAAATTTGAAATTTCTATCAACTCAATCTGCAAAAGCAATGCAGTCCAAACATTAAGGGTACTCAAAATTAGTCTATATTCTGTATTATACACTCACCAACAGAACTCCATCAATTAAAATTCCAAGAATTTAGAGGAAAATTCCAAGAATTTAGAGGATTGTTGCTCCTCATTTGAACCTATAAGAAAAAACTTTGATACACTTTGCAGCTACAGTGATTAATTGCATATATTAGATATTTGTGAGCATAATTAGTTAGCCATCTGCACAATTCAAATTACACAGGAAACATTTTATTCTTCATGGTACTTGCCAATCTGATGTGCCACAACTGCCCACATCTCTTTGTGTAAAAGAAGATACTCAAGAATATGGAAAAATAGTTCAAAAACATTCATATCTTAAAAATTGATTCCATGTTACTTAATAGGGTAACTCCTAATAAACTTGTATTTAAATAAAAAGTAGAAAAGAATAAACATTTTAAAAAAAAGGAAGTTCAGGAGTGGTCCAGAAATTACCTCTGCCCATGCAGAAAATGATATCACATAATAAAGTCTGCAGATCCCCAAAGAAATTGAAGACTGGCGTGTAGTGTCATGTTTTTTGTTTTTTTTAACATATCAGTTTTTTTCAGCTGCTCAAGTTTAGTAAGGGGATTCACTTTGATCTATTGTCTTTGAATGTTCCTGTTCATATTCTCCCATGTGATGGCATGGGCAGGGCACCAGTCTTCTCCCAACTCCTTTGGTATTTGGAAAGATATAGAAACTTTACTCTGTGTTGAATTTTTTTTTTTTTTTTTGCAGGAGATCCCTAAATACAGAAGTCCTATCCAAGAGCCCTCTTCCTCAGGCAGCCTTATTCCATTTTCCCTTCTGAGAGCATTAAGGTAAGACCTCACCAGGCACTGTTCGGGAGTTGAATATATTCGTGTAGAAATCTATCAGCAGTTCAGTGAAGAGATTCACTGGTACCAGAGCACTCAGGGAGGTGGTTCCTTTCAATGGCCAGATCAAATTCAAGCCAAAGACACAGGCCAGGCTGGATGCTGTCATTCTGTTATAGATGCTCTCCTGTGAAACCTGGCAAAACATAAACATGAATAGGTATATGCAGGCAGGAGACCAGAGACAAGAAATGTTCCTGTACTAAGGAGGAACCAATGAGGGGAGCAGACCCTGGCCATGGGTACATCATTGGTTTCTTAACCTCAGGGATTATGAGGCAGCCTGGAGCTATGGGGGCACTGGAAGGCTGTGTCATTTGAGTATAACAGCAGATCAAGCAAAAAGGCTGAATTTTTTCTTTATCCTAGAAAATTAATTGTTTTCAATCCTTCTATCATAGAATCTATTGTTATCTCTGCTGAGGTGGAGAAAAACAAGCATAGAGAAATTTAATCTGCTTCAGATGAGATCATCTCAAACAAGAGCTCTTTATGTCACAGCACTGTAGCAAAAGCTAAGCTAGCACCAAAATAACTGATGAGGGAAAATGATAAGAACAATGTTGACATTGAGAAACAGAACTGGGTATTACCCTGAAGGTAGCTGGACAGGTGTTTGTGCAGTAAGAAGTAAGGTTGGGGGCTGCTTCCTGACCCTTGGTGGCTTGTACAGGCTGCATTGACTCTGTAATATTGTACACTGGGGATCAAGGACAATTTTTTTTTTTTTTTTGTGTTTCTTCCAGTGGAAAGTCTCTAAAATATTGTGAGAGCTACAGCCCATCACACTGTGTTTTGTAGAGCACAAGAAAGTGCTGTATCCCAAGAAAGTGTCCCTTAAGTGTATATAGGGCATGTACAATGGCACAAGGGCATGTGGTATAGTACTGGAGGCTGGAAGGAGCCAAACCTGCTGCAGTTGTATTCACCCAGTTTTTGGGAGTGCTCCTGACACCTTCCACTCCACAAGCTGCACACTTCTTCTAGCACTACTTGAAACACACATCTTAATCCAGCTGCTGCTTTGGAAGGCAAATGTTTCAGCTCAAAGCAATAACACTGATTCATTTTTTTCTCTTCAGGTTACCTATTTCAAAGGATGTTTCCAACTCCAAGATTAAACCATGTCTTGCTATCTGCCACCACTTTGTAAACATTTCAAGAAGACAGTCAACATTGAAATTATCAACAAAAATACCCACAACACAACTTGTCCCCTTAAAGAAAATTCTGAAGATAAAATGAAACAGCGATTTTATCAACTGAAGCAGAGCTTCACTGGCCTTATCTGCAAGTCATTAATGGGGATGACTTGGGAGCCCAAGGGAAATATGGCAACGTTGTTTCATCCCAAATACATGGCAATCCTTTCCTTGGCAGATGCAAGAGAAAGTATGCAACTGAATCCAGCTGAATCCAACTTACACAACAGTCTTTGCTGGCACACCAAAAGGTGCAAGCAAGGAAATCTTGCCACACTAGTGACATTGGCTTTATCTCTTTCCAAAGGGATCAGGCTTCCTACCATCTCACCCCCCCTGCTACTCTCAGTGCCAGATTTCTTTCTCAAACCATATGAACACATCTACTCCATCTACACCACCACAAGCAGCTGATGTGTTCTTCCAGCACTAGGTCCTGTAAGGACAGCTTGCAGTTAGGAAACCTCTTCTGAGTAACTACACCCAAAGCTACATTCTAGCTAAGAAATACAAAAGCAGTCTCATTCAGCATTTGGAACCAACCCCCTGGACTCCTTTTTGGATTCCCTCACCAAGTTAGTAACTGTTATCTCTGTTTCAATTGAAAATACATGCTCTGTCAATTTGATGAGCTATTAGCATTTCCCAAAGACCCAAATCATGTCCTTGAAGCAGTCATCTGAACATCACAGAAAAGGATCACTACACAGAACTACACTTTGTTTGGTTTTTTCCCCCTTTCACTGAAACATATATAGAAAAATTGTTAAGTGATGACAGCCTATATTGTAAGGAAGTTATTTATAAAGATAAAACTTGTGCATTGCAAAAATCATCATTGGGAACAAACACTGAAGTTTTGGTGCCGTGTCACCAAATGCAAAATATAAACGTTCACTATCCCAGAATAAATATCCAACTCCTTTTAGAAAAATTGTGATGCTTTTGGATACCACATACTTTCACCCCAGCACACTCATGGATTCATTTGGTGGCTGGTCACAAGTGGTGTCCCTAGGGCTCAGTATTGAGGAAGGACCTGTTTTATATCTCCATTGATTATTTGGATGAGGGGATTAAGCACACACCCCATCAGCTCAGAGAAGACATTAATTGGGCAGGGGAGGCTCTGCACAGAGATGGGCTGAGGCCAATGGCCTGAGGTTCAACAAGACCAAGAGCTGGGTCCTACCCTTGGGTCAAGCCCCTGCAGTTCTAGGCTGGGGCAGAAGGGCTGGAAAACCAGGAAAAGGATGAGCTGGTGGCAGTAGCTGGGCTGACAGAGCCCAGGTGTGCCCAGGTGGCCCAGAGGCCAATGGCACCTGGGCTGTCCCAGCCATGGTGTGGCCACAGGACCAGGGCAGTGACTGTCCCCTGTGCTTGCATTGCTCAGGCCACATCCTGAGTCCCAAGGGCAGTTCTGGGCCCTCATGACAAAGAAGACATTGAGTGGCTGGAGCATGTTGGAGAAGAGAATGGTGCTGGAGCACCAGGAGCAGCTGAGGGAGCTGTGGGGGTTCAGCCTGGAGAAAAGGAGGCTCAGGGGGGACCTTCTGGCTCTGCACAACTCCCTGATAGGAGGTGGCAGCCAGGTGGGAGTCAGGCTCTTCTGCCATGTCTCAAGCAAAAGGACAAGAAGAAATGGCCTCAAGCTACGACAGTTAGAAAAAACATTTTCACTGAAAGAGTGGTCAGACACTGGAATAAATTGCCCAGGGAGATGGTGGAGTCACTGTCTCTGAAAGCGTTCCAGAGGTGCCTGGATGTGGCACTTGGGACATGGTTTAGGGGTGATTATGGTGGTGCTGGATTGATGGTGGGATTTGATCCTGAAGGTCTCTTCCAACCTTGATAATTCTGTGATTCATGGACACCACAGGAGTGAAGCAGCCACTACACAACCTAATGAACTTAAACTGTGAAATACAGAGGGTAGAAACAGCCAATTACTACTACACTTTAAAAATATAGCAACATCACCATCGCTTTGGTTTCTCAATTACAATGCTGAAAGGAACTCCACAAAACACTTTCAAAAGAAAATTACTACATATTAAAACACCCCCACAAATTGACTGGAACTGAAGTTTCTACCACCCACTTTCAGCTAGTTAGTGGATGTGCCAGCTGCTTATATCTACTCTATGAGGCTTATTCATCTGATCCTTCCCAACATGCCCTGTCATCTCCAGCCACCTCCAAGCTTTACTGAAGGTGATTTTCTTCTCAATTGGACAAGTGGTTGAGACAAAACAATAATTCAGAGTAATTTATTATAGCTTGCATTTGGTTTTAAATTTGCTCCTTTGTGTACAGATCGGAAGCACAGCTCCTGGGCCCCAAGCCTTGTCCATTTTCTAGTTGGTCCAGGTTGGAAAATTTGAATTCAGCAAGTTTTTGCAATGGTTCTCTCAGGAAAGTCATCCATCCTTCCCCCACATCAGGCATGATTGCAGGGACAGAACTCAGCAGCAGGCAGGGAAAATGTAAGCCTCTACAGATTCTCCTGCCTCTTTAGCCTTAGACTGTTGTGGAAAAATACAACTAGAGTTTTCTACTAAATGATTTTTGGCTTCAGAACTGGGTACCTGTAGCCCTCAGAGTGCTTTGCCCAGTAATCTTCTTTGCAAGGAGACTTCTTTGAGCCCTTTAAGTTTGCATGTGCATTGATAAATCTACTCCACTGCCAGTGCAAGGCAGGGCCTGTGCAACACGGGCACTTGTGACACTCCTCTCTCCTGCCATCAGCTGAGCAAGCACAGACGTGTCACAGGCATTATACAGGGACCAGCTTGTGCACACAGGTCTTTGTTCTCCCTCCTGCTCCTGGTAGCCCATTTCTGCCAAGGGACCTCAGTCCACTTCAGCTTTAAGACCCTGCAAATCCTTCTCTGGCAGCCGGGTGGGGTGTAAAGGAGAGATGGGCTGGCTGATTTATACCTTCCACCACTGGGCTCATTACTGGCAAAATCACTACTAATCTAAAGTTAAAGAACTTGGACCTCTTTTTGAAATTCAAGTCTGTTACTTCTGTACAAGTTGTGTTGTCTTGCTGTAACACTCTTGGACTAGAAGGAAGCAAGGTGTTTGAGACTGCAGAGAAAAGAGGGATTTTTTTTTCTTCTTTCACAAGCCTGTATCAAATTTGGAGTGTTCATAGCCTGTATCTAGTGATTACAATTCATCCCACTTCATGAAATTGCTACAAGTACCTCTTGCACTATTCAAGACTTAGCTTATGGAAGAATTAAATTGCCTTTTATATGTAAGGCAGAAAGTTGATGCTTGCAGGTAGAAAATAGGATAATTGTTAAAGTATGAATTGTGGAAGCTTGTGCAGCACACTAATCTGCAATGAATAGAAATCTCTAGCTCTGAGAATGTTTCATGTTCCCTTGACCTTTCCAAATGCAAATATTCCCTGAGACATTAAGGAAGAAAACCTATGGATCAGCAAAAATTGCAGATGTGAGCACTAGTATCACTTGATGCTGTGCTTGACATAATAAGGCCTACTCAAAAATAATGCTCTATTCTGTCGCCCAATTACAGAAAATACTGTGTGGTACTTTTGCACACCTCATTAACACATCAAGTGCTCAGCTCTTAAGAAGTGCATTAAGATGATGCATCTATTACTGGAACAAAGTCACTTACATGATTCATAACATTGAGGGGAGATATCAGTTGCTGAAATAATAGTAAATGACAGGAGGATTTCCTTAACAGCTTTAGAGTTCAGCTAGGCAAGAGTAAATGAACATGTGGGTATTACAGCAACTGCTGGTTGTATCAATGTGTTTATCCCTTAGTTTTGCTTTTCACTTAGTATTTTGATAGAAAAAAGGATTAAATGCACTTGTTTCTGAAATACACTGTTGGCTAAAACGTGGCAAACATGACTGTAGCCCAAGAAGAGCTACTGAAGGCCAATGACCTCACTGGTGAAAATCAGTATCATCCCCCAGACATGATGGCTGTGGTGGGCTCTCAGGGCTTTAGGAGGAGAGACACCTGCTTTAGGTGTCAGCTACACCATGAGCCTTCATTTTAGGGACCTAGGTTTGAAAACTGCAGTGTGAAAAAGGCAATGCATTGGATAAGGTGGAAGGAAGGGAAATGTGACTGCCTTTTTCTGCACAGCCAAACTATGCCACAAGGCTGAATGCAGAACTGTTCATAGTGGATTGCCCCAAACCCTCATCCTCACATGTTTTCCAGAAATGGGTTAAAAGAAATCAGGGAAGCAAAAAGTAGGACAGAAGACATGTGATTTAATTTACCCAGAAACATAAAAAAAATCCTTGCAAAATCCTTCCATTCTAAGTTTTTCATTTAACTCTAGTAATGAATCACTATTTTAAACAGGAAATTGCTATTTTAAAGATTTAATATTAAATATTTTACTGATGGTTGTTCTGAAACTTATTAATATTTTATAATTTTCTAAAATAACAGTAATGTATTTGGTGTTTTAGTAGCCCAAGATTTATACTTCAGGAAAAACAGAAGATTTCACACATGTTTTTCTCCAGCACCTAAAATTATACGATTTTCATGTTTTCACTACAAAATAGGAAAAAAACCCCCACAAAACTAAATGTAAACAAACCCAAATGTTGTGAATGTGGAGTGGAAGAACAGGACTCGTAAATACACCAGTGCCAGCACAGTTCCTTTAAACGTGCACAGTAGTTTTCATGACTTCTAAAGAATGTCAGGGTGAAGGGATGGCCAGACTCCAGCTTAGCTCTGACTCGTGTCACAACTGGAGGGTGCTGCACCCCAATTTCAGTCTGTGGACAAGTCCTGCACAACCAACTCACCAGACTATTTAAACTATTCTTTCTTCTGTGGATATGTTAAATTTTGAGTATACAAGAGCAGGTTTAGAAATAAAACTTCTTTGAGAATTTTGCCCATACTCACCATATGGAGGAAGCACATCAAATATTTCAGAACAACATAATTGTGCTCAGGAAGTTCTTGAATGATTTGTTTGCATCTGGTGACTCGTAAACAGCTCTCCACACCTGCAATGTCAAAGTCCTTCTTAACTCTGAAGCACCACAATATTACCAAGAAAAGATACCTTATTTCTATCTGCTGGAATTACTTTATAACCATCTGTGAAACTGATCACCAAATTCAGCCCTACTGACCACGACCACTGTGATAGTGAGGGTTATTCCTTTGAATGCCTCTGTCATATTTTGTATTATCATGTATCTGGCTAAGACTAATGTCCAGAGTATTTTCTCAATGCAGCAAGACAGCCAAACTACTTTTTTTTCTACACAGGAAAGGTCTTGATTTGAATCTCATCATCTCTCCATGCACAAAATTGAGATATCTACTTTTTATTCTCTGATTTTATTCTTGCTGAGACATAGTCCTGCTCAAAATGCTATTTTGGTATTTTCTACTAACTGAAAAAAATCTACTTTTGTCACTCTGCAGGAAATTCTTTTGTCTTGGCAAAAAAATTACGAGATGGCCATCGGAGGGGCTGAGAATTTTCTAGAGATGAACCTAAGCAGGTTCATTTCTACAGACGGGAAAAACCAAATTTCTTCCGTCATCTAGACAGTCCAGGTGAGAATTACACTGACACTCACATTTCAAATACTACACCAAGTTACTCTTTTTTCCCCCCGGGATACCGTAATTATTTTAGTACCATGAGTTTAACACCAATTTGGAGAAAGATCTGATGATGCCAATCATGCCTAACCTAAAGCAGATCATTTTTCCTGATACTTTTTCTGCATCTGTTGCATTTCTGCTTCTCTCCCTGAGAGTTCTGTACATGGATGTGTGTGCATGCACAAAATTGCCACATGTTAAGTGTTCCTAAAGCATGGAATTAAATGCATGATGCTTCACTGTAATAAACTGTAGTGACATCTTTCCTACTCCAAAACTATCAGTTCCCATAAAACCCTCTAGTCTGTGTCCCAAGAAGTATTTTTGTCAGCCTTCTGCAGATGGAATAATGCAGGAAGTGTAGCAATCCTGGGTAAAAGAAATCTTGCTTGCTGTTTGCATGACCAAAGGTCATGAAACTTTGATGAACTTATTTATGTTTATAAACTTCTAATATAAGTTTATAAACTTCCGATAAGTTCCATATATTTATTATATGTATAAGTTTATTACATTTATAAGTTTATTACATTTATACTCTTTAATGCTTATATACTTATACATACTTATATATACTTTTATACTTAAATCTTTTTATAAACTTCAAGGTTTTATTAATTTTTAAGTGTCACTCAGCTAATTTATTTCACAACTCCCATCAATAACACTTTAAAAAATTCAAATGAGACAGTAAAGAGGAAAGTTTCACTACCACTTCAGGCTGCTGTAAAGCAAAAATACTGTATTTCTGGGTTTTCAGGTTAAGATACATCACACACACACTTCCAGAGGACACAACAAGAATTTTCAAATCATCCCAAGACAGCTGTCTGTGATCACATCTCCTCAAAGCTGCCTTCTGCACTGTACTCACCATGAAGATACCTTTGCTCTGGTCCAGCTTGGCTCTCAAGCTTAAGATCTTTTAAAATTGGGATATCACCACAATATCAGTAAAATACAGCAGACATCACACTGCATGCACACAAGAAAGCCCAAGGAGTAATTGTTTTAAACTCCACTTTTCAAAATATTTTGTCAAAACTGAAAACACAAGTGAACAACAATTACATGGGAGGAATGTTTTGCAGGCTCTTTGCCAAGCAAAACCTTTCTAGACAATGCAGTGCCCTCAGATTATTAATAGACTTCTCATTTTTTACTCTCTCACAAAGTAAAAATATCACATCCAGAAATTCAGGACAAGATTAATTCAGTAAAAATTATCTTTAATTAGTTAATTTAATTAATTTTATACATCAATTTTCCAAATTTCCCCTATTCTTTCCAGTTCTGAGTGACAATTCTTAGTCCTTCAATTTCCATCACCTTCCTGTGGACAGACCTGCTCTTCAGAATGCCCTGAAATATTGTGTGAACAGATGACTCCTTGATTTGGGAAGTGCATGCTTGTGACTGGAAGCCCTCTGGGTTCCCTGATGGCTTGGCTAAAGCCTGGATGGCAAAATCTCATTGTCTGTAAGTAGGCACTAAGTCCCAGATATTCTGGTACCTCAGGTGTTCCAGCCCCGTGCATTAAAGGGCGTTATAAACTCCTACTCCCCAACAAAGGCTACAGAATTAAAGTTTTATAATTCATAGCTTTGGATCCTTTACTCCCCAGGATGTCATCTTACGGGAGTAGTTGCATTGAAAAAAAACCCAAATCAAACAAAGAAACAAACAAAAAACACAAACGAAAAACAAAAAACCACAAACAAAAAAACCAGACCAAACAAACCTGAACAAATAAATATAGATATACTCACTGGTGATTTCAAGGATATTATCATAACAGTCAAATGTTAGCAATGGCTGAGGGAGTTCTCTAAGGAAAGTCTTCAGGATAACAGCAGGAATATGGATATCATTATAATCATCAAAATTCACAGACTTGCCTAAAAGGAGAAAAAGCAAAAAGGGTGTTCAATGATATGTTCTACTTTTTCTTCAAATTACTCCTTGAAAACTGTTTCACACAACATTTTGAACAGAAAATCTCTTGGCCTTCTGCTGCTGGTAACTCCTGATACTTTATTTTTGCATTTTTCACTTGCATAGCGTTTTATTAATTTTCCTAAAAGAGGTTCTCCCCATAAAGGCAATTCATAAAATGACTTCACAGGGAAATCAGTGACTTTCAAAATTACTTCACTACATTTCATAAATTATCAGATAAAACTGTATTTCTTTGCCATTACCAGAGGCAAGATGACACACAGACTCTGTACTTTGTAACTACAGTAAAGTGCATAGACTCAATATTTTTTTTTTTGTGAAAGAATATACCTTTTTTGACTCAAACCTCATTAGCTGTTACAGATCTTTTTACAGCTCTGGTGTGACATCAAGAGATGACTTGCTATGCAGTAAGCATTAAGTGCCTATTGCTACCTCTCAGGTTTCTCTATTAGTGCTCTTATTATTTTATGTTAGAAATGGCTTTGATTAATTAATTAATTAAGTAATTGCAAGGAATTGCATTTCTGTTTCACCAACAAAACCAGGATGAACAAAGCACTCACATTGCTACTGGCAATGGTATGCTGACAGCTTACCCTGATTGTAGAGTTTCTGCACATCTTTGATAGTCTGGATGCTGGCTGACCTTCTGAAGAGGCCCTCTACTTTTAGTCCTGAAAAGTAATTTCAAAATTAAACAACTATAAAACAGATTTTAAAAAGAAACTGTTTTAAGGTATTTTGGTGCAGACTATTGCTCCTGCCACCTCTCTGGAAGCCATTGGGACTCAACACTCTGCCTGTCCACAGTGTTTTGAAATACCTGATTGCAGTCTTGAGGCAGTTCTGAATTATTAATCATTAATCTGCTGAAAGATATCAATCTAACGTTGTGGACTAACTGAAATCTGACTCCATCTAGAGAAGAAAAATGTTGAAACAGGATCTCATTTGGACCTCAGTTTTCAAGGTAAATGATTTATCTCAATTATTATGCAAAACAGGATGGGGCCAAGAACTGCTACTTTTCTTGAGACTTGTGGTGCTTCTTGCTTTTTGAGTTTGGTAAAACTCTCATTCCCCTCTCCCCACTTTGTGCTGTCCTTAGACCCAGCACTTAATGTAATTCCACTCACATGTTGTCTGAATTGAAAATTCCTACTGGAGGCAGAGTAATCTAAAATATTAGCCTGTGCTGGTGTGGCAAAACATAAAATTGCAGTTTTGAGAAGGGTGGCAGACTACCTACAGCCTTGGAAGCACTGCTGTATGTTTCTATATATGAGTGAGGAAGACCAGATAGACTTTTTTTCATGCAGGTAAGTAGCCAGCCTGAAACATTCAAGTATTTCACCTGAAGTACACGTGGGTTTGTTTGCATGATCAAGAATCTCTACTGTGTTCTAGAAAAATTGAGTCATACATTGATGAAGGATACTCAATCATTCTTGCAAATTCACTCACATTGCAGGTGTATTTAATATGTGAAAAATCAGTACATAATAACAAAATTCCTTAATGAACCCATCTAGTATTGTTCACATGAATTTAGGTCAGTATACTAAAAGAACTGATAAAATACCACATTTTCACAGACAAGTTTCAGGGACTTTTGCCAAGGACCTCAAGCTCTGTTTGAAAGCACTCCACTGACTAGATTTAGAGGTTTGGCTGGAGTTCAGCTGAATACAGCTCCTAGTTACTTCCTAGGAATATTTGCCCTTGCCTGTTGAATTGATTATTCAAATTTTAGCCCATGCACACAGTTCTGGAAGGAGTATGACATCTCAAACTTCCATATCTAAGCTTCTTAACACGTGTGGTTACTAAAGGAACCAAGTACGATATATTTAATCCTTGGCTTTACTCTCCATCAGAGTGTGTTTCACTTAAATAAAGGTACAGCAATTTTTTACTTTATAAAGTTTACTACATCGCTGTAGTAAAACTGCTGCATTAGATTTATAGCACAACCTGTCTAAAAGCACAGTTTGGGAAGCAGCAGCTGGGAACTGCTAGCTCATCAAGGCACTGTCTTCAGCAATTGTTTCCCGAGAATTTGTGGAATTTTATGCTGGTTGTCAGTGGACTAGAGGTGCTCTGTACAGACAACTGTTTTAGAGAATGGATATCTATAAACACTTCCAATTTGGTTTGCAGGAATTGGGTTAATAATTAATGTTTTTCTCTGATGTGAATTTCGCTCTAAGAACTACAATGTAATAAATATCAATTATTAACAGGTTTATGCCTTTATTGGCTAAGCTTTCAAGAGCCTTATTAAAGACATTTATTTGTAGCACAGACAACAGCTGTACTTGTCTGGCTCTGCATCCCATCAATGTGACTGTAACAGCACACAACACTAAGCTCTTGCTGGGCGTGTTTTTGGAGGGAAAAGCAACTTTTACCTTCATCTGCAAAAAGCTGGGATACAGGCAAAATCTGTGCTTCTTCCAGAACTCATTTCTGAATACAGGCCTTAGCTAGCTCTGTTTTCAGACACTGGGGGAAAAACAACCTAGATCTTAGAACTACCATAATTAAGCCAACACAACTTACACACAGACTAAAATAAAATTAATTACTGTGTCTTCCTTTTTGCAGACAAAATGCAAGCTAAAACCACCTGAGTCATAGGATGAGAAAACAAAATTGACTGAAGGCAATCCCGACCATTACAGCTCAAAGCATTCATTTTTGTCCTACCAAGAAATAATTTTGAAGCAGTCTTTTTAATTTTTGTTATCAGTGTTCTTCAATCAAATCCTATTTACAGCATGACCCCTTACAGCCCTCTACGTAAAAAAACTTTTTTTTTTCCTGTGTGTACAAGCTGAGCTATTTTGCCGTGAAAATCATAAATAACACAGTCCATACAGAGTATCCACCCTGGAGTAGCAGTGCCAGAGCACTGCAAGGGATGAGGGACATGAGTTTGGACTGCCCAGTTCTGATGAACACTGCATGTCACAAGATTCTATCACCAGGGCAGAGCCTCTGCTGAGGCAATCACATGAACTGCTCCCTGTCCTTCACCAGAAAAACAGATATACAAACCAATGGACTTTTACTACCCTGCACTGAACTCCTCAGATCAAAAAGAGTGAAATTTTATTCTAAATATTAAATGCTATACAGAAAAATGTAGCATATGACTAGCAGAGAAGCTGTCTCTATTCAATTAAAAGTGATACTGTGATTGAGAATGCAACTGAGTAATTATTTAAATGTCAGTAATCATAAATGAAAACAGGCAGGCACTTCATCCCACATTGAAATAAGATGGCTTTCACCAGAGTAGACAAAATTTCACAGTGCCATGACATAACTGTGTCACACTCTGCATTTATTTACTGCTGCTAAAAATGTTTTGCTCCCCTCCTACTTGCTCCCATCAGTTGCTCCACAAAAAAGACACAGAAAATCAAAACTGATAAAGATAAATTAAAGCAACACATGCTGTCACATTGCTGGAAACGTGTCAAGGAAAGGCAGACAAGAAAATTGCATTCTTTTTCTTTCAATCATCCTTGATTTGAGGGTTGCTGGCATCAAAAACCTTTGTTAATTTGTCTGCTTTCAGAAGAGAAATGGCAAAGAGTGAGCATCTGAACTCTTTCTGTCCCAAATTGAGTTTGGAAATGTTTTTTACAACTGGGGTCCTGCCATGTCTTACAAAGTGTCCATCCTGATTTGGAAGGGGTTTTTATTCCACTAATACACGTCTAAGCCAAGACATCTTCTTTCAGATTTCCTAGTTATAGTAAGGTTTTTTTTTAAGAACTAATTATTTTCTAATACAAGGACTGATGAGTTTATAGCATATTTTAATTGCCACTGTTTCTTCTTAAATGCCCAAAGTGGCATTAACTTTTCTGTTAAAGACAAATTTGAATTTTTTTTTAAAGCTAGGATAACAGTGCAAGTTTGAGGAGGAGATTGCACATCCTTCCCTTTTCCTTGAATTCTCTGCAATGAATACAGAGCAAGTGAGTGGGATGTCTGCAGCTCAATAAAGGTGATTTGCACTGCAAGAAAGTGCACAGCAGAGGGCAAGGGAAGAGACACTCCCGGCCCTACTGGGAGTTTCTCATTTATCACTTAGGGTTTAATTAAAACTCAGACCAAACTCTGGTGGAAATAGTTGGTATGAACCCATATTAAGACACACATTGAATACTGAAAGCAAAAACTAGAATACATTGATTATTCTACTTAATTGAAACACTATTATATGGATTTACAAGGGATATTTCAAGACACTCCTCAGATTTGCTGTTTCCTAACTAATCCTAAGGGATAAAAACACTTGTTTAGTGCTTGGTTTGGGTTTGGGCTTTTTTAACAAGACAGTATCAGACTTTTTCTTATCAGACAATAATCTGACAATAATTATTTTTCATCTTCTCATGGCAGCACTCAATCACCACTCCAGTTCTCAGGATATAAACATATCTTGTGTAGTTGTAATCTTTGGTGAATCAGGTACTATTAAATAGTTTTATACTAAAATAGTTTCATACTATTGTTCTTGTTCAGAAAAACCCATCCTCCTTTGACACAGAACTCACCTTTACTTTTTAGATAGGATACAGTTTCCTTCATTACTGGGGGGATTAGTTCACCTTTATTTTTGTCCTTCATACTGTCAGGGAGGAAGAAAAAAAGAAAAGGCAACATCCTTTAAATGGCATTTATAGACAAAGACTCAAAAGACAGAACAGTCTGAGCAAAAATCTGAGAGAAATCTGAGAGCACATATACATTAAATTTCACAAATGAAGACAACAGTACCAAAGAAGAGATTTCTTCAGAACTCTAAGAGGAACTGAATGAAAAACTGAATCAAGTGCCTTGGATTTCTATCCAAAGGGCCATTCCTAAACACTTAATTCTTGCCAGGAAAGCTGCATACCTGCCCCTGTGCCCAGAAATAAAGAAGTGCTATTTGCTGGGCTGAAAGGGAAGCAAGGACAGAGCAGCAGAATGATTTTCCAAGCTAACTTTCTCCCTGCTTGAGACTGGTTTTGCTTAATTTAGTTCCCTGTCCTTGGCATGTCCCAGCTGAGCTGAGCTGAACCACAACAGGCTGATGGTGGCACCTCTGATGGGATTGGGTCGGACACTTTTGGTGGAACAGGGTTTCCAGGCAGCTTAAAGGCAGGCAAGGAAGGAGTTCACAGCAAATGCTCCACGTTAAGTCTTGATCAATGGATTCTGCAAGTTTACAAAACTTTTATCATGCAGATTTTTCTTTGTCATTTGTTTTTTTTTAAGCCACAGTGTATGTATAATTAAAAGGATATTGTACTATTTATTTTAAAGGCAAAGCAATGCAGTGAGATTATTAATGCTTTTAATTATTTGAAATGAGGGGTTCTTTTCTTTCATGAATGAACAGTTGAGGCAAAAAAGTCAAGCACTTTTTGGATCTAGATAGAGCAGAACTTACAGTAATTATCCTCCTTATTTTAAAAAAAAAAAAAAAAGTTTTGGCAGATTGGCAAAAGAGAAGGTCAGTATCTGCTGAGTATTCTGCTACACTTCATAATAATCAACAACAAAATAAAAAACCAACCTCAAATTTTAAAGTAGACTTTGTGCTACCAGCAGAAGTTACACATGCAGCAGAGAATGGTTCTTAAGGCCTCTTTCTTTTCCAAGTACTGGGATTTCCTCTCCTTCTGTCTAGGCTTACTAATTACTTTATCAGTATAAACTAACTGATAATAACTGGAGTTGTATTTGATACAACTTCTGTAACATCAGAGCATGGAAAGAGCAATCCAGTATCATGTTTTGTGTTTACACTACATATAAAAACTAGTTCAAAAGGAATGTTACAGCAAATAAGTCAGCATGGAGGGATAGGGAAATTGTCAAATCCCTCTCCCTGGTATTTGCTTTCCCTATGCTTGTCAAGAGTTAGGAGATAAGTAGATTGGTTAACTTTGGGTCTCCATGCTCAAGAGGTTGGCCACTCCCAGCTTTGCAGTGGGGGGATCCTCCAACAGGAAGACTCAGAGCAAGATCATGTCTTAGATACTGAATCACCCTGTGGTTTTGCCTCTCTTACTCATAAACTGACATGGGAATTCACTTCATGCTATCAGGTTATTAAGCCATCAAATATTTTGATTCCATTATTTTAACCAGGGACACAAGGCTGTCACTGACCAGTACAATCTCTCCCATTCAGAGTTTCATTGCCCACCCAGCCCTACTCTTCCTCTTTCCTACTTTGACCATCCAACCTCCTCCCAGGCACTAAAGTCTGTATCTCTACTATGTTACCCAGATTCCCCCATGCTACAGTTCGTGCATCACCTCTCCATGTGCTATAGAAAACTCTGCAAGTTGCTATGTGATTGTAAGAAACACCTTGATACACCTCCCAGAGCTCTCTCTACTATTTCAAATATTAGACCAATCTGCTGTTTAAAAGGAAGCTGCAGAATTAATGACATTGTTCTTTGCTGCTACGGATTTCTATCCTATGTCCTACCTCTTTCTGCATCTTGGCAATCAAAGATTATTTCCTTATACCATCTACAGCCTCATTTTCAAATCCTCCCCTCACTACTTTGTCCATATTTACTCATAAGGTAAGGAGTAGCTCATAACCCATCACCATCTAAACACTAACTGATGCACCAGCATACCAAGGGCAAGAGAAAACTGAATTCCTGCTACAGTGTCTATCCTTTCAAGCAATGATTTTTAAAAGCTTGCAGAATTTGGGAAAGCTCTACTCCTCTGTCAAGTTTGGATGACATAAGGTCAAAGCTCTTCTGTGAGCCATAACTCAATCCACTGACTGTTCTTTTCCAACAAAATACCCGTATCAGAATCTAAAGTGTATAAAATTCAATGATGCCCTATGTGTGGGTTAATACCACTTTGTGGACACTGCTGTATCTACATGTAACATGAACTGTGTAGGAAAGGAGAATTTTCCTTGCTGTAAACAAACACAGAAATTTTGCTTTAAAAATATAGCCAAATTTCACAAACCATGTTCACAATGTGAACACAAATCTCAGACATTTGACTAAATAAATTCTACAAAATATGCAACACACTTGCAGGAAAGACTAACAGCAAGGAATTAATTTAATTCAGATAATCCTAAAGTATGGTCTTTTATACATTAGAAATTATCATTATTTGCTTCTGCTTGCAAGTATAATCTTTAGATGAAACTATCCAACCTCTTGTTCTTACACATTGGCAAGGCACCATTAATTTGATACAAAACAGAACCGGCCTGGAGCAATGATTCTCTGCAGCATCATAACAACACGATAATGGCCAGAAGAAATATTTATGACCTGACTTGTAAGACCAAGTCCCACCTCAAGGTTCCCCATTATCACAGACCTCTGAGAGCTAAACCAGAGGCTATGAGTACTCCATGGAAAAAAACTCACTCATGAGAGTGATGCCTGAAGTTTTAGCTTTTGTATTTTTTAGATTCTGTGCTGTTTTAGTGGGGAGTTTTAGGTTTCATACTAAGTGCTACTGAGTTCTCTTCACAGAGTAGAAAGACAAAACAATTCCTTCTCTAGCTTGGCACCAGGGACAACTTTCAGGCCCAAGAACAAAAACAACAGTGAAGTGAGAAGGAAAAACAAGGAGGATGGAGCTTCGTAACCTGAAGCTGTGGTTATACAATTAACAGCAACATGCTAATGGACCAGAACTTATAAAAGTGTGAGACCTCATTATTGGGTGTCCATTTTGAGACCATTTTGGGTTCACCTTGGGTGTAGCCCAGCCAGGCTCTTGTGCAGCTCAGGTGAACCCAGTGAGGCCTTTTAATAAATCCCTGCTTTATCCTTTTGCTCTGTCTGGTCTCTGGTCCAGGTCAGCCTCCAGAAGGCATCAGGAGAAACTCCTGCCACCAGGACCAAGTTCCTGACCTAGTCCTCAGGGAAGATCCAGAACACAGAACAAAAGCACACAGTGACTGTGCAGTCCCATTCATGAACTACTCTTGCTAATGAACCCCACCAGGAAGGAAGCTCTAGGGTCTCTTTGTGCATCAAGGAAAGTTGAATTCCCCAGTGAAATTGTATCTCCCAGTAAAGGACTAAAGAAGAACAGGGGGTGGGAGATGAGGTCAGTACTGAGGCCAATGATCTGGATTCCAGTGAGGAAAAGCCTGCAGCAAATCAAGGTAAGGGGGAAAAATGCACATTAATTTTAGCTTTTCCAAAAAAGGAGTTCTAACATACTCCTTGTGTGTCAAAGGATTTTATTTCATGTATTTAAACCCTAAACACTAAGAGCAGCTTTTATTAAAATTAGTCAAAAGCCTAACTCACTTAAATGGGAACATCATCAAGACTTTAATGTGCTTGGAAGCTGTTACATCTTTATTATTGGCAATTTAAGCTCATGGAACTCATTCTCAGCCTCTCTAAAGTTGCACTGATTGCATTTGCTTTCTTACAGCTGCTCACTCCAGAGGAACCAAATAGCAACCCAGCAGCTTTTTTAAAATGTTCCCTAATTATTATTGTTACCCATAAATGTGTTTCCTGTTTCAGTGTATAAATAGCAAACTGATTATTTACAGCACTTGCTCCTGTTGAGAACTAGTATATCTGTCAGAGAGGTAAATCAAATACCTAGGCTATAATTTGTAATAATAAATCCTACACATCACATTTCTTTTTAATAGAAAAAAAAAGGTACAGATGTACAGTGTCTGCACTTCTACCATTTTCTACAGGATTCCAGTTTCCCTTGAAGGAAAGGTTCTTTTCTCAGTAAAATGAACAAGGTTCTCAGGAAAAATGGTATTTTAAAATAGAATAGGTTATTCCCTGACAGTCACATGCAAAGGATTGCTCTGTTTCTGCAGCCCTGGGGTGAGCTGGGATGTGTATTTTCAGAGCATTTCACATTGTGGGACACAGCTTTCACATTGCTGGACCTAAAGTAACATAAAATGATCAGGACATTACTTCAGGTAATGCAAATCAGGCCAGCTCAAAGATCAATGACCTCTGTCCTCTCTTTTTGGATCCTGCCAAGCAATCCATGTTTCTCGTGCCTTGTCCAGGATGGTGGGATGAGCTCCATGCCTTATGATGGATAACACAAACTGTCACTGGGGACTTGGCAGTGCTACAGGCAATTGAAACGAGGGATTTTCTTTCTCTTTCTGCTTAAGTGATGAACAGAACAGAGCATTTCCCCAGTGCTCAGTACAGCTTCTGGAAATGATTCACAGATCTCAGTCCTATGTCAGATGCCAGAGAGATCTATTCTGGTAAACACAGTGCCAGGGAGAAGAACTTCTCCCTGTAGGATACAAGATCAATCCCTGCACCACATTCCACACCCAGTGACTCATTTTTAGAGAGCAGACAGTTTCCCACACAAGGCCTTCACACATAGTACTGAAATGTCAGCAGGTATTCTTGGCTGATAATCTTCCTCTCTCTTTGCTTTTCCTCTCACTTTCTCCCTGCTGAGGCCCATGGAGGTTTGGTTTAGAATGCATTCCTCCTCCCTGGTCATGCATACACAGCACAGACAAGCAGAAAGATTATGACCAAAAGGAAAGCACTCTGAAATGTTTATGATAACAATTTAACAAACAAAAGCTGTACAGTTGTGGCAATTTTGAACATTTTCTCTGTCCCCTTTCCCACATCCATGGCATTAGATAGAAAAAGAAAACAGTTCCTCTCTTCTCACAAAAGATATTTAATTTTAGATTTAAAAACTAATCAGATAGAACAATAGTAATAGCTGGTCAAGGTCAACTCTGTGTGCTGTATTTGAGCTCAGCTGTGACCTTCCTTGATGACAGAGGAAATCAGGTGCAGCAGGAGGGGTTTATCAGAGCTTGCTGAGCATACTTGGCCATAGAGTCAATTATTAACTCCTTTGTTGAAATTTAGGACAGTTCATTCACACATTTTAACTGTTCTTATCTGATCTACAAAAGCAGAGGTCCCCTAAACTTTTCCTTGCCTTTTTAAACATGAAATCTTCACTAATGGCTTTTAGAAGAAAAATCCTGTTTTTCTAAAGTAGATAGATTTTACTAAAGTAGATAGATTCTGAATAGCTAATCCTTCCTGCTCTACATTTTTTTGTGTGAAGGAAAAGCAGGAAACTAGTCTTGCTGTAGCAACACAATGCATGAACATTGTTTGAAAAATCTGGGTTTATGAAAGCAGTAGCTACTGGTGAGTAACAGAAAGTAATTTCCATAGTACTGCAGTGCTCTGCTCTGAAAGTCTCTGATCACTACAAGCTGGGACTTACAGCCAAAGGGGATTCCTGTGCCTGCCCTGCTCAAGGCCATTCCCTGCCATTTCCCCTGCTGAAGTCTTGAGGTGAGGCTTGATTAACCTTTCAGCTACCTCACTGTGGTTGTTCTGTCCTATCTGCACACAAGAAGCTTGACTTAGCCAGTCAGAGCAGGACACAAAAAACAGCAACTGTGCAAAGCCAACCCACTCACTCTGTGCAACACATCCATCAGCACATGGCAAACCTGAGCACGGATTCCCATTACACTGCAACCCAAACATTAGGCATGGACAGAACTTCCTCAGGAGGACTGTTTGGTCTGATATTTCCAGGAAAATGAACATAAATTTCAGTTGTTTTATTTTATATTTTCAAGGAAATATCACTGTTTCTAACGTGAGATCAAACCTTCAAAGGCACAATTTGGCAACCAGGCGAGCCACTCAGAAATGCTACAGAAAGATTGTCATTCAGCAATGAAGGGCAAATCTGATCTATACCTGTAGGCATAAAGAATTAAAAAGGGGTAACAGATAACCTGTTTTTGTCCCCCACACTTTATTTTGAAGATGTCCTAAAAGGCAACTTGGATGATTTAAATGCCTTTATTAACCTCACTTATTATTGTTGGAATTAGTGTTGTTTCAGTGGAAGCTTAGGATAACTTGTTAACACATTCAGGTTCAAGCTGCAAAGACCAAATTATTGAGTTCTTAGAGAAGCTGACAATGAGGAAGGTTTTCCACTTCACATCTGTGCATAATACAAAATACATGTTTAAGTCCCAGACAAGCTAATATAAGTAAAGCTGGATAGACACATAAGATTAAATCAGTTTTGTGTTTGTTGGTTTTTTCCTCTCCACAAAGAACTTAGGGTGATTCAGGGTTTAAAGACAGCAAACGCAGCCATTTTAAATTTAGATTTTGCAACCTGAGTGGATGGAGGTAACATAGGGAAGAAAAGTTTTGAATTAACCTGATAATAAACCCTTCTGTTAACTTATAAATTAAACCAAATTCTGTATAGATTACACTTCCAAAAATTGTACTCCCAGTTCTCATAGACCCTCCATGACTTTTAAATGCCCAGTTGCTTTACATCATTTTGAAAATCCAGCTCTACAAGGTTAAAAATGTTGTTGTGAGTTAAAAGATTCTTCCAAGGCAAGATTGGAAACTCATTGATTTATCACTCTATAAAAGAAACTTCCTTCAGCTTTACTTCACCATCCTAACAAAACAGGATTTTTCCCTCCCATGTGTTGGACAAAAGAGAAATATTTTGAACCAATGTTTAGGCACTTTCTGGTCTTCTCATTTTTAATTTTAGGTCATGAAAGCAAATGCATAAACCAATACAAACTGATAAAAAACTTCAAGAGGGAATGCTACCAGAGAGAGCATTGCCTGCTGCTTCTAGGGAGGCATGCTCTAAAGGGGGTGGCTTTACCACCTTCCAGAGCCACACATCACTGGGATCCCATCATCAAACATTTCAGCAAAATCAGGCCACCTAGGAGGGCTTTGGATGGAGCCCATTCACACATCTTTTACTGGCTGAATAAAAATCATTTTCCCAGGAGTACTGAATATGAATATGATGATATCCCAGGCCTATGTGCCTTTAATTTCTGTTCTTAAACAAAAGAAAGGCTTCATAGAGAAGCAGTTCTTTAATGGCTCTATCAGTAGCTTTATCTGGGCAGCTTCTCTGATAGTGCAATTTTTACTAACTGTATTGAAATACACAGTCCACATCTTCCCATAAGCTAATATAAAAATAAAATCAGTCCTCCTATAGACCTCTTGAGAGCAAGAGAAGAGCCTCTCAACCAGAAGAAGCTTTCAAACCTGCCCCTTTGCCAGACAGGTGGGAGATCAGTGCAGTTTTGCCATCATTGTCTATAGAGAACATAAAAGGAGAGGGAATAAACAGAAGCAATTCATTCCTCAAGATGAAAGTTGATACCTTTTTTTTCTTCAGATTTTAAAACTTTCTACACACATTATTTCCCCTTCTTCACTTTCACCTTTCTATACAAACATAGTCTAAATTTATTTATTTATTTCTAATTTAGAAGTTACAGAGGATTTGTTTATTCGTAATTTTAAGTGATGATGTCCCACTATCCCTTCTGCAAGAGTGAATAAAACATGGCATAAAACATTGTCCTTCTTAATGGCCCTGTAGAGACCACCTGAAAGATATTCTCTGAACTAGGGAAGTGAGTTAGCCATGTTTCAAGTATTAGGCTGAACTCTAAAAGAGTTCATAAACATAAAAGTTAATCTCATAGTAGCTCTTACACAATAGATATTGATTGTACTAATTTCATGCCTTCTAGAAAGGACTAACGTTTAACATTAAACTGGAGAAAAAAATCTATTTTGTATCTCATTTCCAGCTGCATTATTAGAACCAGAAATGTAGACTGGGAGTAGAAGGAGGTTTGAAAGAAAAAAATGCACGTACCAGATAGCTCAAATTGCCTTTGCTGAATGTGAACAATATTCTTTAGCTGTTTTTGAGAAGAATAGAATGACAGAAATTACTGTGGGTAGGAAACTAGGTTTCATGGTCTTTTTGTGTTGTTGTTGTTGTTTTTTATTAAATTGAATCCTGCAAGTCCTGTTGCCATCCAATTCTTCTTGTAAAGTAAGCAATTTTTTATACTACATACAGTGCTGCAATCTATGCAAACAGCTATCAGGGCATTTCTGGAAGGGCATGATTTTATTAATTTCATAAAATATAAGAACAATGTGTGAACAACAAAACAACAATGCATAAAGGCTCAAGTATCCTTTGTAGTTTTATGCAGCCACTGCAGAGTCCAAAGCTCTGTTTTGGCTTGGCTATCCAGAATATAAACATCTCCAAAACACTTTCAGACTGGCAGCATCCACCAGCAAGATATCAGCTTGGAGCTCTGGCATACACAGGCAAACTTTTGTCCACCAGGAAAAGTTGTGCAACCATGATAGCCTTGACTACCCTGAAGATACTGAAACATGAAAATCAGGCAGGTCACTGGCACTGTGAGACCTGTCCTGAATTCATAAAACCTATTGTCTGGCCTCATAGCTCAGTGGCTTTTTAAGAGAAGGAAAAAACTAAACATATAACAAAATAATTATTTGCAGGCAGTCTGTCTGGTGAATATGCAGAATTACAGAAAGCTTCAGAGCACAGAGATCTCGTATTTTAGGAATCTTATGGCTTACTATTGCAGGCTGACTCCAAATTGCTGGGTAGGCAGAGGTGGCCGTGGTGGAGGAACCTTAACCACAGGTGGAAGTTTTCCCTTCTGTTTCCTCCAAAGATTTTCATCATGTCTGCAAAAAATCAAGATTTCAGTGCTATTCTGTGCACCACAGGTGACACACTGTATAGGTGAACATGATGCTGATCTCCTGACAACTTTGTATGTGCTGCAGGTCTTACAGAACCTTGTCTTACAAAATTTCAGCATGAGAAATTTTTTCAGTAGTAGTTGTGGTGGAATACTTAAGCAAGACATAGAAGAGCCTTTTTGCTTCAGCCAGTGGAGCATAGTAATAAATGTGTCCAAAAAACAGAATCACACTATAATTTAATAGTAAAATTCAAATATTTTTGCTCCTCAAATTACAATTCCCTTTTCTTTGGCAACCATGCAATCCAATTTACAACCTCAGAGCTCTAAGGTATTTTCTATTATCCCATATTTACACAAAAGGTGTGTAAAAAGCCACCAGGCATCAGTAACAGTCATGTTCGAAGCTTCCAGTTACTTTCATTCAGCAGTGCCATAAAATCACTTTCTGTCAGTACATCAAAGCATTTCCATGTAAAGCATCATGTTAGAAAGACTTATTGATACTAACACTGGCACTTGACTATCCCAGCCCTGTGCATTTCTTTTCCTTTTCAGCTCCCATCCACTCTCAAATACTTGCCCCTAACACACACAAATACACACCACATAAACATAATGGACCCACTAACAACAGATACATCCATAAAGTTTAAAATTAACCAAAATTTTGACTGGGAATGCTCTTCATAAAAGGAAGTCAACCTTTTGCAATATGCAAGGAAAGAGGTCAGGATTACATTTTTGCCCCCAAAAATTGTATGATACTCATGAGCAGCAATGACATATAGATTGGTTTTGCTAACACTCACACAGAAGCAGCAATCATATTAAGAAAATGCTCCATGACAGAGATGGAGTTTTTCCAAATCTGTAGAAAACTAAACACCTGATGCACTTCAGTATGTCTGTGATAGCAATGCAGCTTTCAGAATTAATCCAACCCAGCACAAACAGGTAAATTACACTTTTAATCACTGAAGATATAGATTCTTCTTGGAATGCAGTGATCAGGATGCAACTCCACCTGAGAAAAAAGTGAGGCAATGTATATTAAATTTGCCACATACCGGATAACTTCTTGAGGGATATTTAACTGGTCATATTTGAGATGCTCTCTCAGGTCACCTAAATAGTTCAAGTAGGTGATCTTTTTCCCAAACTTGTGGCTAAAAAAAAAAAAAATTATCACTAAGTAGTATAAAAATTAGCATGGGAGGAACATTTATAAAGGGTTTAGTTTCTAATTCTACAAAAATGTAAGTGCTGATGCAACGCAAAATTAGATTGTAATTGAAGCAGCGGGAGACATAAGATATATTCCATTTCATATGATCAAACACATACAGTGCATGCCTGAGAGTCTGATTTGAATTAAAAAAAACTGACTTCCATCTGAATGTTTTGTGATTTGCACAGATATGAAAAATATCACTTTAAAAGGCACTGGAAACTAGGATTCACACAGCATTAGAAAGTTCACTAAAAGAACTGTTAACCTTCGAGAGAATGCTACCCAGTCAAGAGAAGAACATGTTTGTATTATGTAGGTATTCCACTCTGGAAAGAGACAAAATAATGGGGATGTAGAAATAAACTAGGGAGCAGTTAAGCAACAGGTAACATTTTCAAGGCGTTGATAGTGTATACACTTGAAGTGCTGGGCCATCAGCTTTACCCCTTTTGAAAAGGGCTGGATAGCTCCTAGGAAACATCAGGAATACAATTTTTTTTCTACAAGTTGTACAAAACAGACCTCCGAATTTGAAGCTCTGGGTATCAAATATTAGGCCTTGAGTTTCAGCCAGAACACACGACTGTACAAGCCGAGGTGTTCAAACAAGGGTCAGGGACATGTTTATAACTGTGATCTGAAAGAATGACTTATTTTTCCACAACATAAAATATCTTGACTGTAATGAGGTGTCTAGACAAACAGCAGGTGCTGATGTAAAAAGTGCACTTTGCTGCCCCTTTCTTTTATAGTGAAATTGGGGAAAACCCTGGCTCGGATGAGTCTATCCAGGAGTGGCCAACCCCGTGCACATGTTCCCTCTAGCGGTACACGGAACAAACAGCCCCTGCCCTGAATTTTGCTAACAGGAATTTTGGGACACGTGAGGAATATCCTTCAGTGCATGCACAATTTCAGAGCTCCCCGGAGTGCCTCTTATCCCTTAGCCCAAAATTGCAGCATTTTCTCTAGGCC
Organism: Polioptila caerulea; assembly: GCA_013397295.1. Lineage (NCBI taxonomy): Eukaryota > Metazoa > Chordata > Aves > Passeriformes > Certhiidae > Polioptila > Polioptila caerulea. The sequence goes on along the minus strand of VYXF01004881.1, from coordinate 1,004,735 downwards.
ACAGTGGAGCACACAACTCTGTAACAAATCACTTCTGGTGATAGAGGACGTGTCACAGAACATTGTACAATATGTAAAAAAGTCATGGGCAATCAGCAATAAGTGCTGCTCCTTAAAAATGCTACATCACCACTGCCACCTAAATGTGCATTATTTTCATAACAGGTTCTGTTAGCTCATATAAATACTGTCTTCCTAGAGTTGTCTTGCACTTTGGAGAAAACACTCTTGACTTAACACATTACCTTCCTGCTCGTTTCTTTTGGGGCTGGAAAGAAGATCAATCAGCTTCAGAAACTTGAAAAATTTCAAGTATTTACATTTTCTTAAATACTACCAAATGAAAATATGCTAAAATACTTCATTCTAAAAGCTCTGTCATTTGTCCAGTTGTTAGCAAATACATTGTCATGTAAAAGTACTGAGGCCATGTGCTAACAGGTACCAAATGTACTAACAGACCACTGAAAAATAAATACATGCCTCTTAATAATGAAACCTATTTTATATCTGCTATTTTTATTGGCAGCACTATCTACAAATGAGTCTGGGCCATAATACAGCAAAGCTGTAGGAAACAGAAAGTCTAGAGGATTTTTCTCCCTTATTTTTGTGAACTGGATTAATATTGACACTTAACAGCATGATTTGCCAAGATAAGATTAGTCTAAACTAGAATGAAAAGGCATTATGAAAAAAATTTAATTGTACTACTCTAATAAATTAACAATATTAATAAGTTTTAGTCTTTGATGAAAGTATAATTTAGCCAAATTGTACATGGGCTGTTTCACACTTAGTAACCCAAACTTTTTTGACAAAGCCAAACTACATTAAACCTGAAAAGCAAAGGCATGGCTGGTTATTAAGCCATTTTAAGTTGTAAAGAGAGTTTTCTCCTAGCTTCAGCTGATTACTGCTTGTGGATCTTTTCAGAGTTTACACATATTTTCAATTATTTTGTCAGCCCCTGTGTACAGACAGCTTTGTTGCTGCTGGTCACAGATTTACAAAACAGAGACTAGAGTGCTACTAAATTACACTCAAAACAGGCATCCAGGTACACAGTGGTACAAAGCCAAGTACAAACAGAAACAACCAATTGTGATGACAACAGGGTGACCAGAAGGTCAAGATGAGGATGCATCTAAGATGACAGGCACTGGTTTGAATTATTTATGCTAGATATGAATGCTTAAGTGTATCAGGATCACTCATTTTTCAGTTGCCAGTGTGTCATACTTTTCAAGAACAAAAACCAAACTTAGATGTAGTAAGATCCAGGGAAAATGAGTATTTGCAATGGGTACCTGTAAATCCATATTTTTTAAGAATTAGCAGGCAATTATTGCTGTAAATCAAATAGTGTCACTGCTGTCCACCTGTGGCTCCACTGAGGGAATTAACATGCACAGGCTGAAAATCACTGGTGTCCCAAAAGCATCTGCTTGGAGCTGTTCCCAAGGTGCTCTCAGATAACTCTGAGGAATATGGTGTTGTCAGAATATTGTAATGTCCATCAAGAACTTTTCTGGGTTAATTGTTTTATTTGGTTGCCTTTTTTTTTCCTAGAAAGTTTCCATACCCATCCTAAAGCAAATCAGGAATAAACAAACCAAGAACAAAAATAAATCCACCTCCATTCCTGAGACCCTATCAAATCCTGCTTCTGTCACACTCTTCCCACTACTGCTCTGTGTCCTGGATCAGTGACATTTATTTTACTGCCAGTTAAAATAAAGATCTAGAGTTAGTCTTCTTGTTTCAAGAACAGTATATTCTGGAATGATTTTTAGTTATAATTACTTTTTTTAAAATTTCCACATGCACCTTATTGTCCTGATCTGTCTAGAAATTAAATTTCCCTTTTCTACTTAATTAGCTTTCTAGCACTCAGAAACTGAATCGATTGCAATTTACTGTAGTGGGAGTTTTTGACATTATGGCTTCTCAAGATTAGCTGTTTCCAACCTCAGCCCCAAGAATAATCATAATTTGATTTGAAAAAAGTCAGAATTTCATTGAAAGTGATAAAAGTGGACAAGCAGAAGCTGAGCAAGCCCCACCATTCTTGTACTTAGTGTCTGCCCATTGCTGGTGGTTCCCTGGAGGTAGCACCAATTTTTACCATGCAAAGGAAAAGAACACCCAGTGAAATACATCACCTTTACCATTATGTCCTCATTTTCAAATTCCTATGGGCACTTCAGGGATTATCCATTAACTTTGAGAATATAGTGTCAGTTCTATTTATCCCAACACTTCTGAGCAGCCCTAAGGTTAATCATCCATCATCCCCTTTACTGCAACACCCAGTAACTCCAGCCATGCTCACAGTTCCATCTCCCTAAGTGCTGTCAAACACAACAAAAAAGTCATTCATAGTCCACAGAATAATCGTGCTTTAAAAGTGATATTTACTTTAACATACCAGTAAAACTACCAGGAATTGAGATTCTCTTTTCTCAGAAAGAAAAGAACTCTACCCTATTCATTTCCAAGCTTAAGCTCACCTTACTTATTAGTACAAGAGAGTTTAAATGGATGTTGGCTGTTACCTGACACATTTTACTTCAAGCCTTTTTAAAAGCAACTTATTAGAGAACAAACCATCCTTGAACTAAATGGGAATAATACGTTCAATGAACTGCCAAGTACCTTATAAGAGGCTTAAAGATATTCCACAGAATTTTTATGAAGTTGGTTGGATGGACAACATAGAGTGCTTTAAGGTTTTTCTTATACCTAGGAAAAGAAAATGAAATTGTTAGAAAAATGTTAAATGCCAGAGATGGTAGAACTGAATAGCTACAATTGAATGGAAAGTTACTATTACAGGCATGTTACACAGTATTCTTTTCAAATACATTAAAAAGACCTAATTCAGAAGAAATTGAATGTAAAATAAAAAAATAAAAAGGCCAATTTTAAAAAGTGGTCAGTTTTGACAATAGGACAAATTAACTATTATGTTCCTAACCAGTGTCTGCTGCCTCATAGACTTAGTATCAGGGAGATAGAACAGAAATTAGGCACTTTGAAAAAAATACTGATAGGAGAATGAAGGATCTATAAAGAAATCTTTTATTAAAAGCATCAACTTTTCATATCCCTTAATTTTCTGCTGGCAGGACTTTCATGTTGGAAAAAATTTTAACATTTTCAGATACAGAATTTATACCTAATTCTTTAATTTTACCTCCAATTTTGTCCTGCTTTGCTAGTAATTACTAAAGGTGAAGCCAACTGCTACATTGTTTGATATTGCATTGTCGCTTTTGTATGAAACAAAACTTGCCTTCATTATTGCTTTGCTTGATTCTACAGTGTCATTTCATGATATCTAAACAATAGATTCCAGTTGGCTGAAACTGAAATGGAGACCAGGCAGCACAAAAAGACTCTTCTTTTATTCAGTAGTATTGCAAAATGAAATTGAGACATGCATATTGGAATATCCTACTTTTATATATAGATTTTTTCTTATGACTTTGCCAAGTTTGCTTCCCAGTAGGGACAATGATCAGGGGAAAATATGATCATGAACTCCTAAGGAAAATCTTCAAGTAACAGGTTATGCTGAGAATGGGAAAAGGGAATCAGGAAACTCAGGAATTACATGAATTTTTCCTTTTGGGTTTGAGTCCATGCACTTGTGAATGAAACAGGCACTGTGTGTGTTCACAAAGCCACTGCCACACACAAACAACTATCCCTGTGCAACTGGCACTACTGTGCCTAAGAGCCCCAAATCCACAATAAAAACTAACAAGCAGAACACCTGAGTTGCTTTACTTAATGTTTTGATTTTAACTTTGTTTTGCACCTTGGAGCACCTTGAAGTTTATGTTCTTCAGCTTCCTAGATTACAGAGTCCAAAGGATTTTACTGGGCCTCTGCTGTGACCCTTCCAAGCAAGATCTCTTCTTTTGAAACTACTCCTATTCAACATTTCCTTTCACAATGCTGGCTAATTACTCCCGTCCTTTGTACTCTCATCTGTCCTCCCTTTCCTTTGACCCCAGCAGTCTGAAAAGGGCTATTTTTGTATTGTTTTTTTTTCCCTCTGGCTAGTACAGTACCCCATACATGTTGGGCTGATAATTTTGAGTTGTCAATGAGAGTATGCCAAGAAGTTCCAACTGTTAATAAAACAACAGGTTCTGCCTGGTGACCTGAGCCTCTGTGTTCCCTTTGTTCTGTGTTTTCTGGGTCAGGGTGGGGGAATAGAGACAGATTTTTGGAATAAATGAGTGTCTCATCATGCACTTGTGGGCTACAAAAAAGCCAACAAAAAGGCACTGACCTTGTACTGCTTCTCTCCATAACACAACCCCAAATTTAGCTTAAGAATCTCCCAAAAGGAGAACAGTGCAAGACTTTGTTCTGGCATTGTCAGTGCCTGTCAAAATCCTGTATTGCAGTCCAAATCTCTCGTCAAAGACAAAATATAACAGACCTTTGCCCTTCCTCTCCTTTACCCAGTTCTAGGAAGAACAGACACATTGTACTACCCATATTCAGTCATGTTGCCTTCCTGAGGCCAACTTACAAACAAGGTACAACCTGTAGACAAATAAAGACTGACTTCAACAGGGACTGGCTGCACCACTGGTAACTTCACACTTTCAGGGAACGATTGTCACAATTCTGTCCTCCACTATTAAAATGCAATTTATCCAAGAGCTATGGCCTCTACTACACCCTAACCAACTACTCCATGCAGACCTGAGCTGTAGCCACTGTACTGCAAAGCTCAGGTACATCCAGCCACAGATCTTGGGTTTGTTCCCCTGGTTTTTCATACCTTTGGATAACCACTGCAGCACCCAGGCCGTTCCTCAGGACTGCACAGGAGACACTTAACAAAAGCACCAACAGCACTGACATCATTACAAGAACTTGCAGTGGCAAAGTGAACTCAGTTAACTGGGGGTGGATCAGGACAGATCCACCTAACTTCCTTCATGGAAGTTAGTCACAGACATCACCCAATCTGAAGAGTAAAGCAAGTGTTTTAGAGACTTACTTCCTGTCAAATTCCTTGTAGGCTGTTTGCAACCATTTCAGGGACGGTTTATTCAGACTCTTCAGGCCATAGTGAAAGTAGACAACTGTATAATCATTCTCTACATATTGGTCCAGAGTATACTTTAAGTACCTGAGAAGACAGATAACATTTTGGTTTTAAGAAAGTTTACTGGATGAGGTTTGTGAAGCAGTAACTGGTAAAGAAAATGTGTTATTTTTGCACAGAATGCTAGTGACTGCAAATTCATACTTGCTTCAAAATATTTCTCTAAGAAGTTCATCTTGCTCTAGTGGCAAATAATTCTACATCATTGCAATGCCTGAAATTTTAAAGAAAATATTTAGTTACAAAAACTTCAGTGCTCATGAATCACTTAAAAATGATGACAATACAGGACTATGTTTGCCAAGAAATTTTTTAAGAGATGTATTTTAACAATAAGCAACTTTTATTTTGCATTTTTCAGTCTTTGTAGAATTCTTCCTTTTAGACAAGCAAACAACATCATTTTGCATTTTCAAAACAATAAAAAATACATTTTGGGCTTTCCTCTCAATTTAAAAGTTTCTAAATCCTTGAAAAATCCATTACTCCTAATTAAACTGCTCTTCTTGAATAGATTTGTCTTTCCTTTGTTTGCATTGTGAGGACTGAGTTTGTACATCATTTCCCTTAAATTTAATTTAAATCCCTTAAAATTAATTTAAAGAACTACACCATGTATCCCATCTTGAAATAATACTGCATGTTTTATAAGCAGATTGCTGTATGTTCATTCTTTTACAGTACAGTTTAGGATGATTTTCATTCCCTTTCTTCTACAATTGAGAATGCAGGATGGCCTATTACACAGCTCAATGACTCAAATAAAGCAATGATGGAGCAGTGCAATCATTTCTTGCTGTGTCAGATTTCAAATTTCTCGTGTTACTCTCAGTGCTATCTTCTTACTCTGCAACAGCCCCAACTTACATAATTGTATGTAAGTGACTTTCATTCAATAAAGCAGATAGTTCCATGTGCTATTTACTGGGCTGTGACTGCCTGCAAGAACACTTTAACTATCTCCCTTTGCATGGAAAAGCCCTTCACTTCTTACTCTGTAATCCCACAGTCTCATTTATCTTATTCCCTCAGCATACTGTAAATCTTAGACTGCAAGTATCTTGTCAAAATGATTGCCACTACAATTAATATAATGCTGTTTTGGTCTCTGATTTAAGTATTAGTGGTATTTTAATAGAAAAAGTAGTAGTGACAGTCAATCAAGACTTTTTTTTTAAGACTTTGAAATTAAAACACACCTAAACAGATATTGTTACTAACAGAGTGCCTTGTGGTTTATTTTACAGCATATAAATTCCTTGTTGCATTGCATCCAGAAAATATGTATTTTTAAAAATAACAGAGCATTTTGGGGGCATATAATAACCAGTATTTTTCTACAGTCAATTACCTGTTCCAAGACTATAACAGAATTGCAGGGACATTACAAAAGCTCTACCAAATCAATTCTTCAAGTGATTTCATCACAAAATACCTAGCAATCAGAGCCTACTCTTTTCCTACAGATTTTTGTCAAAATTCAACATCTGAATCTAATTACCTAAAACCAGGTCACTTGATAGCTATATTGCTACCTTCACATTCAACACTTGCCTTCACTTCCCTCTTAGGACAGATTTTCCAAGTGAACTTGATGTGGGTTCAGATATAGGAAAATGTGCTGTGAAGAGCATAAAAAATGAAGCAACACACCCTCAAAATAATTTCTTAAGTAACCTGTCTTTTAGTCCCTCTCCATTTCTGAGAAGTTGAAACAACAGCATTTTTGTCCTTTCCAATGGTGTGTTTGAAAGGTACTCAAACATTTTGGCAATGGAGGCTGTGCAAGAACTCTAAATAGGTTTAAAATGCTTAATAAGGACAGGATTCTCAGGACAAAACAGATCTCCTTGCAGTGACAAACTACAAGGCAAAAACATGCCCTGCTATCTTGCTACAGCAAGTTTATAAGGAAGAATATTGTGCATTTACATATCTGCAATTCCTTTTAACACAAAATCCCCAAAATTATATACATATAAAAATGCTAAGCATAATGTACTGAATGTGATGCAGGTAATTTTATAAAACAGAAAACCCACTAAGATGCAAATAACTAAAGAACATTCTTCCTGAGTGATTTAGGTGAAGTATAGCAAATTAAAGCAAACACAGCTGTTCATGAAAACATATATATACAGCACTAAATTACTAGAATTTCATTGGTTCACATCATGAATTATTTTTTTAAATACAATAAGAATTGGTCAATAAAATCAAGACAGCAAATACACAGTGAATTGCTTCTTCCAGTAGGCTCCAGGTGAGTTACCAGGCAGGTTAATCCACATCTCATTCGCTTAATATTAACACTAGTAGGTCTTACATCCTTTTTTCATTTCACTCCTTGCCTAATGCTTCTCCTCCCTGAAAGCTCATTCCCCTGGAAGCAAGCTAACATATAAAGTGTAAAGTAGCCCATGGAGGAGGTTAAAAGCAACTTACTCCAGCAGCCTCGTGTGGTTGAGCTGGTGGGACGGGGGCATGCGGCAGCAACTGAAGGTAATCACCTTCCTTCCAGAATTGTCATCACCTGAAAGCAAAGCAGTTAGTAAAGGCAACACTCAGTTCCTTATGGGACCTCAGGTATCTGCAAGAATGGAAAGAATGGATCTTCTGATATTTGGGGCTACCTCTATCTCCTATTATTACCCAGAACATCCTGTGAAAATTCCCTGTCCATTCACACATTACCTGCTGAAGGCTGGGCAAAGGATAAGGCAAAAGCTCAAAAAGTCATATGCAAATGGTGGTGGTGCTGCTCAGCTCCAGACAGGGAACACTTAGGTCCTCCTGGAGCATTCAGCTGTGGAAGAAAATAGGCCTGCTTTCCCTAGCAGTCTTGGAAATAACATGTTTTCAAACTCCTCATGCTTTATTTTTGGAATTTATTAGAACACAAGCACTTTGGGCATCTGCTTTGTCACACATCTGTTTATGGCTCAATATCAGGAAGGTATCTATGTAATATAACCTGGGTTAATAATTTTCCTGAAAAATCGTAACCTAGGCTTTATGTACCTAAAGTATAAAGTACAAAGTGTGTATACAATGTAACACAATCTTAGACATCATTAGGATGAAGATTAAACATCACTATTTGTTTCTTATTGTATTCATTTCTTTAGTTTAGCATTGTGATTATTAATGCTATTTTATCAAGCACATTTATACCAAAAATAAGCCAAAAAGAAAAAAAATACAGGCAATGCACACTTTAAAGAGGAGCTTTTATACCATAACTATGACTGCATGTCTTATATGTTGCCAGAATATTTTAAAAATAAGTAACTGTAAATATTAAAGGATCCAATATTGAAATATGTTATATATCCATAACTTCTCTCCAAATCACAACAGAAATCCAGGTGATAAATGCAGTTAAAATTCACATCAACTGTTCCCTTTCTGCATTTTGTTGGTTTTCATATATTTAACCCATATCTCTTTGGTTGCACACCATTTGCAGGGCAGACAACAAAAATGATTAAGTGTGGCTGCACAACTCTTCTGATGATTTAGCAAACAAAACAGCTTATCACAAATGAAGTACAGAGGTGTTGCAGTCACAGCTAGGCCTTAGATCATAAGTTATTGCTATAGTTATATTTTAAAGCAAGTTTAATTTCAAATATTTGGCTCATAATTCATCTACAGATGAGTGCAATAAGTTCACATATTACTAGTCAGCTGTTTTCAGGATGAAAGCTGAAAGCATCAACATTATTCCTACTTATCACCCTGAGTACAGTAAGGAAAAGGTGATAATGCGTGTGGTAAGATAAAACTACAGGAGTTTCCAAACATACCTGCCAACTGGATGATGCCATGTCTCGCAATATCATAGTAGGGGTGATTGATATTTAGCTCAGGATCCTCAGGTGGTGGAGGCAGAAATGTTCGTTCTTGTTCTGAGTGTGAATCCTCCATTTCATCTTTCTGTAGTTCTAAAGGAGCAAGCAAGAACACAGAAGTGCTCACAAACAGAGAAAAACTTCTGCCCCTTGTACACTATTGAATGGTTGAATTTTAGCTCAGTTTTTCAAAACCACAGTCTTTTATCACTATTCATTGCAGTTACAAATCAGTTTCTTCTCTTTACACTTTCTCTTGTGTGAGAAAAGAAACTCTTCAATACTCCAGTTTTACCTTCATACCCTCCTTCAGATTAGTATCTCTGTATGTTCACAAAAATCTCTATGACTGGAGAGCTGGCATGCTGAGACCTTGCCATTCATGGCTGCTGGTTCTGTCCCATCATTTTTTACACTCCCTTAATCAGCGTGGATCCATCTACAACTTCCTGCCTTTTATTTCAAGGTTGCCCAAACAGAGAAGCCTAAGCTTCAGTGTGCTGCCATACACATTGACAGCTACTCCATATTAACCCTCATGTGAACACTCTCCAGAGCAGATTCACACCTTGCATAAAGGTAGCAAATTGCAAACAAATCTCCAGCTCACCTCCCCTAAAATCCACTGTCCCCTTGAAATGCTTTAACCTTCCAAACCTGGACGAGGAAAGGCAGCCAAATTTCTGCTCAGAAGTCCAGTAAAATCCCAATAAAATGGGCAGCCTTCTCCCACTTCAGGAGATTCTGGACTAGATACTAGAATGAAAATCTACTTAATACTGAAAAGAGCAACACAGTGTTAATCAATCTTGTTCTGGGACTTTTCGTGTTTGTTTGGTTTTTTCCACACCCAAAACTTTTTCAAGTTTTTTCCAGACTGTTGTAAGGTTCAAAAAAAGCTCATACTAAGTACATATCCAAATGAACAGAATCTGGGATCATCAATAAGAACTAATACACAAATGTCTTGGTGGCTTAAGAGAAGACACAGGTAAAGAGAAAAACGAATGTTTTATGGTGCACCACCTGCTATATGTCATCCACCTCTTTTTATCCTGCAGCTTTTAATAAGGTAGAATTAACATTTTTATCTATAGGTTTGAACCCCTGGAAGAGCCAGCTGGACATGGTGCTGGGCCATTTTGTCTTAACTGTGCCTTTGCTAAGAAAGGTTGGACAACATTATCCCTGAAGTCCTCTTCCAATCTGGTATTCCATTGTTCTGTGATCTATAACATTATAAGTGTCACGTTAAAAAGTTCTGGAACATTTTGTCTTTTCATCATCTGCATGTTTCATGTTCCTTGACCAACACGCAAGGCACACTAGGGCAGAGAAAATAAATAATGATTTCAGCCAGATTTATGTGCCAGCAGCTAGTAAATGTAAGAGAAAAACTTGTATTAAATATTTTGGAATGCTTTCCACTCACAATTTCTCAATATCCTTCTATCCTGCAAACAGCCATATGAAGGCTTTATTGTCTCATTTTTAAAATTATTTTTACCAATAAAGCATTTCACAAGGATGCAAAATGCCACTAGTGGCTGGGCTTCTCCAAAACACAAAGGAGTCAGCAACACATGTACTACTTTTAAATTTCCTTATGTCTGAATTCACATAAAAGCCTTCTCAGAAAATAAATCAGCAGTCCTACAGGAAAAAAATCTGCCTTTAGACAGACATCATTACAGTCCTCTTCATACACACAAAAATGTTTAAACCCTTATTATCTCCAAAATGTGTACTTTTCTACCTTTTAAAAGCTTATCATATATAAAAAGCTACACCAGCCTTAACTGGGAAAATATTCTTTCACTTTACTGAATGTTTTTTTCCCAAGAGCTGGGAAGAATAATAATACAAACACAATGCAGTAGTTAAATTCCACAATTTTTACTTCATCAAAATATTTAAGTCTTGTCAAAGCTCAGAACCAGGAAAGCACTATTTTGTTCATTAGAGGTTTTGCTTTTTTTTTTCCCTTCATGTTTGGGCACCCTAACCACCTACGGCAATAAATTTTCAAAGAGAAAAGAGAAAAAGAAATAGTAGCTGCTCATCTGTGGGGCTGTGAAGTGAGAGTGTGTTATTAAAAGTGGAGTATAAGTTCAAAAATGCAAAACAACTAATCTGACTTTGAGGTGTTCCAAAGACCCAGAGAAGCAAAGTAAATATGCACACCTATTTGTACTGCACTTATTCATATGGTCTACAGAAATCCCAATATTAACCATATCTGCTGAAAAGCTGGATGGCTCTTAGTGAGATAATTCTTTATTTATTCTTTTTCTTTTCTTTTTTTTTTTTTCCTGTTTGAACAAGAGGAGTGGAGCTCAAAAGATGTTTCATAATAAACATCAGTAAGAAGGAAGATTCAGTGTTTCAAACTGAGGGAGACCTCAGCTCTATTTTTCTCCTGTAAATGACAGAGGAGTTCATTGCTGCACTGGCTGTAGCACAGGATCCTCTGTTACTACTCACACCTTTGGTGCTGTTTAACCCAGCCCAGGAGACAAGGCAAGGAGCCAGAGCCAGAGCTTGGCAAGTTTGAGGATGAAAATTGCTTTCCATGGATTTTGTATCAGTTCCTTGAAGTACAAATGTCACCTAGCTGCTCATGGAAGTCATGAAGTGTGAAATCAGAGCAAAGGGATGGGGAAAGGGAGGCTGAGGTTGAGGCAGGCTGGGCAAGATCTGGAAGACCCTTGCTCTGAGCTTCAGACTGGCATCTTCAAAAACTCAAGGGGAAAAAAAAGGTAATGTGGATTTTTCCAAATGATGAGCCCCTAGTGCCTGTGTTCACATTGCTCCACTCAATTAACATCTCTGGAACTGACATGCAGAGCTCTGCACACCATCCATACTTGTCTGCTTGGACTGGTGGCTCCCATCTGTGCCACAACACGCGATGATGGTGATGTTCCAAGAGCCTAAACTTGCTCTAGGAACATCTAGCAGCAATTCTCAAAAGCTGCAGGTATTAAACCAACCTTCAGCCTAATGGCTCTAATAGGGTACACATCAGTACAGCAGCTGTAACTAATCCTGTATTGCTCCAAGAAATATTACAGAATGTAAAGCCTCTCATTTACTAAAGAAACTCTATTAAATCACTTGTAACTCTACACAGATGTAATTTGAAATAATATAAAAGCATTTACCTATTTCAGCTAATTTCTCATAGTCAACCTCAGACATGTTTCCCCTTAGCAACAAGTCTATGCAAACCTTGCAAACAGCTTCTTGAAGGATGAAATGATCCTTGGGTCAGCCCTACAAAATTAAACAAAGGAAACTATCATCACCATGTGGCACATTTTATGCACTGCACAAACAGCAAAAGAAAACAAAAAACCCACCCCAGAAATCCTACAGCCCAGTTGTTGTTGAGGAAAAACCTCATTGACCTCTGGCTACCATTTTCTTACTACAAGTATGTCATAAAAATATTTTAAAACTGCAACCTAAAAAAATATAAAAGCTGTGAATCAATAATAAAGACTTTGAATAAACAGACCTCTTTTTATTTCAGAGGAGTTGTTCCTAAAAGTATTTACATATTACACACCATTAATGACAAGTATTAGAATTTCTAACTAATTCACTCCTGAAAACAACTTAAAACTTATTTTTTTCTTAGTGTAGACGATGATATATACACTCTGTACCCTCACACCAGGTCACTTCTCTATAGCAACTCTAAGTTTTATTACAGGAAACATTTTATACTTCATATTTCACATGAAAGAGCTTCATGAAAAATTAAAGAGAGCATCAACATATAAAAAACTAAAGAAAAACCATTCCTGTGTGTAGTTGCTACTTTTTGTCAAGGCTCTGTGCTTTGCAAACAGTTTACTATGGAACACACCTAAAATTATAATCAGGACCAAAAAACAAGATTTAGAGAATCTTTTTCCCCCAGCAGTTGCTCCAAAAAGCAAAAGAGTACTTCCAAATGAGTACTTCCCTTATATTAAAAACCCAGACTCAGGTGTGGAGGTGAGAAAGAAATTGAGCTTTTAGGCCTCTCCTTTGAATTTCGTTTACCCCCCTGGTTTACATCAGTTTGGTATTATGTGAACATGTTAAACAAAAATAAAATGGCTGAATTCATAGCCTGGTGGTTGATAAAAGGTATACACAAGCATGTTCTCCTCTGCCAAAACAACAGATTTTGTATTGCTCCTTCAAATCACTCAAACTGGGAAATTATTTTGGACCAAAAAAAGTCCAGACAGTTTGCCTGCTTGCTACAGGTTCTACCACTTAGAAAATTTTCATAAACTAACCAATTTTTTTGTAACAATCTTACTTGTTCCTTGTTGAAAATAATCAGCTCCAGTTACAGGAAACTCAATTTAAAAGTCCATACACACAGAGGAAAGTCCCATTAAGTTCAAAAAAGAACATTATTCCATTTTTCACTGAGTAATGATATTCTTTAAAAAAAAGCAATTCTGGGTCAGACTTGTATTACTATTAAAAATGCATAGTGATTGATATTCCAATGAGTACTTAATTTTTATTATTGATAGATATTGATATTTAGATATTTCTAGGACTAACAGTTAGCAACTGGTGTGATAAAGTATTTTTTTAGCAACTAATCTGTAGCAGGTATTGTAGGTGATTTAGTAAGTGAGATGGTTTGCTCATAAGTACTTGGTTTATTATCTGCTTATCTGCACCTGTGATGGTCAGGAATAAATGGTACATAAATATCTACTTTGAATGAACAAAGTTTAAAAGTGTTTATGAAGCCAAGTTACAAAACACAGAAATAAGGATAAAATAAGGAAATCTGACTTTTTCTCTTATCTGAACATTTTCTCATGACATTTTTTCCTAAACAAAATGTTTACATTTTGCAGGAATTTAAGGACTTTGAGCAGTTTTCCAGGACCTGTGAATTCATACTTTCAGAACAAATAAAGCCAATGTTCAATATATCTGAGCTTTGTGGACTTCATCCCAACCAAGTATTTCCAAAAGCTCTTACAAGGAAATGGGGCTTTACCTTCCTTCTGAAGCGCCTATTTCCACCAGGCCTTTCCAGTCTATTGAATTTAAACCATAAACCATAAAAGAAATCATATGTCATAGAAATTAGGCTGTATCGTTGACACTAGAATGCTTTTCAGATGACATGGGTAATGATGGTCTCAATGAATTTTATTGCAGCAGCTTGGAAAAAACCAAAGAGAGACCACCCCCTCTTCCAAGATGATCCAGTTTTATTACACACAGCCCAGTATTTATATGTTTCTGCTATGGGAAAGTTTGAAGAAAGTCTTGGGAACCTGCAGAAGCAAAGGCAAAGCAGCCACATCACCAAGCACTCATCAGAGCAGACCATTGACTCCAACACTCCACCTCCCAGCATTCTGGGAAGTAAAGGAAAACCCACCCACACCTGGTGTTTATGGCTGCAGTCATTCCTCTGGTATGCACCTTTCCCAAGAGAACAGAAAGACTTATCAGTGTCAAATCAACAGTGACAGGTCTGAGCCATGATTTTACACGGGTAACAAGGCCCTTATTTTGTATGGCTTTATCCATACACAACAAATTTACAGAAGAAGGGGAAAAGCCATCTCCTTCAGCCCCTGCTTGAAGGAAAAAAAATAAATACAATCTTTCAATATAAAGCATGGGACAAAATACAATTTCTCCTGCATACTAATTGCTAATGCTCTGGTTAGAAGTAGTGGCTCAGTCTAGAGGGGGCAGATTTAAATCTCCCCTGAAACAGCAAAGTTACTGTACAAGTGAGAGCAATACTATGACAGTGTTAAAACATTTGCAAATGTTTAACACAAAAAATTACTGTGAAGCTAGAAATTATTTACATGGGATCAAAGAATAAGGGAAGTGGGGAAGAAGCCATCTGCCTGGTTTTCAGCCCTTGGGGCAACAATTAGAAAGTTTCCAGTTAGGAGGCAAACTTAGTGTAGCACTCTCAGAAAGTGATTTCCTGTTGACCTCAGCATTCTCTGTCCCTGAGAGACAACATAACCTCTTTAGCAGTGTTCCATGCCAAGTATCACTGTTTCTAGTAAAGTGATTTAGTGTCTTCCCCAACCCCACCCCACCAGAAAGGTAATTTAAAAAACAAAACCAAACAAACAAACCCCAAAAAATCCCAAACCAAACTACAAGCCTTTTAATTAATAATAGAAATTTGGAAGTATTTTTACAAAATGTTGCAGACTGTATTTCTCCAGAGGCAAGGTTATTACTTTCTGACATCCCTAAAGGATTATT
Source organism: Polioptila caerulea (assembly GCA_013397295.1). NCBI lineage: Eukaryota > Metazoa > Chordata > Aves > Passeriformes > Certhiidae > Polioptila > Polioptila caerulea. The sequence continues at coordinate 989,474 of VYXF01004881.1, read as the reverse complement.
ACTTCAGCGGAAATGAAGGCAGTCGCACACAGAACTGCCTGGTAATGAACTCCCATTTACAGAGAGCCCAAACAAAGGCAAGAGATTCCCCCAACATTTGTCAAGGCCCAGGAGTCTTTAATGACTATTCTTTTTGTTCACTCAGCTGTCAGATACATTCTTCTTCAAATGGAAATAGTGTGGTTTCTCTTCATTTTTTCCCCCTATGTTCTTGCCTTTCACTGATATTCTTTGTTACTTTTAGAGGGCTTGACACAGCTCACCGTGTAACATCAGTCTGCAATTTACATTTTGAACTGATGACAATTCTGTGTAAAGCCAGTATCTGCTAAGGGGTATCAGACACAAAAACAGGTAAAGGGCTTTCAGGAGATTATTTGATTATTTATAACACCACAGGAAATTTGCTACACAATCTATAAACACAGCAATACATGAGCTGAGTGTATAATGTACTTGTGAAAAATGTTTTGAAAACATTCTCCTTGTCTTCCCTTAGGTTGTCTACTTTAAATAGTATTTTTCCTGAGTGCATTTCCTACACAACGTCTACCAACCCCCAAATCTGTATTTCTCATTAGGAGATGGTTTCAGCTATTTGACAGTTTCTTTACACATTCTTTACTGACCTGCCATTCTTTGCTGGCAATACATTGGTGAAAATCAGCAAATAGACACTGAGACTGACAGCAAGAGCACACAAGGGCTCTGGTTCTTTGGGCCTTTCTCCACTGAAATAATTTGACAACATGAAAAAGAACCTCAAAGAATTTGAATGCTGATGCCACACAGGTTGGTAAGTTAATATTTAAAATTAAAGGACTATAACTTTGAAAAGTTCAATGCAATTTTACTTTTGGGGTTTAGGATTCTTCCTTTTGTTTCTTTCTCTCAGGGAATCTCCCCCTTACATGTGGCTAGGGGACAATAACCAGGTACCTAAGAGAGACAAAAGAGTTGCCACAGCTCAGGGGAGGGCTGCAGCTGGCTAGTCTCTTTTTTTACCTAGGGGTTTCTCTGCAAAAGGCAGAGGTACCACTATGAAAAAAAGAGGTTCACTTTCTTGGTAGAATTTAAAAGGTTTAATAAAAGACAATAAGGACAAGGCAATAAAGCAAAAAAACACTGGCCAGAGCATCTCTGGCAGTGAGCCAAGAGCACACCCTAACTCAGGACACACTTCTTTAAATGAACCAATATTCAAAGATCCTCCTGCACTCCTCTGAGTTCCTCCTCCCTTTTAAAATTTCATTTTATTTCTTTTGGTGGTTCCAGTCAGCTGCTGATCTTCTGATAACAGATGACCAATAAAATTCCTTCCCTGGGGTTTGTATCTCTCATGTCTTCTTCATCCAGATAGAGTAATCCAAGAATGTGAAGAATTTCCTGATTATCTTTTACATTCCTCTGAGATAGTTACAAAAGCTTTTTACATCACACTACTATTTCTAAGTTTTGTTAATAAAAGAAATTGTACTAATACAGCAAAGTTTTTCTACGTTATACATACAGCATTCCTTCTAATATTTGCGAGAAGCCAACTTTATAATATGTATTTATAACACCAGGGGCTGGAGAAAAGGGGTTGGGAGCAGCTGCTGGCTCTCTCTTTCTGGGCATTTAGAGAGGGGAGAGGCCGCGGTGGCTGTGGGGACAATTTGCCACCACAGCGGGTTCCGTCCCCTGCTGCCCCTCTGTTATCGTGAGTGCAGCTCTGCACTGGGCCCTTATTCACACCTACCTCACCAAAGGCCCCCTCACCATCTGCTCGGGTGCCCCAGGGAAAACCCCGGGCCCTTTCCCCTGCAGGGGAGCCTCTCTTTGCCGTGTTCATGGGCCCGGCTGCCGCTGCCCAGCCCCGCCGATTCTTCGGCACTGCTCAGGGTTTCTCACTGCACTGCAGCCACGCACCCCTGCCTGCCGGGATATCCCACAGCTCCGGCTAAAGCCGTGGAGTTTCTCACAAATTTCATCTGCCATCCCTGCCATTCCTGCTCAGGGCTCCTCAGAGCCCTGCAGGGCACTGGGCCGGGCTGCCCCAGGGCAGGTTGTGGAGCAGAGCCCCTCTCCCATCCCTCCCGCTCTGGGCCCGGCCGCCATTGCCGTGTGGGGCTCGCGCCCGGCCACAGCGCCCCCTGCAGGCCCGGAGGAGTCACTGCCCGTGCCCTGCCCGGCCGGGAGCCAGCAGCGCCCCTGGTGGCCGTGCCCGGAACTGCAGAGAGGGGAAACGGCTTCGAGAGCCTTTTGGGTTTTCTGTTCCTTGTTGTTTGTTTGCCTTGTTACACACATACACAAGTAAAGAACTGTTACTTCTTTTCCCAGATCTTTGCCTGGAAGCTCCTTATTTCCAAAATTATATTAATTCAGAGGGAGGGGAGTGACACATTTTCTATTCCAAGGGAGATTCCCGCCTTCCTTGGCAGACATCTGTCTTTCAAAAACAAGGCATTTACAAAAGTTTATACTACAATGCTTGGATACTCTAATCCAATTTAAAAGCATACGAGGTATTCCATTAATAAATTCTAATTAATTCTATTAATAATACTATATAAATTGATGAACTTGTATAAATTGGATGAACTATATAAATTGATGACCTTATCATTGAGCACAGAAAAATATCATGCAAATATTGAGAGCAAAATATTAGAAATATTCCTGCAACTGTTTAGCATTTATCACGTGCATAAAATTTAACACTGTTTGGGTTCTTACATGTTATATTGATACCTCTGTTCTTTCAGAATTAATAAAATCAGTAAAATATTCATAATTCTTAAAACTGCCAGTTCTCCATACAAAATAACACTGCACTATGTAGTATCACTACTCTGTCACAGAAATAATATGAGAACTTTCCTGGTTTTAAGGCTAATATGAAAAAATATTACATTAAAATGTAAGAGAAAAAGGTAAAAACTAAATTTGTATATCAATTGGCATTCATATGTCAATTTAGATTGAATTTATATTCAATCCAAATACCTTATTCTTTCTATATCACATTAGTTTAGGGATTTTTGAACCTCTTCTCACTGAATGATCAGAGAAGGAGCACACAGAAAGGTTAATCCCTCAATGGAATGAGACATAGCCTTGAAAATCAGAAAGAAAGAGAGACTGTCTCCCTGTCAAGAGCATCTGTACTCTATCCTACCAAATTCTAAACTGATCAAACACTGCTGATTTCTCTGAAAGCAATTTTCTCCTTGCCTCATCCATTCAATTTCAATTTGGAAAATGGGCGAGCCATGTTCATTCAGTGATGGTATATATTGTCCTACACTTAGAAGGCCAAGTTCATGCAGTTGGGTCTTTTCAGCGTTTGTTCCAGGATCACAGAATCACAGACTGGTGTGGGTTGGAAGGGATCTTAAAGATCATCTCATCCCCGCCCTGCCATGGGCAGGGGAAACCCTCCACTATCCCAGGTTGCTCCAAGCCCCATCCAGCCTGGCCTTGGATACTTCCAGGGATGGGGCAGCCACAGCTCCTCTTTGCGAGAGCCTCACCACCCTCACAGAGAAGAATTTCTCACTGATATCTAACCTAATTTCCTCCTCATATCCCATCCACTTCTGCCTTCTGTCAGTTTGCAGGTTGCCATGATGACACTCACCTGATGAAACATTTTTCTACAGTTATACCCCATGTCCAACCTCAGAGTACATTGCACCTTGCCTGCCTTTGTAATGCTTGTAGTCACAGCTGCAGAACTGGAGCAGGTAAGGAAACCTTAAACCTTGGCTCCCCATCACCAGTTTTCCTCTACTGGAAAACCTGGGACTCCCTGTCATTTCACTGAACACAAAATATGTGAGCATAATCTCTTCCCCATACCCCCTGCCATACCTTTTCTGCTGGAAGAAGTAAAAAATCTATTTATGGGACAGAACTAAGCATGTCACACTGAAATAAAGAGTGTTTCCATACTCCATATAAATACCTGCATGTATCAGCCATTCCCAGTTCTGAAAGCACTAAAGTAAAGGGACTATTTCTAGCCATTGCTAGCAAAGAGGTTCTGGAAATACTTTTTTGTTGTCTGAAACAGTGCAGATACTTTCTTATCACATACATTTGTTCACCTGGCACAGTACAAGCACATGAGGTAAAAAAAAAAGTGCCTAATGTATGACAGAAAGCCTTATGTAAGCCTGCTTTATCATTAGGACAAAATTTTCTGAACATGGATAAGTGGTTGCAATAAATATGCTACACCATTTTTTGGATTCAGCATAACTGGTTATTGACTAAACAAAAATTACTATAATGTAATTATAATAGACACTAATAATAAGTCATCTATGGAACTTGCTCTCCAAATTAATATACTCTAGTACACACTAACGTGGCAGAATTATGTTGGGCTGAACTCCTGTTTAACTAGCTTCCATCTCAAGGGATTATATACTTTCTGTTGCAGACAAGTATATTTTATGATTGTGGGTTTTAATTAAATTCCTCTGACAAGTTACTGGACAAAGGGTTGGCATATTGTGATAAAAAGGGTTCTTTTAATTGCATAATTATTCACTGGGGATTCCTCTGGGCGGAATAAATTAGGACTTTTAAAATAAATTCCTGTTCTTGTATTTATGCAAGACAGGTCAAGGTTTCTAGTTCTTGCCAAAATACCCAGTCTTACCATCATCCCTTCCACCTCCAAGCTGCACAAAACAAAACAGTATTGTAAAGTACCAGAGTTCCAAAAGACATTTTTAATGGTGAACATATAGCCCATGTTTAGCTATAAATCTAAGTTCAAAATCAACTTAAATGATGATAACAACATCTGTCATCCCACTGTTTCTTTATTTGCACCAGAGTGTTTCTCAACCAGTGCACTGAAGACCCAGCTGTTGGTTTGCCCAAACCAATTATTTCTCCATGAAGTCACAAGTATTAGCATTAAATACCTGCAAGCTGTATAGTTTGTTACGTTATGATAACTCACTGTGCAGGAAATGTAATGTTGCAAAGCATGGGAGTGTTTTATTACAAGAGTTCAAGCATCCACTGAGCTGACAAGGTGAGTGTTTCAGACAACTCAGTGATTGTTCTGCTGGTGTCAAGGAGCTCAGGAGGGCCCAAACCAGTTCATGTCTTTGATACCAGACATATAATCCAGCAGCAACAGCAGCCACCTCAATTTTAACCCTGAAACTAAATCCTCCCATAATGCAGTCCACCTCAATTTTCCCCTCTATTCACATCAGTACATCCCACTCACAGAATCTTGGTATTTCAAATCACATCCTCCAGCAGGTTTTTACAGATGCTTTGAAATTACAACCAAAGAAAAATTCAAAAACAATTTTACATTTCACATAATCACAGAATGGCTTGGGTTGGAAAGGACTCATCTCATCTCAACACCCTGCCCTGGGCAGGAACACCTTCCACTATCCCAGGTTGCTCCAAGCCTCATTCAACACTTGAACACTTCCATGGATGGAGCAGCCACAGCTTCTGTGCATTTATAGATCTTCCATTCAGTAGTCTAACAAATCACATGTAATTGGTTTTCCTTAATGTTCACACAGAGGTGGCTCTACAGCTTTCTAGCTGGTAGACATCTCTGGAAAAAATTTAGTAAACACATGTATGTGAGAGGGCAACATCAGGAAAAACAGGGGAAAAATGTTCCTTGTAAATAACCTTTAAACTTTTTCCTGTGCACCGCTTTTTGCACCTAGTCCAAGCCTCCATACTCAGTGTGAGCCTGGGATGGCCAGTAAAATCCCCACTGAGAATTCTGTAAGGAGCTTAAGGTTTAGTTTTAATTTTAAGGAGTAGTTTTAAAGTGTGTATCTGCAGAGACTTGGAATATGATGTAAATTGTTACATGTTATCTTCAGTGGGCTGTGCTGTCACCTTGTCTCACTATGCCAGGGAATGTCACCCTATGTCACAGAACTAAGTCCTTCTTGAAGCTCTGATATTCAGCTTTATCACCATGATCCTGCAGCATCATGCCAAGTACTCCCTGATGTTTTTGTGACCCATATGGAAGAGGAGGCCCAAAGTCTTCTACAGGGTTAACTTCAAAGTTATGAAAACCGAGTGAAATACAATCACTACACAGCACACAAGGTTAGCTAGAGCCTTTGCCAAGAATTTACCGTTAAAAGAAACACTCCTGGAATATATTAATGTAAAAGAAGTATGAAAGACACCTTCAGAATGAAAAAAGTATAGAAAAAGCCCTTAAGGCCATCATTGCTGAAGGGCAATGAAGTTATACTGCAGGGAATTGTCTCTGCTATGGACAGGACTGGTATCACAGCCAAGTTGGTATCACCTGAATTTCCAAGTCTGAGATTCTATTTTTAGTTCTTCACAACTTTACTTGTGGGTTGAAAAAGTAGCATGCAAGGAAGACAGGAGTTCAAGAAAGGTTACAAGAAGGCTAAGTGAAAGAAATGGGATTTGAACAAGGTAAGAAGACAAGAGATGAGATATGAGATAAGCTGAATGAATCCCAGCTGAGCATAATAAGCAGAAAAACTGTATCCACTAATGAAGCTTGAAGTGAAACCTAAGATTGTTCTGTCTCACCATTTTTTTTCTATCAGCACATCAGTTGTTACCCCCTCTCACACTGCCTGGCCTCAGAAATAGCAACCTACAATCACTGTCTGTTATTCCATCACATTGAGGTGCAGGAGTCCTTGCAGCTAATACTGAGAGCTTTGGGATTCAGCCAGTGATAACCTGCACTGCTATCAGTGTGCTATCCTACAACACAATTACAACGTTTTGTGTCTTTATTAGAAATTTATTTATTACTCTAAAGCCACAGTTTGTTACAGGAGTATCAATGCACTTCCTAAGCCTAGCATGCAAATCTTCAGGAATGCCAGAGATGAGTTTGACTCAACAATGGGAATTTTAGGTCCTTGTGCATGTGTGCAAAGACATATTTTTAATTATAGGCTCAGAATAGGTTGTGTTTGGTTTTTTTCCGTGCAATGCCTACTTCAGCTTCTGCACAGGAGAGCATGATCTGAAGAACTGTTCACCTCTGCTGAGATGATTATTTTTTCCCTCTGGTGAAGTAACACAGTGGATACAGACATAGTGACAAGGTTTGAACAAAAGGAACAGGAGAAGGGATGGTCTCAGACCTAATATGGATGATTTGGAATCCATTTGCACTTCAGACAACAATTTCCAACTAGACACTTTGCAGGTCATTTGAGATAATCCTTCTCTTAGACAATTTGAACACAATCTGTAAGTAAGTTTGCCAAGAGACAAATCCAAGTAGTAAGAACAGAGCAACCCCCCCCCACAAGAGAGCTGATCCTGGCTTGCTCCCCTTGAATGACAGTGCTGCCATGATCCCTGAAGGATGAAAACAGAAATATAATCCTTACTTCTGGAATAGTTTGAAAACATGAAAAAACAGCTTAAAGGAGTGCCTATATATATTTGCTTTTCCCCAAAAGCACTTGTATATGTGCAGAGAGAAAGGCTTTGTTCTTCAAAAACTCTCAGGCTAGGAGACCAGCCTGATATAAAGGACTGACTTTAGAATAAAAGAAAACTGAGTGTAGCCATCAGTTCACAGAAAAAAAACAAATAACAGCTGGAATCCAGGGCTGAGTGTTTGGCATTGGACATACAGTTCTTAGTTCTCAGAGGCACCTGTAGCACCAGTAAATGGCAGCACTCAGGGGACTCAAAATTTCTTACAAATGCACAGTTTGACCCACCACATCCCATATCTGCATGATTAGAGGACTGCTATTTCTTACATGTTTGTCAGCTCACACTACTGATTCCTCATCTGTAGTCACTGTCTGTTTATGTTCTGGAAATTATTGTCATCATAGGTCAAAGATTATGCTTTCAAAAAGCAAAGTGTGCTGAAGGAGGAGAAAAACTCTCAAGGAACATGGATTGCATCAATATCAAATAGAGTGAAGTCAATAATAAAAAATTAAAGATTTGGTAAGTATGCACACAGGAAGTCTTCCAGCAGAAGCAGAGAAGAAATAATTTCTTCATTAGATTTTCTTTCCTAGAATGTTATTTCTTAAACCAGATATTATAAGTCAATGACTACATTCTCTCTTTTTTTCATTCTCCTTTTAAAATGCCTTGCATTTTATAACAAAAGAGCCTTTTTTGCTTCAGGTCAGGGAAAACCTGATTGTTCTACGAAGCTGCTCTTTATGATACTGGTAATACTAACAGCCAGGCTCATCTGATGCAAAGAAAGCTTTTTTAGTAATTGTCCTTGAAAAGGCACCAACAAAGTTGTCAGTTTTTAAGCTGTCAGGTCTGAACAGTGTATACATACAACTGATTTTGTGTCTTGTTACAGTAATATCCAGCATTTTTGCTAAAATAAATGTCTTCTGGCATTACTTTTACAACTTCTCCACACCTTCATTCCTTCTCATTTTTAGAAACTTGCTGATACAAGCTTCCCACCATCAGTGCTTTTACCTACATATTCTAAAGGCTTGGTTTGTTGTTTGTTAGGATTTTTTTTGGTGGGGCTATCAAGTAAACCCAGGAAGATTTTACATTTTCCAAAAGGCCAAATGATTTTCTGTATTTATTTTGTCATAAAAATTCTGATGCTCTCCACATAGCCTACTTTTCCATGAAAAATCATGCGGCGCTTTTTTGTTTGTTTGTTAGTATCACATCAGTCCTGTCCACACCTCTTCATTCCTGGATACAAAACATCTGCTACTTTTCTGCAGCTCCACTGAGTCCTTAAGAAGGGATGTATAGGAAATGTGATTTCTTTTTTTCTTCAAAAGCAAAGGGGGGTGAACCTGTGTGACTCCAGCCTTGCATGTTGCTCAGGCGACACTTATAATGATAAATCTCATTACAAAAACAAACAAACAAAAACCCACAATAACAATAACCAATAACAACAAAACCCACAATAACCAACGACAAACTATTTTAATTTCAATTTAAAAATCAATTTTAAATAGCAATTATAGTTTCAATAACACAATACCTCTTAAACAATTATGGTTCTGTTGTATCTGAATTTCAAAACTAAACCAATTCAGTCAGCATAGAGCAAGCACAGCTATAGTATGCACAAACCCTTTGCACCAAAGACTGGTTCAACCCTGAAAAATTTATCTGAAAGTCATCTCTTTAATTTAAAACCTATTAAAAACAATACTCAGCTTTGAACACGATGACCTCATGTCTCTGTGCATATTCTTTTTTTAAAAATTCTTTAAAGTTCATAGGGGAGTACAAAAAATACTGTTTAGAAATTTCCCCTGGCAGTACTACTATCAAACACTTATTCCGTCCAGGAGAACTTTAAAAATATAGTTTATATCTCCTAATGCTTATTTACTTTCTGAATTCCTGCTCTAACAATGAACAAGATCACACAAGGAATTCCTTTTCATTTAACTCATTAAAGTTCCACCTAGCATTACCGTATATTTCTGTCTGAAGATACTGTAATAAATTATCCATGTCAAAGCAACTTTAAAAAGCAATTTATTTGGTTACAGAAACAACAGTGACTGACTCAGATCTACTCAGAGAACTCTTATCAAACTCCTGGATTAGAGGCTAAAATAGCATGCCCCTTTAGACAGCATCCTGAAGGTCGATAACACCTCAGTGGCAAATACCACACTTAGATGTCAAAACACCTCCCAAAATCAGGGGTCACATCTCCTCGGGAGAGGCTTTGGTGTCTGAAATGAGGCTCCTCCCTTCAATGACCCTGACTCCAGCTCCATGAGGAGCTTTGTGTGTCCGGCCCCCCAGGCTGGACTCACCCAAGTCCTGATGAGAAGCTGAGCCACCACTGAGCTCAGAGTAGGAGGCCAGCAGCTCACCGGAGTTAAAAAGAAAAGGAAAGCCAATTCGCCAGCAAGGCCATCAATACAAAATACTGCAGCAAGGACGGGAATCCCGGCTGTCCCTTTGGCCACCCTTGCGGGAAGGGAAGCGGCATCCAGCCGGGAACGGGCTGCTTCCCTGCTGTGAAAGCATGGGAAGAGAGGCTTGATCTCTTTTGTCTGGCCTGAATGGTTTCAGCCCACTGGTGGACTTCCACCAGGCTGTCTTGAGAAGGGGGGCTGGATGGCAGGAATTGCAGGAATGCTGAGCAAACAAGAGGAACCGGTTTTAGTATGTACTCACAGCTTACCACAGCTCTCCCGGGAATTAAATCAGCCTTAACTAAACTTTGTGTCACCTTCTGCCTGGAAATTCTGTGACAAAACAACAGTCATTGCTCAGACATCTGGAAAGGTTCCATATACAACATAAATTCAGCTCCTTATGCATGCACCCAACAGTATGGACTTTAAGTACTTGCCAAACATATGATGCAACACAGACAGAGTGCTGAAAAGTGAACTAACTACATATAAATATCTATTATAGTGAGGGTGAAGAGAAATAATTTTCAAGCAACTATGAGGAGGAAATAGAACCCTGAAGGCATAGCACACCAATACATTGCTGGAGGTATTCTTCAAGAGCTATTTTATGGCTTAGGGTTCAGTTTCAAGATGCACAACTTGTTCTACATCCAGACAACCATGGAATGCTCACTGCAGTTGTCACTTCATTTTCTCTTTCTTGTCAGTGTAACAATACAAGCTCAAATTCTGCAAGACGAATAATATGCAGAAACTTTTTGTCCCATGGAGCTCTCCTACGAAGTCAGTGGGAATATCCACAAGAGTGCAAATTCACCTACCCACGATCAAACCCACCAAACATGTTCTCAATGTACAGAATCCTGTTCAGCTGTCATATCCTTGAGCAAATAACCACAACTCCATTCTCAAGCAGCAGTGCAAGCATTGGTGTAAACTAACAGCCTCATAAAACATCTACTACAGTATCAATCTGTCCTGTTACGACCTTTGAACCATATTATTGTGGGAAACAGCAATAATGGAGGTGTCCTGCAGAAGGCAGGCACCGAAAGCCTGGCTGTGCCACCGCCGGGTGAGCTCAGTGCAGACGCTGCCCCATGGGGCAAAGCGTGGGTCGGATCCCAGACCACCCAAATGGTTGATTCCCCTTCAGAGAGGGCTCTACACACCCCCAAAAAAGCTGCGCTAGGGTAAAAGGGCAGCCCAGCAGGTTGCCGAAAGGAGAAGCATAAAGCGCTTGGTTTGACGTATCCCCCTATAGATCCATGCACCCATACACGTCCCCGAAGTGCTCTCGGAGGAGCCCCGGGGTTCCGCCGCCCCTCCCGGCCCCTCTCCCTCCAGGAAGCCCATCGGTTTTACCTTGTGCCTGTTGCCTTTTGCCAGAGGCGCGGCGTGCGGAGCGCCGGCCGCCGGATGCCGGAGCAGAGCCCGGCCCGGCCTTTCGGTTTCGCTTGCCGGGGCCGTGGCGGAAGGCGGCGGGGCTCCAGCCGGGAAACCCGAGAGGAGGGTGTGGGGATTAATCTCCTCTTACTGCCTCTCGATTGTTCAGGGGGAAAATAAATCACTTAGCGCTGTTCGCAGCCCCGCCACCCGCAGCGGAGAGGTGAGCACGGTGATGCAGAGCCCCGGGGGACACACCACGGCTCACCCGGGGCTGCAGGGCTGGCTGGCATCGCCCCGGCAGCCCGAGGAGTGAGCAGGCACTGCCTGCCCGCTGTTAGTTGCCAGCCTGTGCAAAAAAAAAGTGACATTTACCCTTTTCCATGTATCATTCTGCACAGATGTGTGACCGCTCCTCCAGGTCAACTCATGTCCCCACCCTGTTAGGACAGGTCCAAAGCATCGTCATCATCCTGACAGAAGACTCCAAGTTTTTCTTCTGTCCCACAGTTTCACTAGTATGATGCTGTTTCCTTTACACTCCTGGGAATTCACTTTCACACTTGGAAATTGCCATTAAAAGAATGGGAAATAAGCTGAGATAAATCAATGGTAAGGAAGAAAACCCAAACCCCCACAATTAGAGACACAAGGCCACTGCACCACCAGGTCAGAAATTGTCAGATGCTTGCTCTGCTCCAGGAAAATCCTGCCAGACTCACCTCCCCTGGCTTTGGCTGGTGACAGCAGTGAGAAAGGGGGGCTGTGGCTGTGGGGTATGACCACCCAGGCAGTTCCATGTGCCCATCTGACAGAACTGGCACTGCAGACTGATTCATCTGTGCAATGCTTTTCCTACACACTGTCCGTCCTCTTCACCCCACTTTACTAAAATTAGAAGGGATTTCTACTAAGGGCACACTTTGCATTTCTTCTGTTAAATTGAATGTAGTTTCTCTTTCTACAGACTCATCCAGTTCTTTCCATAAGGTATTCCAATCCTTTTCTGTTGTAACAGCAGGTCTTAGGTCGTCAGCAAATTTCATTAGCACACACATGTTTTTTGCCAAGGTCACTAATAAAATTTTAACCAAGATTAGTTCTGAGATTGGTCCTTATGGAACCACATTAGTAACCTCCTTCCACCAGGACTCTACCTTTCAGCACATGCTATTGTCCTCATTTTTCATTTCTTACATTCATCCACATCTCTCCATCTTAATTAATATTTTCTCGCATGGCAACCTCTCAAATGTTTTATTGAAGTCCAGATAGATTTCATCAACTGTATTTACATTGTCTAAGAGAATGATTTATCAGACTTTATCATACTAGCTTAGTCTGGTTTGTTCTATCTTTGTGGAAGTACTGCTGCATATTAACTAGGTATTCATGTATTTCCACATCTTTAATTAGTTTTCCTTTAGCCTTTGTTCTAAAGCTTTATGTAGTAATGAGGTCAGATAAGGAACCTGTAGCTGCTTGGATCAATCCATTTTCTCACCACATACAAGTCCCACACAAAATCTCTACAATTTTCAGTGTTTCTTGGGCCACTGTGGCCACCAGGTCTGTCCTGAAATTAAGGCCCAGCATGCCTGTGGTTTATTTCAGACAAACCCCTCAGGGCCAAAAAGCCAAATGTGTGGGTTTTGTTTCAAAGTCTACCTCACGGGTTTCTTCTGCAAAACTACACAGATTGCCTAGTTCCCAGATCCCTTTACAATTGTGCCTTTGGGCTTTTTGGTATGCAACCTGGATGCTCTGGCCTTGCTTTGCATAGACTTTTTCCATTTTAAATGCATTTATTTATGCTTCCATTTTTATTGTATTAACACTTTGCAACTTAAAAAGAACAATTGAAGAATGTTGCCTTTTCTTTCTTCTTCATAAACATGTCCAGTGAATGGACTTAGAATAAATCTTATTGATTTAAAACAAAACCCTTTTGTTCTTCTCCAGTTGCAGCCAACGTCCACCACAAAATGAAATGTAGATGTGAAGTCATGGCTGAATAAAGTGTTAAATATTTATTTATAAAGTTTTATTCATGGCTGAATAGAGTGCTGAAGTTCATCCTACAGAACCCAAAGAGAGCTTTTTTCTCTAGCACTAGTTTGGTCTTTAAAGAGATTTCATTCCATGGACTTTGTCACTTCCTTAATTAGCTCCCAAATGATACCAGACTCCAGGCTGCTTACTTTCAGATGGGGAAGGTCATGGTGAGATCCTTGCTAAGAGTGACTTTTAATTATTTTCCTTCTACCTCATCTTTACCAGAATTACATGTCAGGCACTGACTTAAACTTTGCTTTCTGACCTGAGTTCATTAATGAGGATTTGTTCCCATGTTATAGACTGAGAAGAACTGGCATGTTTCAGGTTCAACCTGAATTTCTACCAAAGTTTTACATCAGTTTGTATCAAGACCTCCCTCTCAACAAGGACAATTTAGAAGTATGACTGCGAATGTAGTTTCTATATGAAAGTGTCTCAGTTTGGAGACAAATTTAGCAGAAAATGTTCTGAAATAAGGGTTTCCTCTAAAGAAAAGGACTCCAGGAATCCCTTTTGCCAATGAGAAATGAATAGCAGTGGGTGAAAGTGAAGAAAATCCCAAACTGTTTATGAACAAAGAAAAAAAAACCCCACACCAAAAGGGTGCTCACAAGGTAAAGAAAAGGATTGAAAAAATGCTAGATATTGAAATTTCAAAACCTTAACCTTAAGACCACATGGCCAGGAGGCAGTGATGATGGCTGCCCTCTTTCTCTCAGGGAAGAGAGGAACTGGAAGGTTTTAGTGTACTCTCTCGTGTTGGTTCAGCTTCTCCAAGGTCTCGGGCTCGGGGCAGCTCCAACTGANTTGAAATTTCAAAACCTTAACCTTAAGACCACATGGCCAGGAGGCAGTGATGATGGCTGCCCTCTTTCTCTCAGGGAAGAGAGGAACTGGAAGGTTTCAGTGTCCTCTCTCGTGTTGGTTCAGCTTCTCCAAGGTCTCGGGCTCAGGGCAGCTCCAACTGAGTCCCCAGATGGACTGAAAAAAAACAAAGCCAAAAAAGTTCAAGGAGAAAACAAACAAACAAACAAAAAACCCCAGCAAAAACCCCAACCTGCCAAGAGGATTCCAGGTACAGCCTCCAGACTAGGGGAAGGGGAAAAAACCCAACTTCTTGCTTCAAGGTAGCAAAATACTAATCCAACAAAAGGAACAACGTAGCGTGTCCCGGTCCATGCTGCAGCCCAAGTGCCACGAGAGAGAAGTTTTAACTGAACTGAGAAGGAGCCCAAGGCTCCCCACCCCAACCCTGGGGTCCATCTTAAAGCTACAGCAGTGCTTCTGGGCCTAAAACAGATGATTAGGTAAAAAAATATCATAAAATCACCCCAAGATGGAGAGGACATTATTAGTATCAGAACAGAGAACAAAAATTCCCAGATCAGTTGCCAATGCAAATACAGCAAACAGTCGAATCAGCACATATGGCAGTAGATTTTTATTGATTATTTAACAGCTCCAATGACATAGTTGCCTACACATAGAAGTTATGTAAATAGAGCTCAATCACCATACGGAACTTGAACAAGATGATAATGGGCAACAAAGCAAGACAATCCCATTCATTTTCCATATGGCTTCTGTTGACTTCAATGTATTACACTGAAACGTCTTTGTACACTATTATGGAATAATGTACTTTGCTTTTCAAAAGGATGAGTTTAATTAGGAATCCAAGTTTATAGCCATGTCCCAGAAGGTATATAAAGAGAACTCATACTGGATTTTCTTCATATGTTTTTTTTATTTCTGTATCAGTGTCATGCTTGCTTGACTTAATTTTTTTCAATTTTGTAAAGATAGTTAAGCTAAACCTTATTCCACTAACAGGAAAACGCTTCCACTCTAATGAAACAGGTCCTTTTGTTACAGCACAACTATTGCAGCATTGCATGTTTTACTGCACAGAGGCTGATGGCAGCAAAAAAAACCCCATATCTATTTACACCTTCCTCTATCAGCACCATTGCAATTGTATATACAACATATATTATTTTCCTCTGTAGCACGACAAACAGTATTAGATTCTTATTCTACAGTGAAAGGGATAGAAAGACACTGACACTTTGAGGAATTCACTTGAGAGAAACAAATCACTATTGAGAAAAGCCTGACACTTTTCTTGCTTTCAGCTTCAACATATATATCTTTTGGAACCAATAATTAATGGTTTGGATTTTTCAGACAAATGTGCTAAGTACACCTTTAGAAAATCAGACAGAGAAGATGGTCCTTGCAGAGTGAATTGTTGATGCAATGCAAGTGCTCTTCCAAGTGACGTGGGGGTGCAATCAAAGCACAGTGGCTTTCAGCTCCCAGGCTCAGTGAGGTGGGGGAAGAGATGAGGAGCAAACAGAATGAAGAGCCTTCCACCTAGTGGAAGCTGATTTTTTAACAGCTGCTTCGGAACTGTCTGCCCTTTTAACAGCAAGCTCTGTCTGTAAGCACCACTGCCAGAGCCCTTCTGTGCAGCTCGGTACAGAAATACAGACTGGGATGCTGCACCGAGACACGCTCCAGCCCCAAACCACTCCCTCACCCTCCCTGTCATGCTCAAATCTCCTGTTAAGTAGTCAGTGTTCAAGTCTAAATTATTTCAGAAATGAGGTGTGGGGAGCATGGTATTGCCTTTGTATTTCATCCTAAAATAGGAAAGTGATTTGAGCTGCAAAGCCTGTTTGAACTCGAGCTTGCCTTAAGAACATGAGAAGAGCCTAGGGGCTGGCTACTGAACCACATCTTCATACACTACCAGAGACCTCTCATGACTGGTTTAATGCTGTTGCCCACTGTTTTTCTCATTTTGTCTGGACTGCTACTGGTTTTTTTAGCTGGATCAAAGCCATTTTGATGTCCAGAGTGCAAAGTTTGGGAAAGCAATAGAAAATAGGGCAGCGGGATATTTTGGAATTCCCTATCTAGCAAATGGGTTTTACATCCTCCTACTGCTGAAAAATGAAGTGAGGCAACAAAACCACTTGTAGGAGGAACGGCCTGAAGTGGAGAATGAAGGAGGCATGACAGCCAGCACTGAAACCCATAAATAATTTCCAGCTTGAACAATTAACATTAGTTTCCTGAACAGAATTCATTTTCACTCAGATCTGCTGCCACTCCTATAATCATGTCAAAAGAAGGTAGGGGTGCTTCTTTCCTAGGTGATCTTGCACACCTGAAGCGTGTGCCTGCCAAGGATCACCTCCACCTGGAGAGGCAGGAAAAACAGGCCTGATCTTCACTAAATCACACACCACTGTGCCTTTTCCTTTCTCCCATCAAGCACAGTCTTCTGAACAAAAGACAGTAGAGGACTTGAATGTTTCATCTCCCTCAACAGATTTGTAAACCACAGCAGCACCCCATCAGGTGCTGAGGTTTGAAGTCTCCCATTTGCCTTCTTTTTCCCTTAAATAGAGGTAGTTGGTGAACTCCAGGGAAATTGCAAACTTTTAAGGAAAGGGTTTATTCCACCATCTGAAATTCACAGAATCATTAAGTCATTGTTCAAATGAAAAGCTGCTCTTAGTCATTAACATATTTTTGTTAGTAACAAAAAAAGCAAGATACTGATATGAGGAGAGATATGCACATTCTTATTTATATGGTAATTGAATGGTCAGGGAGCTTGCCTAAGATGTGGTCTGCATCAAATTAACTGCGGTGTGACACTAAAAATCTTTTCCTCTTCCTAAGATGTTATGGGGAAAGAGGCATTGAAAGTCAACCAATTTATACAATCTACTTTGTAACAAGATGGCTGCCTTTTGCCTTTCTAAAGACAAAGCAAAATTATTACTTCTTTTCTGTAACAAGTGACAAGAGAATTACTTCTGTCAAACTCATCCTAAATAGAAGCAAGAATATTGCTTCCCCTCCTATAAATGTGCATATTTAGACTGTTCCTAGCAAAACGTAGCGTATTCAATAGCTCATATTCTACATCAACCAGGCTTTTTTCAAAAGTGAAATTATTTTTAAAAGCCAGTGTACAAATACAATTGTATTTCAGCCAAGCAGCATGTGTTTATAAATCACAGTGCAAAAAACTCTGCCTTCATTGAGGTGGGAAGAGTTCAGCTGATACTGGTGATGCTGGGGGTGGCCTGAGCTGGATCCAGTAAGTACAGCAACCTAGTCTGCAAATGCTTCATTACACATTAACACAGGTAATTGTCAGTGCTGATGAAGCACCCTGAGAAGGCATCTCTTACTGCTGTATAAGGATCACTTTCATACCTTTGGTTCACCACTCAGACCGGGGCTGCTGCTAAGTGGTCAAACCAAGGGAGCCATTCATCACTGTTTTATGCCTGTCTCTGGATTTGTGCAAATTCCTTTGGGCCTCACCAAAGACAAGCCAAAAAGAAATCATCATCCAGCAGTGTGGGATTATTAGCATTTTTTGCTAAATATGCTTACACATGAGGTATTAGTTTCCCTACTGTCTTGGTTTGAAAGACAGGTGTCTGCTAGGGAAGGCAGGAGCCTCCCTTGGAATGGAGATGAAAACCCCCTCCTGATGAGACTGATCTGGATATTTTTGTACAGTCACAAAGAAGCAAAGCAAAGCTTGTTAACCTTTTTCATCAATTCCAGTTTCCTTTTCATTTAAATTGAAATGTCTAATGTTTCCTATTTTTTTTTCATTGCTGCACTGTGTAATACAGTTGCTGTTGCTATTAACCTTCAGGCAGACAGAAAATCAGGTAAGGTTGATGTGTGATAAACTTTTATCTGGGACTAATAGGGCTTGCCCTCAGTTACAGAAAAAATATGATAAGACTTGCTTTGTGCTAAAGATAGTGGGACTGAGTGGTAGCGTGGCTCAGAAAAGCCATGTTCCATTGTCTAATGGTGAGCTCTGCTTCTTTTGGCCACAGAGCAAAGAGTTACAGAAAACAGAGATAATTAAGCCTCTACAAAAACTTAATGTTTGATAAATGGCATATGGAGAAAGCACAACAGTAGCTGCTCTTGAATCCCCAGTGAAGAAAATCTCTGCCAGGTGCAACAAGCAGTTACCTGCGCATGGCAGCAGCAGAAAACTGATAAAGATGTCTTGAAACCTGCTTTGTTGGGCTTCACTCTGGTGGGAGCTGTGGTTACTATCTCCCAAGATCAGAAGACTTCTGCAGCAGATGGTGAACTGGGAAGGCAGTTGCTCCTGAAAAATGATAAAATTTTTCCTCAGCTGCATATGGGGAAGGCTTGGTGAACCTTTCTTCTGCCATTCTTTTCAAAAGCCCATCAAAAATCTTTCTGTCATTGCCACATACCTCAGCCCCTTACTGCTGTATGTTGTTCAAAGGGAACAGCCATTCCTGCATTCCCCCGGGGAGGAGAATCACCTGGCTGAGCACAAGCAGTGCTTGCAGGAGGCACTACAACAGGTGAACTTTGGGATGGATGGATGGATGGATGGATGGATGGATGGATGGATGGATGGATGGATGGATGGATGGATGGATGGATAGACGGCTCCTTTCCTGAGGCATAAGCTGTACATATGTGTGCCCTGGATGTATTATGCTGCACCTAAACACAGAAGCTTCCATGGTGACTGGAGTCTCAGAAAACCTTTAGAAGCAGTAGCGGAGTGAAGTCTCCAGTCACCTGAAGGAAAGCGGCCCCTTGGAAGAAAACACCATCCTGACACCCACTTTGTGACAGAAAGCAGCTCTAGGCTTCAGCAGTGATGCTTCCCTCCCTGCCTGGGCCTGCAGGGTCGGTAAAACCCAGCCAGCGGTGGAAATCGGCGGCAAGGACCGCGAGAAGCCCAGCTGGGGGTCTGTGCAGGTATGAGCTGACGATGCTCCCGCCTCTGGAGAGCCCGGGTACCCAACAGGACGCGAAGCGCGCCCGGCCGCCTCCCGGCCAGGAGCACCGGGGAGGGCAGCGGCTGGCAGCGACCCGGGGGTGGATCCCGCTGCCCCCCGGCCGGGCAGGCCCCTCCCTGCCGGGGGCGGTTCCGCGCCCC
>VYXF01004881.1:941984-970051 GCA_013397295.1 Polioptila caerulea | reverse complement strand
GGGAACGCCGCCGCAGACCGGGGAGCGGGGAGGGGAGCGGCGCGGAACCGGGCGGGCGCTCCGCGGGGCTCGGTGGGGTCCGGCCGCCGGGCAGGTGGCGGGACGGAGCCCAGGCNCGGCCTGGCCGGAGGCGTCCGAGTGGGAAATCTCCAGCGATCGGCTCGTGGCTGCCAAATCTGGCACCCAAACGCGCGGGCTGCCAGACAAGCCCCGAGGGTGGGGACGGCGAGCAAAGGCTGCTGCCAGAAGTGCCCCCGCTGCTGGAGCTGGGGAAGCTGTCATTGCCTGGGGAGCTGTCATTGCCCAGGCAGCTGGATCGGGGCACAAGCCGTGGTGCCTCAGGCAGGGATCCGGCAGCTTTGGGCACCTTCCAGGGAGAAGAGAATGAGCTGGTGTATCGGAGTGAGGCCGGGGCAGCCTGAGCTCTGTTAGGGATCCCATCCCCTAGGGACTGTTCAGGGCTTGCACATTTCCCATGTGTGACCTGCCTTCAGCCTTGGGAAAGATTACAGTTCCCAGGACAGTGGAGGACATGTGATTTTGTGATCTTCTTCCTAAGGACTTCCTTCAATGGACAGACAGAGCCTATATTTCACTCAGCTGTGTTTGTGTCACTTAGCAGTGTAAAGGGAGCCAGCATCCCAGACCATCTCCACAGGGACGTTGCTTGCTGTGGTACATCATCGAGACAGCTGCCTTTGACCCTTTTCTGCTCATAGCCCTTGGTGGAATAGGTAACAAGAGAGCCTGCGAAGGTGAATAGGGGGTTCTCACTTCAGTGGTGGTCTCCTGAAAGCCAAAACCACTGGAGCTTAGATTGAGTTTGAGGTAACACTATCTTCTTCTGAGTGGAGATTCAGAGAACCAGAGCTGGTTCTTGGAGAGTTCCCACTCTGCTTTTCACAGCAAGTGCAGACTCCAGATGGCTTCACACAGTTTTACTCACAGGCATGTTCAGTGTTTAGAAAAGAAAGAGCACTTCAGCCAAAGTTCCTATAAATCAGACTCTCTGATTTTTTGTGAGGGATAAAAGGAGGCTCTTAAAATGAATATTTATCCTGTGTGTTTCATAACATTTCATAAGTAGATGCCCAATACAAGGAGAGCACTGGACCAGCAGTTCCCTTGCAGGATAAAGCCTTTCTGCACTTGTAGAGCATCCCTTATATATCTGTGTATGTATATTCACACACATGTTTCCAAAGAAGGTTCTTCTCTTAATGCTTTTGAGCAGGAGCACCTACATTTAATGAAGAAAAGCCAACATTCTCCCATGACATCCCTTGAATGACACAAAAAACACCTCCCATGACATCCCTTGAATGACACAAAAAACACCAATAATGGTGAGCAAACAGTTTTTACAGGAGAGGATGTTATCTTTTCAATACATTTACTTCCAAGAGGATACCATCTTTTTCTCTGAATCCTGAGCAATAGCATTTCCCATGGCTCTGTTTCCCCCTGCACTTGGAAGAGATGGCTTTTCCCCTGTGTTTACCACACTGTTGAGCTGTATCAGTTGGTTGGTGACCAAGACACATTTGCATTGTTCAGGGCCACCAGCAGGCTCGTGGCAGCCTTCCGCAACTCCTCCTCCTTCACTGCCTTCCCAACAGACATCAACAACTTCATTGTCTGCAGAGAAGTCTGCACCTGGCTGTCCAGTATCCTCAGGAGGAGATCCTCGATGTCACTGTTGGGCAGCTGTCCTTGCTGCTGGCCACTGTCTGGCACCTCTGTGGCTTGTGGGCCAGAAGGATTTGGTTGTGTGCTCTCAGGTAGGGAGGTGGGGATCACAGCTGCCTCTGTGCCAAGTGTGGAGCCCGACGTGGGAGACATGGGGGGGACTGGCAGGTGGCTGGAGCTGCTGGATGACATGTCATCGCTGCTCATGATGATGTCAGTGCCTGCTTTGCTGTGCTGCTTAGCTCTGCTGTGTCCTGGGCATGCAGTCCTCTGTGGAGAAGAAAACATTCCTTTGGAGAGCCCTAGGAGCAGGCACCTATGCACAGCCCTGTTCTGTAGGTTTAGCTCTCACTGCACAGTCTGATCTTCCCCATTTCCTACTAAGATGAGCCCAGGAAAGCAAAATAAACCTTCATATCCTTTCCTTGTCAAGTCTCCTCATAAATATCTCTTGGGACTCACAGCTCTCTTTACTCTCTTCTAGCCTACCTGAATTCCCCCTTCTTCTGAAGAAATCTAGATTGTCTCAAATTGGTTGGGAATGAGAGCTGGAGAAGAGGGCTGAGGTGGTCCTCAAAGGTTCCTTTGCTGGAAGAATGCCTTCTGCAAAGTCTCTTTTTCAGCAAGTGGCTGCAGGTGCCATCTGTGTTAGCTAATCAGCTTGGTGTGAGTGCCCCTGGAAGGTGGGCTGCCCATGGCTCTCTTCTATCTTCCCAGTCTCCTAGCTTTCTGCTCTCTACTTACTCATATTCAGGGCTCTCTCTTTTGTCTGTTAGTTGCCCAGAGCACACCACAGTCTTCAGGAAATAGCTAAATAACTCACCTTAAGGAAATACTTTTTCATGATACAGCGATAAAGAGAAAAGGTGCAAAAGTTGCGGAAGAAAGGATTTCCTGGCAGTTCAGAGCATATGGGCCCTGGAAAGAGGCAAATAAAGACACAGACCCAGTGCTGGACTCCAGTGCTGGCATCCCCCTTAGCAATAAGCTCCCTGTGGAGTGACATCCCTCCATGAAAACCCCTGTGTCATTTGGGAAACTCCACTGCTTCTTGGTCATCTCCATGACCCAAGGGGTGAGAGGAGGCTGGTCGTAGGGACACGTGGATCCAATGAAATGTGGGAGAGGATGTCCATGAGCACATGCCTTCTCCTCACTGCAGGATTGCTACCCACCTCTCTCCTCACCCCTTCTCTTCCCCACATCCTGAGTGTTTCCCAGTGATCAGGGCCATGCAGGATTCCTGTCCAGCTGCCTGCCCTTGGGAATCATGGTTGGCTTTACCTGGAGGGATGACTCCGTGGTTTTCATACTCATCCAGTCTCTGGATCAGTGAGTTCTTGCAGCCATACAGCTCACGAAGGTGGCAGGCAGTGCTGGCTTGGATGGTGACCCGCAGGAACTTGAAGAACTGGTGGTATTCGTGGTCTGAGAGGGGTGTTCCTGGCTGCTGTGCCTTCGTGCCCCGAGGGCCAGCTATGCAGCCCCAGCCCAAGAGCACTGGTGGAAAATAGAGTGCAGGGAGTCAGGAGAAGGAAATGCTAACCATGGTAGGTTCAGAAGGGCTGGAGGGCTGAATCTAGATCACTGTTGCCTTTTCTGGATGCAGGATCCAGCACATGGAAAATGTATTAACAAGCTAGAGATGGAAGGTCCAGACCTGAAAGGAGTGACAGTACATGGCTGAGGGACCTTCACCAAAGCTCTGGAGATTCAAATCTTGAACTGAGAGAAATGTCTTGGAAGTCATGGCTGAAACTGAGAATATTGCTCTGTTGTTGGGGCTGGAGCAAGTAGACTGTTTCCTTCCAAGAATTTTGGCCTCTGCAAATTCTCTTCCTCTGGCTAAACAGGTTTTTAACTAAGGTCCTCTCTCAGACCTCTTTCTTCTGCTTCCCCTGTTGCTTTACTGGGCCAACTTTTCCCTTTTAGCTTTGTGGGTTAACTCCAGACCTGTGCCTTAGTGCTCGTGTCTGGTTTAATGTGTCCCTGTTAAGGCATCTCCAGGCTCCACCTCTGCTCCAGCCTGTGCCCACTGCATCCAGCTCTGACTCCTGCCTGGCTCTTAGGTCACTCTGCGGCCTTCATTGATGAATAAAATACCAACTCCAGTGGTGAAAATTGCCAAAATTTTAAGCCCTGGAATCTTTGCACCTGAGGCATTGGAGGGTGCTTGATCCCTTCCTTCTGCTTTCAAACTGCCCACACTGAGGAGCGATGGGGAGGGCGCAGAGCAGCTGGGTCAGCTGCCCTTTCTCATAGCTGGGTTTGGAGTAGAGACATTTCCTACTCACCAGACAAAGCCAGATAAGTCCACAAGGCCATCATGGCACTGGGACCAGAGTCTGTGACAGTTGGGGCCCACTTGCACTGCTGGAGATGTCACCTCTGCTGCTTTGCCACTGATGTCACAGACAGCTGTGTTCCAAACACTCCATCCCCTGCTGCACTGCTGGAGATGCTGCCCCCATCCTGCTGCCCCCTCCCCCAGGCAGTGTTTGTGCATGAACAGGTCTGTGTGACTTTCTGCTCACTGACAGCCCTATAAAATCCATCTAGAAGGAGGCAGTGAAATGGCCATTTTTCTGGAGCACAGGACAGGAAATTCTGCCTTTGGGTTGCTGCTGTGGATAATGTGTGAGCAGATCAAAATCTTGTCTCTTGCCCAGATCTGTGCATGCCTGGCTGATCCTTTAAGACTGGATCCACAAAGCACTAAACAGGGCTTCAGACTGTGGCAGAAAAGGCAAATGGAAGAAAGGTGATAGAGAGAAAATGGTTTGAGGAATCAATACTTTTGTTACACAAAACTTGTCAGGACACATTTTTGGTGTGGAAGTGCAGCAGGAAGAACATCCAGACACTGTGAGAAATGCAGCTCTCTGGACATGTGCTTGACCCATGTGTGCTAGCTGAGCTGGCCCTGGTTATTGGACCTAACAGTGGTGTCACAGTGTGCATGGCAGGACAGACAGTGACCCTGGGCATCATTTTCCTATGGTCTATTTACTTTCAGCTCCTAAATACTTACCTTCCTGTAATCTCACCCTACAGCACTGCTACCACGACAGGTATTTGTCTGTTTTCCTTCCTCTGATCAGGACCTGCAGTCCCCAGCTTGGCTTTAACCTTTCAGATAAATGAAGAGAAGGAGGTTTCTGACCAGAAGCAGCCTAACACTGAGCCAGTAGAGAGACTGCTCACAAGGTGAGAAATTGCATGGAGCATGTCTGGGAAAGAAAGAGCAGGATGCTGAAAATTTGGGGTGTACCATGCTGCACACTCCATACTCACCCTGCCTCTTCTGCTCCCTCAGTAAATAGATTCTGCTTCCAGGAAGATCTGTAGGCAGAGTATGGCAAAGATCAAACACAGTCCTGGGATATCTAAAGCCCTTTCAAAAAGACACAAAATGAAATCAGTCTTGTGTATTTTTTCAGCAAAGGATATACTCATAATGTTAAAAGCCATAAACCAAATTGTGGCTTTTTCTTCTTTTCATGCTGACAATATTTGACAATACTTGGGTCAGTTTGCTGCTTTGAGGTGCTTTTGTGTACCTTTGTACTGCAAATGTTTTTCAGCCCTGGGTGTTGTAAACAAAACTTTGAGGATTGGTATAACCAGTGTAGTGGTGTCTTCCAAAATATGCAGATCAGCTGAAACAAAACCTGAGGGGTTTAATCTGCTGCTTCACCTCCTATTCCATGTGACAAGATGATATTTAGTCTGTAAGCAGTGCTGTCCAGCTCATCCTACCTCACACTCCAGCATGAATTTCCAAGGCGTGTCTCCAAATGAGTATAACCCATGAAAAAACAGGAGCCTCCAAATGTTTCAGTCTAAAGG
This sequence comes from Polioptila caerulea, assembly GCA_013397295.1. Classification (NCBI taxonomy): domain Eukaryota; kingdom Metazoa; phylum Chordata; class Aves; order Passeriformes; family Certhiidae; genus Polioptila; species Polioptila caerulea. The sequence goes on along the minus strand of VYXF01004881.1, from coordinate 964,513 downwards.
TTAATAAAACAGTTTATCATTCCACTCAGTTGTGTATCTGTTCTGTAGACAAAACCTAGATACAATTTGAAAGGGCTATGACTGGAAGGAAGAAAGGAAATAAATAGTCTGCTGGGTAGGGGTGGATGTTTCTGTGGTGTTTGATGATTTCTTCCATGGTCAAGCATGGGAATATTGGCTGAAGAGCAGTGATTCACAGGCAGCAGGACAAGCAGCTGCAGTGGGAATTATTAAGGAAAGAAGTCATGATGTTCCTCTAACCTTGCTAGACATGGCACTTTGAAGGCAAGCAAGTGACAGGTCTTGCCCTTTAGGGCTGCAACTTTGACAGAGGATCCCCTTTGCAGACTGTGCCACAGTGGCCTCCCATCCTTGAGTCACATTCCCTTCCCACTCACCTCAGTCTCCATACCCTCACTGTGCCCTGAGAAGACACCAAGGGGCTGTGTCCTGTGCTGTCAGCTCATGGTGGCTGGCGTGCAGCAGGTCTTGGTGGTCCCCCTGTCTGGACTTGCCCCTCAGACAAGCAGGGAGTTATTCATTGCTAGTTCCTCTGTTCACTCCAGCAGGTGACAGGACCATGGGTGACACGGAGAAGGGCGGCCTTCATCAGGAACTTCATCAGAGAAGTTCAATGAGAGCTGAACTCCATCTGTTCCCCTCCAGGAAGCTCACAGGAGATTCCCTCCAGGAGGCCAGTCAAAGACAGGACCACAAGCAGGAGCTGGAAATAGAAAGTGAGATGGAGAGGTATTTACCAAAGAGACAGGGAATGGTACCTCCTCATGGGATGGAAGTCTGGGAGTGCCAGGACAGTGGTAAAGCCCACATCAGCAAGGCTATCCTTGCTGGCGATGAGCCAGACCTGCCCATGTGTGGGAACGGTGCCGTTTGGATTGAGCAGGTGGGGCAGAAAACCTACAAGTGTCCCGAGTGTGGGAAGAGCTTCAGCCGGAGTTCATACCTGAGCCAGCACCAGAGGATCCACCTGGCAGAGAAACCCTTTGGCTGCTCCGAATGTGGGAAGAGTTTCACCCGCAATTCGGACCTGATCAAACACCAGCGGATCCACACGGGGGAGAAGCCCTACCAGTGCAGCGAGTGCGAGAAGACCTTCAGCCAGAGGTCTAACGTGATCAGGCACCAGCGCACCCACACGGGAGAGAGACACTACCTGTGCAACGAATGTGGGAAGAGCTTCAGCCAGAACTCGCATCTCATCGTCCACCAGCGAAGCCACAAGGGTGAGAAACCTTTTAATTGCCCGCGGTGTGAGAAAAGCTTCAGCGACCGCTCCTCCCTGATCATACACCGGAGGGTCCACACCGGAGAGAAGCCCCACAAGTGCCAGGAGTGTGGGAAGCGTTTCCGGGACAGCTCAGCCATCATTCGGCATCAGAGGATTCACACAGGAGAGAAACCCTATGAGTGCACGGAGTGTGGGAGGACCTTCCGGCAGAGCTCCTCGCTGGTGACCCACATGCGAACGCACACGGGTGAGAGGCCCTACAAGTGCCCCGTGTGCGGGAAGGGCTTCAGCCAGAGCTCGGCGCTCACCACACACCGCCGGGTCCACGGGGGAAAGGCCGTGCCCCTGTGCCACGGCAGCCTCCTGCCCAGCCCCTTCCAGTGCATGGAGTGCGGCCGGAGGTGCAGTGACCACTCCACCCTGGCCAAGCACCAGAGGCTGCACGCCGAGGAGCGGCCCCACATCTGCGTGGAGTGCGGGGACAGCTTCCGACGGAGCTCGGCTCTCAGCGTGCACCTGAGGATCCACCGCGGCGAGAGACCGTACAAGTGTGAGGAGTGTGGGAAAACCTTCCGGCACAGCTCGGCCCTCGGTGCCCACCTGAGGATCCACACGGGAACCAAGCCCTACAAGTGTGTCGAGTGTGGGAAAACCTTCCGGAAAAGCTCAACGCTTAAAGTGCATTTGAAAATCCACGCGGCCAAGAAACCTTATAAATATCTGGTGGGTAGAAGAATCCTCACCTCCCACTCACTTCTGCCATAAGCCTGGAGTGGATGTTCAGAGCAGGAACATAAAAGTAGTTTTTGGAGGTACCTGAATGCATGGTGAGAACCGTGGTGGGAAGAAGAGACTGACTGGAGACATGGTATATCTGGTGTTAGGGCTGGGTGCTTAACCAAACACAAAAAACTTCAGGAGATCTGGAAACAGGGAGTTAATCCCAAGAGTCAATTGTTGGGGGGTTAGGAAGAGTGCCAAGAGCCTGAGGAATGAGCACCAGCTTCAGGGTAAGTGGGGACTGTGAATATATGCTAGAACAATAACTGGGAGAATTGGGCTTGTAAAATACAGCTAAGGTGAAGATCAAAATAAAGTGTTCCATGTTGGTTCTGACTCAAAACTTTGGCTTGTTAGACGCTGCAGTAGTCTTAGGAATTCTTCTATTACCTTCCTTTATTTTTCATGAACGTAGTAAGTTTACACAGTGTTTTACAAGGCATTTCCAGATCTTTTTAGAGTGAGACTTTAGAGCTGAACTTCAGTCTGTTTGTCTTTTCTATTTTCCAAAACTATCATGAGACAAAGAATTCCTACCTCACGATAGCTTTTTTTTGGCTGTTCCCAGAAAACTTGGATGCAGAAGCACTTCCAGTTGAAAGGCAGTCTGTAGCTTCTCCCAGATTTGTTGTTGCTGATTTGAAACTCCTTCCAACTTGAGACACCAACAAAACATGGACAAAAATGTGGCCTTCTATTATTTAACCCAAAAAGAAAGGATTTTCCCCCAGATGTCCTAGTCTGAACCGGTACACAGTGAGTTCTCACTGCTGGTCCAGAGACTTGATTGCAGTTGTCTTGTTCTTTTTATGCCACTCTTCTTTAGGTCGCTGTTGTTTCCAGGGTATTAACATACACAGTTCGGCACTTAAGGATTGCGTATTACATACACATCTTCTATATTTATTTACACACGTTTTATTACACACTGTGCGTTTCCATCCTAAATAAAACCTTTTTCCTCTGTAATCGAATTTTCTGTCCCTGCGTGTGATGGGAGGGAATGTGGCAGGCGGGAGCGGCGGGCCGGCCCTTCCGGCGCGTCACGGGAAGGGGCGGGGGCGGCCGCGGCGCCCGGTTCGAAGCGGGGCGGGATGGAGAGCGGGCCGGCGGCGGGCCGGTTCCCGTTCCCCTACGCTCCGTACCGCATCCAGGAGCAGTTCATGGAGGCGCTGTACGGCGCGCTGGAGGCCGGCCGCGTTGGCATCTTCGAGAGCCCCACGGGCACGGTGAGGCGGCGGGGCCGAGCCGCGGCGGGGGCCGAGCGGGGCCGCGGCGGTGGCGGCAGCGCTCCTCACTTTGCTGGCTCTCCGTGACAGGGAAAATCGCTGAGCCTCATCTGCGGGGCCCTGTCGTGGCTCCGGGACTGGGAGGAGAAGCGGCGGCAGGAGGAGGCGCGGCTGCTGGCGCTCGGGGCCGGCGGGCCGGACGGGCTGACCCCGCAGCAGGCACGGCCGGGCAGCGGCGACACGGCCGGGCAGCCGGACTGGGTCACGGCCTTCGTGCGGCAGAAGGAGGAGCGGGACATGGTGGACAGGCTGAAGGTGGGGAAGGGCTCGTGTGAAGAGGATGGGTGGGATAACAAGGGAGGGCTGGGATCACACAGTCGCAGAACGGCTGGGGCTGGAAGGGACCCCTGGGGTCACCTGGAACAGCCTCTCTGCTCGAGCAGAGTCCAGAGGGTGCGGTACCCGGTGTCCAGGCAGCTTTTTAGCACCTCCCGGGAGGGGAATTCCACCTCCTCTCTGGGCAAACTGTTCCTCTGCCCTGGGCAATGAGTAGCAAACATATGAGGCAAGTTTGGTGGCGGTGTGTCTTTGCCTGCAGGCTGCCCACGACAGGAAACTATATTGCTTTGAGCAGAGTAGCGCTCTCTAGGTGAGCACTCCGGGAGAACGGCACCCTGTACTGGCAATTTGGTTTTCGTTGGTCTTTTTTCTATGCCTAGAGCATAGGCAGTGATACCAAGGGTTGAGGACTAAATTCACTTCATCCTCCCTACACTCTCCCTTTTTTGTAGGAAGAGCAGATTAGAAGGAAAAAGCGAGAAGATCGTCTTGAGAAAATTCGGCACAATGTGCAGTTAAAATACGCAGCAAAGAGGAAGGTGAGTTATTCCATATAGGTCAGAACTTCCCACTTTGGTTACCTTCAGTGTTGTTCATACTTGCTTATGTGTGACTTCACACTGACTTTTCCAACACACCTGTTTGAGGAGCTCTTTGTATGAGGTTTCTGAAATTGGTCATCCAAAATTATTCATTAGATTTTCTTTTAAAAGTACAGATGTGAGAAACAATTTGTGCATCAGTAATTTCTTGTGACAGTTTTTGTGTGTGGGCAAAAATATGTGTGTTCTGATTGCCTTCTGACCCTCTATTTTTCTTTTAAACTCAGAGGCCTTTTTTGGAAAGATCTCTGTTTTATGAGCATGTGTGAACAGTCTGCTTCTGGAATAAAAATGGTATTAAAGTTCACAGATATAGATTTCCTCTCATTTAGATGCATGAAGTAGCCTCAGTGCTCTTGATGCCTTTTGATTATGAGTCAAACTTCCCAGAAATACTCAGTTTTGGTCCCCAAACAGACACATTTATTAGGCTGCCAGGCTATTAATTTCTAGTGTGCTCCATCTCAAATTCTGTGTAATGTTTTGGTCAACTCCTGTCAAAAGGATATGTCAGAAACAGTAAAGAATGGCAAATAAAAAACAAATGGAACAAAGAACTTGGCTCTTAAAAGAAGATGAAGAGCATGTGAAATGAGAAGCATGATGAAAAGCAAAAAAGCAAATGAGAGAAATATTATGGAGATTTGGAAAAGCAACTGATTCATCTTTTCTGTAGTGCTTACTAACTGCATTTTCTGTATAATGCCATGGTAATAAAATACTCATTGACATTGGAAGATACTGCTTGGAGATGGAAAAAATGAACTTTTCCTTGTGGCACAAAAGTTAATCAGGAAACTGTTCTTCAACAGTTAAATGAACTTTTGTAGAGAGGTAGACTTGTGTTAGAGTAACAGTCACACAAGTGGAGACAAAACAGCAAGAGAAATCTTGTTCTCAACCAGATGCTGAGCTGATTCTAGCTTTGAGTTAAATGTGCACAGTGTTTGATTATGTCCTTAATATGTTTGTTTGTTCAGGTTACTTTACACACTATTTTCTGTCAGGCAGACATCTTTTATGGGCCACTTGGGTTACATGAACATTTCATTGAGGGTCTATTAGTTCAGCAGGCCTTTTGCAGAGAAGGTCCTTTATGTTTCTCCTTCATAACATCTGTGTTTGGTTGTTGGTAACAGCTGCCTTCTGCAGGGCTGAACAGCTTCAGCCTCCTGTGAGGGACTGTGCTGCCTTCTGACCTGTTCATGCCATGAAGCAACCCCTGTGCTGCTCTCTTTTTATATGGGAAATACTGTGCCTTTGTGTTCCTTCCAGAGATGTGAGGAGGATGAGGCAAAGCGCCTCCTTCAGCTCAGCAAGGAGGCTCTTTCACAGGGAGCTGCTGAGGGTGTTCTAGACCAGCTGGATCACAACGAGGAGGAGCTGATTCTTGCTGAGTATGAGAGTGATGATGAAAAGAAAGTGGTATCTGGGTAAGCACAGGCACTGAGGGCAATCCGTGCTAAGGAAACATTTTCTGTCTAGTTTTTGTCTTGCCCTGATTGAAGAAATTGTGCAGATTTTATTAAAAAGTGTTTCTCACCTTTTCAAACAGTGTAAGGTGGTGGTTGTTCTGGGGTTTTATTTAATTGGTTAGTTTGGTTTGTTTTTTTTAAACCTTTGTTAGACTGATCTGAGTGACTTGAAGTGCTTTCTGAGAAAGTGCATCTTAATATGTGTGGCAGTGTCCTTCTGCCTTTATCCATGCCCAGCTTCCCAAAGAGTGCCTCTGGATGCTGAGTGAAAGACTCAAGATCAGGTTCCTTGCACTAGAAAAGCAGAATGGAACTCAGGACACCAGAGGAAGCTGTCAGTTCTGCAGATTAGCACTGGCATCTTTTGATACTCCCAAGCCAGAGATGTTCACATTTCTGAAGACAGAGCTTTGGCATGAAAACCCCATGCACGCTTTTCTCCCTCATGCATTTGCTTGATGCAGAAAGCCAGAAGCCATACTTCAGCACAAAAAGTCAAACACATTTAAATTACAAATTTACTAATTAGTGTCTAGACAGATCCTTCTGCCTTAAAAATTGAAGAACACTTAACTACTTTTTTATATGTAGTTAGTTTATCAAACATTGAACTGCTGTTGCCTTTGAGGAGCTCTATGGCAGCTGAATGCTTTCCTGAAGCCTTTCTTTAGGCAATATCTGGAGGGTGGTCAATTGCTTCTAATAGAAAAGCTTTACCAAAATGAATTAATAAGCTCACTAAAGAATAGTGTAGCACTGATTACCTTATGTCTGAGGCTTAGAGGGGCCTGAATCAAAAGAAAAAAAAATCTTGAACTTGGAAAAAAGGCACAGCTCAGGAGAGATTTTTCCTTTAAAGAGACAGGCTTTAGAAAAGTCCCACTTGACTTGATTGTGCACACTTACACTGTTGTTAAAAAGTTAATTTTTCTTTTACCACCTGAGATGAGTTCTGAGGCTCTTTTTGAGATGACTTAATCATCTCTCTGGAGACATCAGTCTTGTGGTGGAGCATCATTTGAGTCTGTCAGTGGTCTGCTGAAAGGAAACTGTTTGAGCTTTCTCTTTTCTTAGGCTGGAAGAAGATGATGATGATGATTTGGAAGAGGAGCATGTGACTAAGGTGAGATGAGGAAATTAAATAGTGCCACCTCATAGAATAGTGTAGGAGTGAGCAGAATTATGGCTTCCTTGCATCCTTCCAGTAGTCAGGCAGTACAGAAGAATTTAGGAACTAGCTTCCAAAACCTGCCAGGTTTGTTGATAAAGACAGCTAGTTCTGCTGTGCTCATCTCCTTCTGGACTACACTGCCTGCCTAAGCAGCTTGCTGTGCTAGCACTGCTTAGTTTTTGCTGTGGCTTGCTGTAAAAGTACACAGAATAAATAGGTTTTTATTACTCTCCCATGGTGAATCTCTGTTTTATAGAGACCTTGGAAAGTTAAATGGAAACAAAAGCAAATGCAGAGGACAAGACAAAGATGAGGCTTTTGGCCTCAGCAGTTTTAAGGTGACACTCAAACATGTGCCTTCCCTTGTGCTTTTGAAGGCTTGAGCAAGGTGAACCTTATTGAAATGCTTGGCTGCTTCCTTATGGGATTAGTCATAGGTAGGGATTGGCTTCCATGTTCCCCTTGTCTTCCCTCTGTTCTTCCTCACTGCAGATCTACTACTGCAGCCGCACTCACTCACAGCTGTCCCAGTTTGTGCGCGAGGTGCAGAAAAGTCCTTTTGGCAAAGACACACGTCTGGTCTCCTTGGGATCCAGGCAGGTACGTGGTGGTATTCTCAAGGGACCCAGAACACATTGCCAGGAGCTGTGTGGATCCAGTGCCACAGAAGTCACCTTGGGGACTGGCTGAGTCTCCTGTTGAAAAACTAGGACAGCCATGGGTTGCAACACAGATCTGGGTGTTGTACATTTTTCTGTGAACTTTTGGTCATTTCCCCTTGATGTAAACACAAGAATATGTTTTACCTTTTCTAATATGGAGTATTACAGATGTCTGAGTCACTGAGAAGGTGCTCCTCTTAGTAGACTAGTACTTCGGGCAGCATTTTTTAGAAGCTGTGCAGCAGTGAGCCCTCTTTTTCTCATTTTTTTTCTCCTAAGTTTCTGAGGGTTTTGAGCATGTCTGTAGCAGTTACTATGTACAATGTCTGACTGGTGGACTTCTCCTTTTTGGAATCTGGCCTGAGATTGCTTTAGAGAAAATATTTTGTTTTACAGCAGAGGGTGCTCATGGGGGCACTCAGGTGTGAATTGACTCCCTTCCTCTTCTCTTTGCACATGCCAGAATCTGTGTGTGAATGAGGAGGTGCGACGCCTGGGTGCTCTCCAGCTCATCAATGACCGCTGCATGGAGATGCAGAAGAACAAACATGGTAAGAATGCTCCCAGCCTGGAGAAGCAATTAGGTGTCATGAGAGTGTGGAGATGCTGGGCACTGCCAGTCAGTTGTAGCAAGAGTGGTAGGAGCTTGGAAATGACAGCTTGGAGGAACAGGAATCCTTGGTGCTTTTCTTGATCTCCAGGCTATGCTGAGATTGGGATGAATTTTCTGAGTGTCTTAAGCTGGTCAGGACTTCTGCACAGAAAGATGCTTGTGTTTGTTAACTCAGTACTAGAAATGTTGGAAGATGTCACATGCTAAATCTAACTGGCAAGAGCAGTATCCACTGTGGAGATGAAAATGTTACTTCTGAATAATTTTTAAATAGATGATAGGTCAGGAATACACAGGACAAAGTTTGCTTTGAAATCCATGAGGTTCTGCAAAGTGGTTGTTCCAGGCTGTTGTGTGTGTTGCTCATAGCTTTCTTTTGATTTCTGCTGGTAGAAAAGAAGAGCGATGAGGAGAATGAGGGGAAGAAGAGACGTGTGAGTCACACCGTGTGCCCATTTTATTCATATGAGCAAATGCAGTTTCTCCGTGATGAAGTTCTAGTGGAAGTGAAGGATATTGAGCAGTTGGTGTCCTTGGGAAGGGAGACCAAAGCCTGCCCATATTATGGGAGTCGATTTGCCATCCCTGCTGCTCAGGTAAGGCATGACAGTTCTAGTGGCATTAATGCTTTAATTAATGCCAGACACTCTAAGAATGAACTGATGGTCTGATTTCTCTAGTACTGTTACTTAGATTGGGGGAGTCTGTAAACAGGCTGTGTTTCTGTCAGCTGTAGTTTTGCTCAGAAAGCAAAGGAAAATGAGAATTCCCGCCAGAAGTTCATAAGGATGCTGTATGTCCCAGCATTTTGAAATACTTGAACAGTTCAGCTGGTGTGAGGCAATACTGACATACAGGTGTTCTCTTAGCTCTTACACTTCTCTTCCTTGCTGGGTTCTCTCTGAAGACTTTCAGTGCTCCAGAGGAGATTTGGAAGGTAACCTGAGCCCATATGCAATTGCAGCAGGTTACCTTCTGTTCAGGTTACATCCCAGTGTCCCTCTCAAGCATGTGCTCCAAGCTGGTTTTGTTCCTACCTTTCCCATAATAAGAGTCAGTCACTTGGCTGAACTCTGCATGGCCCTCTGATACAGGCTGTTAATGAGTGGTTGTAGAATGCCTTAAGTTTGTAAGGATGAGAGCTGGAATCAGGGCAGTGTGTGCTTCTCCTGTAGCTGGTGGTGCTGCCTTATCAGATGCTTTTGCATGAGCCTACCAGGAACGCTGCTGGGATCAAGCTGAAGGACCAGGTTGTGATCATTGACGAGGCCCACAACCTCATAGACACCATCACCTGTATCCATAGTGCCGAGGTCAGCGGCTCTCAGGTGAGTCACAGCCTGGCCAGCTCATGGACAGGGAGCTCTGCTTCCAGCAGTGCCCTTTCTGCTCTCCTTCATAACAATAGCTTCTGTTTTCTGTTTGTGTAGCTGTGCTGTGCCCACTCCCAGCTGTCGCAGTACATGGAGCGATACAGGTGAGGATCTTGGGGAATCAGCTCACCAGAGGCAAGCTCTGTGGATGCCTTGGCTTTCCTCATGGCTGCAGGGTTTTTCTTGCTTTTCCCCACTGGAAAGTTACTGCACTAAGAGTTCTGCAGATGAAATTACACTTGCTTCATTATGTCTGTCTACAATCTGTATAAGTCAGATTCCTGGGGCTGGTATTAAGCAGTGATAAAGGGTTACCCTGAGGATTTTGTTTTCTCCTTATACACTCAGTTCCTTTCCCAATATCTTCTTCTAATCACTTCTGCTTCGTGATGCAGAGTTTCAAAAGATTCAGTCTTTCATGTCTCTGTTAGTCTTTCATGTGCTGACTAGCATTATGGTAGAAGCAGGAAGCTCTGAGGAGGAGGAAGCTGTGTGTGGGTTTTGGCTCTGCATCTTGCCATCCCTGCAGTGGCTGATTGTTGTGTTCAATGCTAGTAACTGATTTTTTGGAGCATTATGGCAACAAGGTCTTGAGGCATCACTGCTATTGTAATAAACCAACTATAATCAATGTGCAAGGAGAAGGGCAATGGTAGGAACAGTGGGGGGAGTGTGGGTAAGTGCTTTGGGATGACCTTGGGCAGGATATCCAGAAGAGCGTGCCCTGTCACAAACAGGGAGAGTGAACTTGGGAGAAATCTTAGTTCCTGTCTCTCCAAAATGAAGAAGAGTTCAGGTACTTGTGTCTGCATCTCAGCTGCTTTGGTTAGTCCCTGAAGAGGTTTTGTGTCTCATTTTTCATAGGAAACGTTTAAAGGCAAAGAACTTGATGTACATTAAGCAGATCCTGTATTTACTGGAGCGGTTTGTGGCCATGCTGGGAGGTAAGCAAACCTCTTGTGTCTCCAGTGATACTGATAAACTCTGAGCTAATTAGTGCTTCCTCAGGACATTGTCCCCCTCCCTCTTCTGCAGAGACTGCAGGGAAGTGTTGCTCATGTATAGGTTCAGATGCCAGTAGTTTTATTTCTCAGGCTGGTTTGTATGTGGGGAAGTTGGTGTCCACTTGAACCCTTCTCTTTGTTTCATTAGCTGAGGAGCAGCAGATGACACTGTAAGTTGGTAGAGGCAATTCCCTTCTCTTTCTGTGTGGTTTTGAGACTGAATTGGAGTGGGGATGATGTAAGATGCTAAGTGAGGAATACAGCAGATGTATAATAGATGTATAACAGTGTAGCACAAGAATGAAATAAATCTCTAGGTCATCTGGTAGCAAGGCTTCTATGTGTGTCAGCATGCATCTTGCAGAATGAATCTTTCTTGAGTGATGCCTTTCCTTTGTGAGAGAATATTATTTTGCCTTGATTTTAGGTCCACAGGAATTTGCAGGGCCCCTTTTCTCTAATGACCTGTTTGCTAGGCCTTAGTGTGTCTTGAGGAGAGCATGTCCTAAGTTCATGTACAACTTCCTCCATGCCAGGGGAAATGCAGCCCTTGGGGACAGGGGCTGCAAAAGTGAGATGTGAGGTGTGTGTTAAACACTAGGACATAAAATGCAGTGAGTGGCAGCAATTCTGTTCTGCCTGTGGGGCTCTGGGCATGTAGGTGTCCTTTATGCATGTTAGGTTTTTCCCCTCCTCCCAGTTGCCTGCCAGCCTCTGCACTTCCCAGCTCCCTGCTGCTACATTGAGGAGGAGTGAGGGATGCATTGCAGTCCCCTTCCCTTTCTACACAGAGTGTGAGCATTTCTGACCACTCACCCTATCTGCTGCTTCCTGCCACAGAAGGACTGTAGGTGGTGTTCCTTAGGATGCAGCAGCACACTTGTTCTACAGTGTAGGGCTACTTTACAGGGCAAATTAAAACTATGTGGGAGCTGATGTTTTGTCTGTTTAGGTACGTTTTGCAGATGTGTAGTTACTTCTTGTTTTTTCTGTGCACTATCAAGCTCAGTCTTTAGTTTCCTGCTTAATTTTGAGATAGATTCAAGCCTTCCTTGAATTGGTCTCATGCTTTACAGGTAATGTGAACCAGAATCCTGGATGTCAGGCAGTTTCCCAAACAGGTAAGACTGGAGTGAACTCCTGCAGTATGGAGCTACCAGTCAGGGACATGGGTGTGGGCAGTAAGGGGTACAGGCCCAGCAGCAGCTAATAATTTCTTTTCCCCTTTTCCCTCTTTTCTTTCAGGGACAGTACTAAAATCCATCAATGACTTTCTATTTCAGAGCCAGATTGACAATATCAACCTCTTCAAGGTAATGCAAATGTTGTCTGTTAGGTCACTGGTGGTGGTGACTTTTTTGAGATTATTTGGAGTGTGTGTGAGAGCTGGAAGTAGAGCCAAATCCCACATGGCAGAATCTGCTTTCTAGCTGTCTCTAGGCAAAGCTACACTGTAAAAGGGCTGTGGATGCAGAAATTTTGCTACTCCAGTAACCTAACCCCCCCCTTGAACCTCCAAACACAGCACCTTAACACTGTGTTTCCACTCTGGAATGCCATTGTAATAAACTGTTAGGACCCACAAAGAGCTGTGCACCTCTCCCCAAAAGCACAGCAAGTGACAGCCTTGCTGGACAGGGATCAAGGACAGCAGGATGGGAGAAGGGGTGCTGAATGCCAGCTCATTTTCCTGTCTTCCTCCAACAGGTTCAGCGGTACTGTGAGAAGAGCCTCATCAGCAGGAAGGTACTTGCCCTGTGGTTTCATGGTCAGCAGTGTTCCAATGCTGTTTCACACCTGGAGTTTGAGATGGAAGATGCAGCAGCTGGGTTGGAGCTTGTCTTCTCCACCCTGTTCTGCAAACAAAATGGTTCCTATAAAAAGTACTACATGGGCAGATTAACTTTTGCTTATCCAGAAAAGAAACATACAGTGTGGTTTACCACAGTATTCCAGTGGGTGCCAATTCTGTACTGCTTGGCCTCAAATCTGCCAGCCAAGTAGGCTGCACTGCACTGGAACAACAGATATCAGAGACTTGTTTTGCTTTTGATTCAGTGGGTGGAGGAAGGTAATGGGAGTTGATACATTCTGATTAGTCTGGTTTGTGAACACCTACTAAGGAACTTAATTTGTCGCAGGCCAGCAAACCTGCCTTTATCTTCTCTGATTCCTGCTGTTGGTAGTCTTAGTCTTTCTGGCTTTTACTTGGCAGCTTTTTGGGTTTGTGGAGCGATATGGGGGCCCTGCCTCGGCTGTGAAGACCAACAAGGAGAATCAGAAGCTGGCTGGTTTGCAGAACTTTCTTCTGACCCTTCAGCAGGGATCTGTTAAGGAGGGTGAGTTCAGGCATCCTCGCCTTGTGCATCTGGGGGCAGAGTGAGGATGTAGATCTCTGCATGAGGAAAGAGGGGAGGCAGATTTCCAGAATGAGAGACTGAAGAAAGTGTCCTGCATGGGTGTTTTTTAACAGGTCTCACCTGCTGACCTGGCAACTGTACATTGGCTTAGTGAGCTGAATGATGTAATTCCGTGTTCACACCACATGCACTTAAGCTTTGCACTTCTGTGACCTGCAGGCTCTGGGACCTGAGCTACTGTGTGCAGTAGCTCTGCTTAGTGGTATCATCCACAAAAATCAGATCTTTCTTTTATTTTTTTTTTAATTTAGCAATGAGATGGAATTTAGGTTTTCCCTTTCAGTGGGTCTTTGTTCTCTGCCTGCATATGTAGGCCAGGTATTGTGTTCCTGCGGAGCGTGTTTTGTGCTTAGCCCTTGTCTTTAGAAGTGTGGCCTAAGTTGCCTGCCTCTCCTTTCCTTTCTGGGCCAGCAGGTACCCTCCAGAGCCCTCCTGTGGAGGCTGAGCACGACCAGGTCCGAACTGCCTCTCCACTGATGCAGATTGAAGGATTTCTCTCGGCCCTCACAAATGCAAACCAGGATGGCAGAGTAATTCTCAACAGGCAAGGTACTGGAAAGGGTGAGCTGGGGGAGAGGTGGCATGAGTCAGTCACAAGCAGGGTGCTTCACTGGCACTGAGGGAGGAGATATAGGGAGATTTGTGGGGAACCTGCAGCAACATTTGTGCCATTGTGATGCAGTCTTGGTCTGTCTGAGGATGACCCCAAGGGAATTTTTAACCAAGGGCATTGGGGACCAGGGTTTGCAGAGGTCTGCTCCCACTTTGGATGTCAACTTTTGTCCTGCAAGTTACTGTGCCTATTGTTCAGCTCCAGGGAGATTAGGAAGCAGAATGTTGACATTACCTGCTGCTCAGTGTTGAACCTCTCTCAATGTTGCTACCTCTCTCAATGTTGAACTGCAAGTCCTTACTTTGAGAGGTGGGAACCTGCTAGAGTGCCCAGGTCAGGTGGGAGAATCTCTCATATCCCTCTGTATGTGTCACAGCTAGCTCTTGAATGCTCTTCTCTCCTTTTCCCAGGCACAGTTGGTCAGAGCAGCCTCAAATTCCTCTTGCTGAATCCAGCTGTCCACTTTGCCAAGGTTGTGGAAGAATGCCGTGCTGTCATCATTGCTGGAGGCACCATGCAGCCGGTGAGGGAATAAGGATGCTGTGCTGGGGTCTCAGGAGGTCGGTGGTGCTGGCTGCAAGCCGAGGTGGAAAGAGAGCAGCCAGGCTGAGCTCGTGGCAGGCTGGAAGTAGCACGGGGAGCAGTTGGAGGAGCTCGTGATGCCGTCGGTCTGCAGGGCCAGGGACGGCACGGGGACCGCGCCACGGGGTCTGCGGCACGGCAGTGCCGCTGTGTGCGGGCAGAGGGCGCTGCCGCCCCTCTGCTGGGGCTGCCCGTGCCTTTTTGGGACACCGGGACTTTACTTGGTTTTGTCTGTCTTAGGTGGCTGATTTCCGAGAGCAGCTGCTGTGCTGTGCTGGCGTGGACCCTGCCCGTATCGTGGAGTTCTCCTGTGGTGAGTGTGCCGGGCTGGCAGGGAGGGCTCAGCAGCTGCAAGGGCTGCAGCTTTCCTTTAACACTGTTCTGTCAGCACTCAAAGCAACATGGCATCTTTCCTTAAAATCAGGGCAGCAAAGGGGTGTGAATTCCCTTGCACTCTGAGCTTCCCCTATAGTCTCGACTGGTATTGGCAGGCAGTGTGCCATGCCTTCTTCCCAGGTGCTGAGGGGATGGAAGTTGGAGCAGGTGAGTGACTTAGGCACTTTGGCTTAGCCAGGCAAACGTTTGCCTCTGTCACTTGAATGCAATTAAAGTTCTTCAGCTTATGGAGTTTGTGCCAATAGCAGTGATATTGACTTTCAGTACTTGTTTTTGTCTCCAGGACATGTGATTCCTCCAGAAAATATTTTACCCATCATCCTCTGCAGTGGTCCTTCCAACCAGCAGCTGGAGTTCACTTACCAGACCAGAGACCTGCCTCAGATGGTCAGTTTGTCCTTTGTTCCTTTCCTTGGGATCTCTTTTTTGCTTCACATGCTTATATTTCAGAGCAGGGTACACTCTGTTTAAGAGGTGGGCTGAGCAAAAGCCATGGCAAGGGAAATCCCAAACCACGGAAGCAGCTGCAGATGTTTTGGCACCTCTTGCTGTGGCAGGCCAGGAAGCACCCAAGGCCAGACACTAGGTCTGCTCTGCCCCTGCTGAATCTCGGCCAGATGTGCTAACCAGCTCTCAGCATCTGTTCTAGTGGGACAGCTTCCATCCACTGAGGCAAAACCTCCTTTCCTGAATGACCGTGATTCCACAGCTATAACAGAAACCCTGGGCTAGGGAAGAAGGCCAAGCAGCAAAGAGCTTTTTAGTGATGCCCAGCTCCCCGTGGGAGTTCTCACAAACCTGGCATATTTCCCACATTTTTTTTCTCCCCTAAGGCATGTCATAAGGAAGGTGTGATCCTGGGATAGAACAGAATTGGAGTGGCATTAGCTGGGGCTTCTGTCAGCTGCAATATGCTCTGATCTCTCTTGCAGATGGATGAGACAGGTCGAATCCTTTGCAACCTGTGCAATGTGATCCCAGGAGGTGTGGTGTGCTTCTTCCCCTCCTACGAATATGAGAAGCAGGTGTACGGACACTGGGAGCAGACAGGGCTGCTCTCCCGCCTGGCAGCCAAGAAGAAGGTGACTGTGCAGCCAGGGCACTTGGCACTTTCCATGGAGGTGTCAAAACCCAAACAATTCCATATGCATTGCAGGCCTCTCTTCCAGTTGTTCCCATAGTCTGCACAGAGCAGAATGGGTGTTTATCCAGCTAATCCCTCCAGTGACAAATAAATGATTCTTCCTGGGCAGCTGAGCACTGAGCTGTGATCTACATGAGATTGACTGCAGCTAGACATTCCTGAAGTGCACAGTCTGTGAGGCAGCCATGGGGGCAGACAGTCTTTGCTCTCCATAGCCAGCAGGCTTGTTCTCTTGGGGCTGGGGGGGCTGTTCAGGTTGAGCTCCTACAGGGAATTTGTTTTTCCCTGGCTTATGAGCACATGTGTCCCTCGAGCACAGACAGCACAGCCAAGGGCTAGGCAGAGTGAGACAACACTGCAGTTTGTAAGACAAGTGGCATTTTGCTGTCTGCTAGAAGTAGAGATGAGAACTGGGAGACTAGCAGTGGTGACTCCTGTTGAAGGAGCAGTGAGAAACGTTAAATAGGAAGATCACTGCAAATATAAAAACTTTGCAATGACTCTCACAGATATTTGAAAGCTGGGTATTGGAAGTCAAGCAGTTCAGGTTGTGGTGCAGGGATCTTGGATCCTGTGCCAGGGCAAAGAAAAATTACACATACCCTGGCTGTGACTTCAGTTTACCAAAAGCTAAACAACTTACCACAGTTCCAGATACTTCACAGCCTTGGTGATTGTTGGCATTCTGGTACATGGGACAGCCTGTAGGTTTTTGGGTGGAAGCATTGTACTTAATTTTCTCTGTGTTTGTATAATTACCACTCTGAGTGCCTTTCAGGTGTGTCCTGTCCCTCAATGCTCTGCCTGGTTCCTCCAAGGCTTTGGGCCACAACACAGTTCATTCCAATTTTCAATTCTGATTTCTTCTTGTTTGGCTTTTGAAGTCTTTAGCAAATTGGATATGTGTTAGCAAGGCAACTGGGTATAAGTGCAGCAAGTGTGACTTTTAACTGCCCCCACACAAGATCAAATCCTAGCAGGGGAAGGTTCAAGGCTTTCCTGAGGTTGCTGTGGTGAGATCACACAGAGATTATATATAAATTACACAGGGAAAGTTAATTTAAATCAGAGGCTTAAATGGCTACTTTTCAATAAGTTAGTTTTGGCATATATTTGTAATTGTCAGTTATTTTTCTATTGAAAGACTGATTTTGATTGGTAAAATTTGGTATTTCTTCTTGCTAACCAAAGGCAAACACATTCTGTAGGTTCTTTACTGTTACAGTAAACATGTTAACACTGTTACATGTTGTACCTCTTGTTCACTAGGAAAACTACTTGTGTTTTAGGCCAAGGTACAGCACCTATAAAAATACAGCTTCATTAACTGCAGAGGTTTTCAGCAACTAATTTAGCTTGCTAGACTAACATAAGAAAATATTACTTTATTTTATGCCTTGCATGAAAAGCTAATTTATTCATGGGCAAGGGGAGCCACTGCTTGGAATTAATTGATTATTCAAATTGATTGCTCCTCTCCCTGTCCTTCAAGATCTTGCAGCTGTAGAGTCTCCTGCCCCAGACAGTCTTGATTCATAGGTGCACATTGCTTTTTTGCCTCTCAGCTCTTGGATGACTTGTAATATCTTGTAGTATTGAACAAGTCTGCCAAAGCTGAAAGGGAATGTTGGAGGGAATGCTCCCTTCAGAGCCCATCTGAAAAGAGCTGTAGTGCATTTTCAGGTTGGAGGGAAGGTACTGGTTAATTTTGTTTTTAGGCAATTTTCCCTTCCGTGACCTCAGTTCCATATGCTGTTTAATGGCATGGGGGTAAAATGATTTGCTTTCTTTAAACTGTTTGCTTCCTGTTGCTGTAACTGATGAACTGTGCCTGACAGATCTTTCAGGAGCCTAAGAAAGCCAACCAGGTGGAGCAGGTGCTGGTGGAATATGCCAAGTGCATAAAGGTAAGCTGGGCAGGTAGGCTGGTGGGAGTGTGGCAGCCCAGCAGGTCTGGGAATGCTGCAAAGGAGGGCACTTCTAACAAGGAAAGAGGGCTCTAGCCTAGGTGTGGGAGTGTTTCTGAAGCACAGAAATCTTCCCTGCTCTGGTTTAAGTTGCTGGTCCCTCTTCTGCAGCGCTGCAGCCAGACAGGAGGACAGATGACAGGGGCCCTGCTGCTTTCTGTAGTTGGAGGCAAAATGAGTGAAGGGATAAATTTCTCCGATGACCTGGGAAGGTAAGGTGACTGCTCCTTGGAAAGCCAGCTCTGGCTTGTAGTGCAGTGACTCCAAGCACTATGGGCACATCAGTACTTGCAGAGATAGAAAATCCCAGGGAATGTGTGACTTAGCTGATGCTTAAATCAACAGGAGGGGTTGCTGAGTGGTGTAAAATCCACCTGTCCAGGCCACTCTTCCCGTGAATAATGCAGTGAGGCTTGCTGTGCTAGATAATCCCTTGTTCTGGCACCCTGAATCCCTCTGCAGCTCTGTTCAGCACGTGCTTGTCAGACTGCTGTGCTTTATTGCTGCCTTTGGTTCGCAGGGCTGGCTGTCTTTCAGGGGTGCAGTGACCTCTAATTTATCAGTCTATTGGCAAAGTGCTCTAGGATGAGACATTAAGAATAATGCAATCCTCCCTTGCAGGTGTGTGATTATGGTGGGAATGCCTTACCCCAACATTAGATCTCCAGAACTCCAGGAAAAAATGACTTGGCTTGACAAAACAATGGTAAGAGCCACTTACGCCTCTGTCTCTCTCAGTTCTGCTTTATAGTACTAACTCCCCAGCACATGAGTCCCAGAGCTGCCTTCAGAGGTTTTATTTTCTTTAAGCTTGCCCTCATTTCCCAGTATGGTACTGAGCACAGCCTTCTCCAGGCTGCTCCTGAACAGGTGGCCCTAAACACAGGGAGGCAGTTTGGTGGAGGGAAATGCCACCAGGAGTTGCTGGCAGCTCTGATTTCCAAGGGGAGCAAGGACCCTCCAACCCAGAGAGGGTGGCAGGGTGATAGAAGCTGCTTGCCAGGATCATTTGTCCCTTCTCACTGCTCACTGGAGGTGCTGTTCCTGGGGACAAGATTTCTGCCTTCAAGGGGACCTTGGGTTGGCTCTTTGTGACTGCTCAACAGAGTTTTCTGACTGCAGCCTTTCTTCTGTTCCTCCTTATTCTCAGCTTGGGGTCTGCCTGGCCACCCGCCCACCCTGCAGGGGTAAAAGCATTTACCTCACTTTGTCATTAACACTCCCCAATTTGATTTACATCTGCCTTGTGTTCAGACTTGCCTATTTCTTCTTTCCAGCCCAGAGCTGCTGGCCAGGCACCGAGCAGAGTGCTGATTGAAAACCTGTGCATGAAGGCAGTAAACCAGTCAATAGGTAATTCATCCTTCCTTGGACAGGCTGGGGGATATGAAATACACTGAAGGAGGAGGGTGGGAAAAAGGATGTGTTACAGATGATGGGAATGTGATCTTCCTTGTCTGACAACAAACAACTGACTGGGCCATTCTTTGTTTTTATCCTCTGTACAGGCAGAGCCATTCGCCATCAGAAGGACTTTGCAAGCATCCTGCTCCTGGACCACAGGTACACACGCCCTGCCATCTTTAACAAACTGCCCCAGTGGATCAGGGAGAGGACCCAGGTGAAACCTGCCTTTGGATCAGCGTTTGCTGAGTTAAGAAAGGTCAGAACTCCATGTATCTTATGTCCTGCTACCAACATTGTTCCCCATTGTCCTCACATGGACCTTTTCCAAGCCTTCTCTTTAGAGTAAGGCCAAGGACAAACTGCCTGGTTTTGTGTGTTCCCAGTTCCACCGAGGCAAGTTGGATGCTTTGTGATGTGGAGCAGAGAACAGATGGTATTCGTCACTGGGGAGGGAAATGCCTCTTAGGACAGACTTACACCTCAGAAGACTCGGTAAAGTAACACAAGTTGCTGCTTTTCTGTACCATGGACTTGGTAAAATCTCTGCCTTCCACCTCCTTTGTGGATGTTTGCTGTTCAGTATCTGAGTGCTATGAGCCTTCAGCACCACAGCCAGGAGGGAAACTGGCTGTAGATCTGAGGCAGATGAAGAGAGTAGCAGCAGGCACCTACTTGTTTACAGCTGTTAAGGTTTTATTTAAATTGATTAAATACTTTCAATAAAAACACTCAAGTATGGTGAGTATTATTTAAGTACACTTCAGTATGGGGAGTAATGATATTGACTGAATACATATGGTTTTTTCCCATCAACCACCAAGTGTAGGAGGTCTGACTGACCAATGCCATCACTGAGCTTTTCACAACAGGCCACTGATTTATGTCATGTTGGAATAACACAGTGGTAATGCAGCAGCTGTGGGTAACATTTTTTCTCACCCTCTCTCTACCTTGCTTCAAGCAGCCAATAGATTGAAGCAGTTCATTCTTTCAAGGGGAATAAAGTTATGGCCACAATACAGCACTTCTCCTTTGATCATGCTTAAGCACAGTATTTCTCTGCTCTTTTTAACCCCTATGTTTCTGAATTCAAAGTAACTTTTTAAATTTAACTTTCCTAGGGTTCTTTCCAGGGTTATGAGTCAGTGCTGGAGGGCAGCAATAACACCAGGGACAGCCACACAATTCCTCAGCTGTTCCCTGCTACCTCTGTCGTCCTGAGCAAGTCTCATCCCAGGAGCTTTGTTTGCTTCTTTTCCAATTTCAGCAGCTGGATGCTACTCCCCAGGCTCTTCACAAGGAAGAAAGTACTTATGGCACAGAGCTGTTACCCGCTGTCTGTATGTTAATTAGCCCCACAGGGAAAGAAACAGCTGCCTCTGATGAGAAACTTCCATTTGAGTCACCTGCCCCTTGAGTAGGTCCAAACCCCCTGGTCTGCACAAGCTCTGCCTTCAGGGAGGAGAGCACCTGCTTCTAGCAGGTGGTGCCCTCCAGCCTGTGGCTGGTGGTGCTGGGCTGTAAGGCTGGGCAGCTGGGCTTTCCCTTTACACACTCTTAATTGATAACACTTCCCACTTTTACCAAAGCAAAGGCAGTAAGGACCTGCTTCCTTCATGGAAATGTTTCTGACAGCAACAGTTTCACACTAATACTCAATGGATCCCACCTATGACTCCCAGTCATCCTCGTCCTCCTCACCTACGGGCTGCTGTGGGGGTGGGAGGGGTGGTATTGAGTCCGACATTCGAGCAAAGGCACCAGCAGGACTGCCAGGAGCATCGGTGTTCCCAGAGGCTCCCGGTCCTTTCCCTGAAATACCTGAGGGAAGGAAATCACCAGTGAGTGACACCTGGGGACTAGAGACCAAAGAGATTCAGCAAAGGGGAGGGGGAAAGCCATCTCTCACCACCCAGGTAACCACAACAGCGCAGCCACAGACTCGTACCAAGGTCTTGTTTAACTACAGCCCCCCCTGAGGAAGTCCCTGCTGTTGTCTGCCCAGCACGATCTAAAGCCCAAGGAACCTGCCATGGCCTCAGGGCATCCCAAGTGCCTATATGGGCAGTGGGCCCAGCTGCCCAAGCACTGGATTAAAAAAGACACTGCTGTCCCTTCTTCACAGGTAGCTTTCAGGGTCCATACTCTGAAACACACAAACCCCTCCAGTGCTTCCAGCTTGACTTGAGGTGGAGATTCCTCTGCTCATCCTCTGTAAAGACACACCCAGCTACAGTGGTACACTGCCCAGGAAAACCTCTCTTCCTGTTTCCAAGGCTGTGGCTGACACAACTCAGGTGCCAGGGAGTGCTCTCCCTCTTTCCTAGGGGAAAGAAGCAGCCCACATTGCAGGACTGTACCTTTGCGCCTCAGCACCAGCTTGTTGAAGAGGTCTGACATCAAATCTCCACCTTGTCCTGTAACTCTCACTGAAACAGAACAGAACAAGTCAGTGAAGAAAGATTAGTCTGAGCTAAGTACTGTGGCATTTCCCTGCGATATTGCCTTTAGATTAAACTCCAAGCCTCTAATTTTGTATGACACCCCAAAACTACAATCCATTTTCAGGTCAGGAAAACACTCAGCACAGCAGGGTTAATGGCATCTGCTGTGGAAAACCAAGAGTGGAGTTCATTGAGGAGCTGTGCATTTGCAGTCTCATTCTGCCAAAGCAGCTCCATCAATTCCCTCCCCAGCTACCTCAACCAAGGTGCTTAAACTGGTTCAGCCCTGTCCCACTTGGCCCCCAGGGTTTTATTTGTGTGCCTGGTCCTGTGCAGCACATGTGAAACTTCTCCACAAACCCTGAGAGAGATGCCCTTCAGGCCAGTGGGTTTAGCAAGTTCACAGAGCTCTGGCTAAGTGGTGAACACCTGAGACCTACATCAGCCTGGGAGGAGACGATTCCTTTCTGCTCTGTGAGTTCACTGTGCTCCTGACTTGCCTGCCTGCCCCCAGACCCACACCTCCCCAGCCTGGGCAAGGAAAAGCAGTTCTGCCAAAGAGCCTCAGCACCTTGTTCTTGTTCCTTCTGCTTCTTTTTCTCCAGCTTCCTCTCCTTGACACTGCGAAGGTTGGCCTTCCCAATGCCCCCAGCCTGGCGGATGGACTCCAGGAGACTGGCACGCCCGGTAGAGGGGTTCACCACCTCCTTTGGGGCTCCTTGGACTGAAGCTGCAGGGACGGGAAGGACAGGCAGCAAACATGGCTCAGTGCATCAGCTACAGGCCCAGCCAAATTCCCATGGGAAGGGCTACTCCAATACCTTGACAGCAACCCTTTCCACTGCAGTTCCCCCCCTCTGCTGGAAGGCTGGGAAGGCACAGGCGGTGCCCCAAGGACCCAGGCTGAAGGCAAGGAGCTGCTGCAGCTGTGCAGGAGCCCAGCCCTTACCTGCAGGCACTGTGTTGCTGCTCTCCTCACTCACTGGCCCAGCTGGTTCCGAGGGTGCTGTGGGCTGGGGCAGGGGCGGTGGAGGCGGCACCGGAGTCGGCTTAGCAGGT
>VYXF01004881.1:906515-941935 GCA_013397295.1 Polioptila caerulea | reverse complement strand
AGGGGGCAGGAGCTCAGCATCTTGAAGATCTGAAACAGGAAAGAAGTTGTATCTGAGGAGTCCCAGAGGATGGCACATTGAGAGTTTCAGCTCAGAGCTTCACACACCTCAGCAGCAAGAGAGCAGAGTTCTCAGCACCTGCAGTAGAGCACTCCTGCCCTGTGCACCATCTCTTAACAGCAGGCAGGGCCAAGGCAAGAGGCTGAGTTTCCCCTGCTTTCCCTCCCCAGCTGCATCCCACTCACACAAGGGCATCCCACCAGGCTGACACACACCCAGTCCTTGCACACTGTGCTCCCTCCTCCCTAGCCATGCAGAAAGGGGAGGGAGGTAAAGGCACTGCAGTCAGGCCAGAACTTGAGCAGGCTGCAGCCTTCACTCAGGCCTAAGCCAGAGGTGCAACATCCATCATCCATCCAACATTCATCTTAAAATTTCTACCAAGGGATTTCCTGCCTTGTCTCCGCTTTCTAGCAATCTCTGCCTTCCTCCTTCACAGGGTCCTGGGATCAGGGATTGAGAATACCTGGCTGCAAAGGCTCCACCGACTCGGTGTTGAAAGTGGGCAGCTCTGGAATAGCACTGCTGGGGGCAGAGGGTGCAATGCCAGGGCCCAGGTCAGCGCTGTACATGAGATCCGCAGCAATGCCAGGCAGGTCTGGCAGGTAGGAGGGCACATCAATCTCAGGGACCTGGCCCAGATCTGGCACGTAGAAGTAATTTTCAGCGACCTAAAGAAACCCAAACCAACAAGGTAAGGCAGTGACTACGTGCTTGCTGCAAACAGGCACTGCAGGGAACAATCTGGGCAGCAGTCAGAGCTGGGCTGGAGTGCCTTGGTACATCAGCTACCCCCATACCTCTGTGCTTAGAAGGTACCTCCTGCAGACCAGGCTTGGGAAAAGCAGACTGCAGGAGGAGGAAGTGCAGGACTCTTTATAGTTTCATAGTAGCAAGTAGACTCTGAACGATTCATGCACTAACTGCTGCAGCCTAAATAAACCAGTCCCTTCTCCTCCAGAAGAGGATAGTGTCTGAACCATTTTAAAGATTAAAATGCAGAAGCACAACCCGGTAGTTACAGGGGTTTGCTTTTGTGTTTAACACACAGACAACACAGTAGCAGTGATGGTACATTGTGAATAGAGTTTGGTTGCTATATACATTATATCCCTCAGTCCAACATGATGAGCAAATGATTCCCAGGCTCCTTTTCCCAGTCCAAATGATGCTCCAGCAAAGCTGGTACACCCCAGGTATGGCCTCTGTACAGTACCAGTCACAGGCTGGGGCAACTGGGTTGGTGCACTGCCTGCCCCATGTGTACACCAAGCACAGCCCTTTGCTAAGTCTGGCTGGCCCTTCTGTTTGCACTAGCAGGCACCCCATCCCAGCAGGAATGATGGGGATCACACTTCACCCCAGGGACCTTCTAGCAGTGGCACCTCACCCTCAGACTTCACAGGAGGCTCAGAAGTCTGCACAACAGAGCTGATCAAGTGATAGATCCTCCAACCCCCCCCAGCCCTGAGGTCAAGCAGCAAGGGTAGTTGATATCCCATTACTCTCCTTTCACCACTCAACAAAGGCTTGAGCAGAGAGGAACTCCTGCCAAGTGTGAGGCTTTTGTCTCACCCATCAAGTTCACACCGGGACCTCAAGCACAAAACCAGGCAAGGTCCTTCTGATAAATGAGCTACTCTGCGGCCCTGTAAGGGGCTCTTGTCCTACCTGCTCACCACCCTATCGAAGCGTTTCCGTTTCAGAGAGCTGAGCACAACCCTCTGAAGTGTAAGCAGCTACATCTCACCTGTCGGTCCAGCTGCCCCCTTTTGGTGATGGAGAGAGGTGCATCAAAGAGCTTCTCTTCTGTCTCTGTTTCCAGAGCCACATGGGTCTTGGTCACTGCTCCAGCCAGAGGATCCAGGAACACATACTTCTTGTACCTAAGGGCAGAGAACAAGTATTTTAGTGATGCTGCCTTGAGAGCCAAGGCCAGAAACAACAGTGCACACAAGAGGGTCTTGGAGGCAGAGACCTGACTTTGCTCATAAAGATGGAACATGTTGGGCCTTCCAGGTTCCTTCTTTTAGCTCCATTTTCCTGCCTTTCCCCTCTGCAACCAGGAGGCAAGCAGCTCCCCACCCTGCCAGTGCAGCCTCTAGACTAATTCTAAAGCAAAACCCCACTGTAATGCCACCATGACCAAGCTCTCCCCTTTCCACCACCTGGCCTGAAACCATCCTACAGTCTGCAGCAGGACACCAGTGACTTGTCACTCAAGGTCCAGGAGGACAGACAAAAAGGAGAAATGATCCATGGCTCAGGAGAAGAAAGATAAAGTCCAGCAGCTGAAAGCTCAAGAAGAGCTTAAAGTAGCTCTTCAATAAGAGCAGAAGGAAGAACCATGACACAAAGCCCAGTGGGAAAGGAAACTGCAGTGAGGGAGGTGGTGGAGACATTAAAGCAGCAAAAGCAGTGAAGTAATGCTGTGAGGAATTTTCAGGAGAAGAAGCAGTACCTAGGCTGGCACACAGGGCAGAGAAGGGCAGGAGTTACAGCGTATCTCAAGGCTGGAGAGAAATTACAGAGGAAGGATAAGAAGAATGAAGCAAAAGAAAGTGCAAAATTGGGTTGAATCAGGTGAGTAGAGGATCAGGTGCAGACAAAGTAACTGCTTCCACCCAAGGCAAAGAGAGAGGAAGGCAAGGTTCCCAGCAGGAAGCCAGCAGAGAGGAGTCAAACCCTGTCCTATCAAGAGCCTGATGGGTAACACGCCCAGGAAAGCAAGCAGTCCCTGCTACCCCTGGGGAAGGGAAAGCTCCTCTGAGGACAAGCAGGGGCAGGTGAGCAGCACAGCACTGCTCCAGCTCTCACAGGTTCTCGGTGGTATTGAAGAGTAGCAGGGAGCTGAGGGAGCTGATGTTCCTGGGAAGGCTGCCAAGGCCTTCTTCTGCATCATCCTCCTGGTGAATTTTGGTGCTCACGCACACAGGGAAATACTTGAGCTTTTCCTGCAAGAAGACAGATAAAAGGTGGTGAGACATTAGAACCACAGCTGCTGAGGTAGCTCTCCCCAGCCACCACAACCCACACTGCTGGATGCACTGTATGGTCTGGGAAACCTACTGCTCCCTCTCTACCTCCCTTTGAGCCAGGAAGCACATGGACAAGATTGCAACCCCACACTCATGACAAGTGTCAGCAGTTCAGACTTGTGGCAAGTGCTTTGGGTGATGTGGATGGGCCATACTGAACACGAGTTACACTGTGGCAAGGATCCACCAGAATAAAACCAGCCCTATAGTCAGAGGCAGGGATCAAGCACCACAGCCTAAAAGGCTTTTGTTGCAGTGTCTCCAATTGTGACACATTTTCACACAGGTAGAGCTTCCCACACATCTCTATTACCTTGCCTCTGTTGCCTTCACTTGGTTTTTTAAGAGCTGTGATCGCACAGGTGGGGTATGCAGGGAAGGCAAAGGAAAAAGAGGTTAGGAAAGAACAGAGTGCCTGCACTAGGCAAGAGATCAGGCAGAAAAGAGTGTGCAAGGTGGAACGTGTGCCAGATGGTTTTGCAAAGCCTGAGGGACTTGCAGGAGTTTTCAACTCTAATGAACTGAAATCTTCTCTCTCTCGGTTCTAAAACTTCATGCATAATATATAGAGCTCCCTTTTGAAAAGGACTTATTACATCTGAACTGCCTGACTTTTACAGAGCACAGGAATTGCCATCCCACATCAGAGCAGTGTTTCAGCTGGCGTGACAGTGCCCGCTGTCACACGCTCTGGGGGATGAAGCTCAGCGCCCACAGCACTCTGCTCTAGAGGGAGGAAAGGCATCAGTTCCTGAACAGAGACACTTTGGGATGAACAAACCTCCACTTCAGCCCCCTCTGTAGACCCCTCCTCAGCCCCTTCACAACTCTTCACAGTTCTCTCTTCACAGCTAAAGCAAGCAGCAGCTACAAGGCAGGAAGTGTTCATACCAGGAGAAATCAGAGTATTTTGTCAGGGTAATAACCAGCCACACCTGTGATTTACTTCTGCCACCAGTGGATGACCACTCCAGACAACAGCCACAGCTTCTACTGCCTCAATACTCCCAGCATCCCTGCAGCACCCCATTCTCTGAGTCCCTCCTCCCTCCTTGTGCTTGTACGGGAGAAATGGAGACCACTGGTGGTTCAGGTTTAAGACCCCATCTCAGTGATACAAGCAGTTCCTGCTGATTGACATTTCAGCCTTGAATCTGGTAGCCAGAAATCCAAGGAAATGGCTTAGTCACAGTTCAGTTAATCCACTAAGAGTTTATACAATGCTCTGAGATTATAAAATGCTATAAGAAAGGACCTGTAAGGTTTGGATTTAATTCAAGTTCCAACTTGTGAAAAATGCATTGAAATTAACACCTACTATTTTTTATAGAGGCAAATAGGCAAAAATATACAAATTCTTATTTAGAGATTGTAGAACCACAGACTCAAAAATAAAACTTCTTTTGAATATTAATATTCATTTCCCAATGTTTAATTTTTTAAGCATGAGAAATTACTGATTTTTTTTGCTAGAACTGTTCAGACACACTTAGCCTTTAAGTCATTTATGGATTTTTTTTTTAATTCTCTCTTTGTAAATTTCTGTTAGCACTGGAAGATTGTGCATCACTTTCAGGGTGTAGAGAGAAAGCAGCCATTACCTACATTTACTTACAACCCTCAACCAAAGCCAGTTATAAAAGCACTAAGCATAAGTATTTTGAAATGTGAAATATAATCCTTTTAATTTTAATGCCATCAAAGTCTTACTCGAGTACCTAGATCTATTCTGAAATTTGGAACAACCACACACTGTCAAAAATATCCTACAATTGTGAACTCCACAAGTTAAGGTGCCATTTAAAAATTAGTTTTCTTATAGGAACATTAAGTTCTTAAGCCAAAGTTTGGCAGCCTTGACATACTGAAGTCCTGGGGAGGTGCTTAAATGCTCCAACACCCCAGACTTGGGCCTAGCACCCAGAAGGATCATACCCCCAAGGACATTGCATTTTCAGGCATTTTTCTTCCTAAGAACCTACAGTCAAAAATATGTAAAGTCCCTGTGGTTCTTCAGTTTAATTAAACACACACTATTACAAAGGGAATTGGTGTGATGTACCAGAAATCCCACTCCCCCACACCATTAGAGTGCTGAGGCCAGCTGGGAAAGCACTTCAAGATGAGCAAGCAACAGAAACCTGCTTTAGGCTCCACATGCCTGTGGTGGGCTCTGGGAGAGACAGAATTCACAAGGACATGCCAAGTTCCTGACACTCTTGAAGCCTAGCAAGGTTACTCCAGCAGTGGATGGTAACTTCTGCTTGGACTTCTTCCAAAGCCCAGGCAGACTGTATCTCCCACTCTGCTTTCCAGTCTCCTGAGTGGCATGTGCAGCACCCAGACACAGCTCCCAGCACAAAGGGAGTGCCCAGAGCCTGGGGAGCCCCACAGGGGTGCAGGCCAGCTCCCTGCTGAGCCCTGCCTTGCTGCCACCACTGCAGTGTGCAAAGCAACTGGCTTTCCAGGCTTAGCACAAGCACTGTGTTTCTGGCACTCTTAAACAGCAGGAGGATCCTAAGAGGAGCCTAAACAGCATCCTCTTAACAGCTGAGTCTTCACTTGCTTGGGATGGAGGGGGCAAGAAGAAATTCCAAGGGGGAAGCATTTAAAATCAACTGCAGAACCACACACGTTTCCAACTGAGCTGCTTAGCCCCCCAGGGCAAAAACCCTAAAGGCTGAGCACAGGCTGCCACCACTTCCCCTCAAACTGACATGAGCAGAGTTTGCTTTCCCGATGAGGAGTTGTGTGCACGTGTGCAAGTGGAGTTTAGCAAAGGCCACTGTGACTGCTTGCAGCAAAGAGGCTCTCATTAGAAGTGAAAACAGGCAGAGAGCCTCTGCTGAAAGCCCTGAATAATTGAGGAAAGCATAAATGCAAACATTAGACTTCTCCCTGTCACATTTCATTACTGCAAGGCACGTCACACTCTGTGCTCAGCTATCAAGGGCCTGTCCTCCTGGAATGTGGTCAAAGCTTGGCCACAGTGAGCCCCACTCAGCACATCAGCCCCTCCATCCTTTACCAGCTGACAGCAGCATCCCCCCACCCCACAGAGGAGCTGCAGGAGCTCATGTGTGTGAGCTTGGCTAGAGTGACAACTGCTGCACGAGGCAGACTCAGCAAAGCCAGAGAAAGATCAACAGTCCCAAAAGAGGATCAAAAGATGAACTGCAAGAGGGGAGCAACAAACATCCCCAGGGCCTGAAACAAAGTCCCTGTGGTGATGGCAGCTTTAGTCACAAAGGGCAGAACATGGCAATGGTACAGAGACTGACTGGGACTGGAAGGGGTGGCATCCCAGGCAGATGGCAGTGGGGAATGTCACATGCAGCCTACTGGAGCCAGCAGGCCAGCTGAACAGGCACATTATTTGCTCTTTGTAGGACACCACTTTTTAACAGCTGATGTTCTTCTCAATCCCTTCCCTGTGCAAGGCATTGTACTTTGGCACCAGCCCTTCAGGGTGGGAGCCCATACCCCTCTCTGCTCCCTGCCTGCCTTGCTCCCCCCACACTCCAGTGGGATGGGGCAACCAGCCAGACAGCAGCACTCTGTGGCTTCCCAGCCAGACAGCAGCATGTCCCATGCAGCTCTGCCTGTGCTACTGCCAGGACTGGAAGGAAGCAGGAACCCTGCTCAAGTTTGCCAGCTGTCCATTCGGCCAGCAATCCTGCTTCCTTGGCCTGGCTGAAATATTCATAACTACCTTGCTGTGTGAGGTCTCAACTCCATTAACACACAGGAAAGTTTAGCATGATAAATTATTCAGTGGCAGCTTTATTTTTGGCCAAGTCACACAAGGATGAGGAAGGAAGTCTCTTTAGGGGTGGAGAGCAGGGAAGTTGTCAAATTGATCCTTAACCTGCTAGGAACAGCACATCTGCTACTCCTGACACAGCACATACACAGCAACTTTTAAACTTTAGGCACAGCAACTCTTCCTCCTCTCCTTCCAACCCAGAGACAACGCCCAAGTGCAACGATTTCCTGGGGCAGAAAAATGCTCTAACGAATTACTCCTTTTTCTCCTGACACACTCATGAGCCTTCTTACCTTTCCCCTCTCACCAGAAGTTATATCAGAGCCTTCAGAAACTATTTCTGAAACAACTATAAGCTTGATCCCAGCTGCCTCACCATGCACAGCCAAAGCCTTCAGTCCGGGCAGCAACACCCACCAACACTGCTGCAGGAAACAGCAGCAGTTCAGGAAATGGAACTGCTCCAGAGAGCTGGCAGTTGACAGCCACCCAGACAAGCTCTTGTACTGACATGGCCCTCTCCAACTGGCATCTCCACAAGCTTCCCAGCCTGACCTCACACCCTCCCCACTCACTGACAGGCCAAATGAAAATACGTTCTACTCCTAGCCTATATCCCAAAGCCCTGGCCCATTTTATCAAAGAGATTAACAGCCTCCAGGTTCTCTTTGCTTGTCCTTCCCAAGGTCTGTTCTCCTTACCTGCAGAGCTTTTTCATCCAGCATTCGGTGTTTGCTCTGAATCTTGTGTCTTGGCCATTTCTGTTTGGCTGGGTCTTCTGCACCAGCAAAAATTGAACTGTACTCCTGCAGCCGTTCAGGGGCTGGGTACTTGGCACTGGAAAATACCTATAAAGAAACAAGGAGGGACTGAAAAATTCCAACAACTAGGAAATCCTACGACACTGAAAAACATGGAGAGGAGTAAACATGCAATCTGTGCTGCCAGTGGGAATGGACAGCCTTGGAGTCAACAGGCTCCTGACATGCACAAACATGCACGGGCTGCCACTTCTGAAACTGGAATTGCCAGAGCTTTTCTCTCTCTAAAAGTACTAGGAGATCATTGGCAAAAAGGCTTCCACTGGCAGGAAAGGAGCTAGAAATACTGTATAAAATGGAGCAAGAATAGGGAAAGAAGGATTTTCACCAGTTTTACATGGCTCAATGGGATTAGCATGCACTAAAGGGAGGCAGCTTTCATTCAAATAAGTGACTATGAGCCTGAAGTGAGGGTGTCAGAGAAAAGACATGTGTTGAGCTAAGCCCTTCTCAGGAAGCAGCTGGGACAGAAACCTATAAAGGCTACATAAAGCCTGGAGCTATGTGGCTCATGGGTCTAAAATTCATCAATTGGCCAAGTCAGGAATGGGATTCTCACCACAATCCCGCTCAGCAGCAAGGCATGCAGAGGTGAGTGGGCAGCAGCTGCAGCAGCCCAGCACATTTTCCTCTCCAGAGTCAGGAGTAAAGAAAGAAGGAAGAAAAGAGGCCATGCAGCCTTCACTGAAGCCCCTACCTTAATAGCCTTCTTGCTGCCCTTTATCTTCTCAATCTTTGCCTGGGCGAGTGTGACTCTCTCCCCAATTGCCTGGAGCTGTGCCCGGCTGGCCTCCACCCGCTGAGAGATCCTAGAAGGCAAGAACACTTCTTAAGCTGAAGAATCCAGAACCAGTGGTTTGGTTTTTTTTTTAAACAGCCAGTTCTCAGCCCCTCAGAGAAGGATGTGAATCTCAAGGGACTGGGTTGTTTCACAGTGCAAAACAGTGCTGGTTGAGACAGGCTTGTATCTGTCCTATAGAGAGCTTTAGGTACCCCGGCATGAAGCAGGGTTAGTCCACAGTTCCTGTGGCTGTTTGAGGCACAGAAGGATGGAAAACTGGCAACAGACACAGTGTTGATAACACAGCATTGATTTAATTATTGCTGAGCAGAGCTTAGACACAGTCAAGGCCTTTTCTGCCTCTCACTCCACCCCAAGGAGCCGGGAGGGGACACAGCCAGGACACCTGATCCCAACTGACCCAAGGGATGTTCCAGACCATATGGCATCATGCTCAGCATATAAACTAGGGACAAAGTTGGCTGGGGTCCACTGCTCAGGGACTGGACAGGCTTCATCGAGTTGGTGGTAAGCAGTTGTTTTTATTTGCATCACTTGTTTTTCTTGTGTTTTATTTCTCTCTCTTTTTGTTATCGTCCTTTACATTACAATATTCTTATTATTATCATATTTTATTTCAATAATCTAACTGTTCTTATCTCAACCCATGAATTTTCTCACTTTTCCCCCACCCTGCAGGGAGCAGGGTGAGCAAGGGGCTGTGTGGTGTTTGTATGGTGTATGCATGCCAGCTGCAGATAAACCACATCACTAGATCAGCATCAGAATGCTGTGGGGCTGAGGTGAAAAGCACTCTGTGGCAGCAGGGGAGAACAGTCAGTGGTTAAATATGTCTGCATTCACATTGTGGACATATTTCTTTCCCACCTGGCAGCCAGGGGCATGACTGAAACTACCCCCATGCTGTGCACCAGTGGCTGCCATGCTGCTGGAACTGTCACACAGGTCCAGCCAGAGGCTGGGAGGGATGCTGGGAGCAGGCATCAGCTACTCCCAGGCAATGACAGAGTCACCTTATCAGAAGAGCCCTCCTTCCCCATGCATAACCAGCAGATTCTGCCCAGCTATAAGGCCAAAAGCTGAAAAGTCTTCTGAACTTTCACCCCTCCAGTGAAGCCAGGGAAGAATATTTTTAAAGGTACATAACCCATTAGGAGGGAGAGCACTCCATTTCGGCAATGTTTTGTAGCAATGAGTTCCACTGGATCATTCTGTGCCTGTAAAAAGCAATCTCAAGTATTGTCTTTAAATTTCACCAAGAGACTCTCTTTGCTTTTGAGGAGACAGCTCTTATGCTCTTTTTCTGCCCTATCTAATTCCCTTCAATAATGAATTTGAGATCAGCAGTGATCCATGATTCCCAATTTCAAACTGTACCAAATCCATCTTTTCCAGTATTTTCACTTTGGGCAGCACATTCTCTATTTTAGAAATATAAAGCCCTCCCTCAATGTATGTAGTGAAAAACAGCAAGGATAAGCAGCCTACTCTCCTTGTATCACTCTGAAAAGAACCCTCACTTTCTCTAAACAGCTTCAAGTATTTCTGTTTGTTTATAGCCATGCTCTCCTCTTCCTGGAGGCATGAAAAATCCTTCCTTATGCATATGGCATGATAGCACACAGCCTGTTTCCACCTTATTCTGCTTGGAGTGGGAGATGAGCAAAATTGAACCTCATGAGATTCTCCCTCTCAGAATTATTCTCCATTACCCCATTTTATTTTAAACACAGTCTAACAGCTTGTATTTTGTACCAACACTGAGTACAAATCTGTCCATGATTTCCTTCCCACACCCTCCCTCTGCCTCAGTGGAGTAAGTCCACATCACTTATACACTTGATAGGCTCTCAGAGTAGTTTCTGTTGTTCCTTTCACCGTGCATTTCCTAGCACCTGTCTGCAGCAAATTTCATGTGTCATAGGGCTGTCTCATTGCCTTGTTTTGTTCAAGTGTGAGATGCCTCTGAAGGACCTAAATCTTTCCTAACCGCTCTCACCAGTAAATTTTCCCACCTCACAGTTCACCTGTTTTATAATTGTATTGATTGACACTATTCCCCTCAGGCCATCTGACTATTTTTACTACCTTCAAAGCTGAAAAAACCTAGTCATTTATTTCTGCTTTGCTGCTCTCCCTCAAATCAATGATGCAATTTTCTCTCTCACCTGAGAGTAGACCTCTCTCCTAGAACTCCACAAAGCTTTCCTGAAGCTCCAAAAAGAAGTGCAGTATCAATTGCCTTTTAGCCAGTACCCTGCTGACTTCCAGACACAATTTTCAGGATCTAACAAGGCACATGTTTCTCTCCTAGAAGGAATTGCTAAGCAAATACTTATGCAAGCTCAGGTCTGCAAACCAGTTAAGTGTTCTCCTCCCTTCACTTCATGAATGTGAGTGGGTCCAGTGAGGCAGTCAAATACCTCCCTCACTCACTTTCCTGCCCCACATTATTCCCAGTGCTTTGCCAGGTACCAACCTATTCCTCTGCCTTCCCTCACTCAAAGAAAAAGACAAAAAAAGAGGGAAGATATCCATCCCCACTGCCCACCAAATATCATCAGTGAAAGGAGGCTGTATTGGGCAGACAGCCTGTCCCCAGCACAAGCTGGGGAAGTTGTCCAGAGCCAGCTCAGGTTATTTCAAACCACGATGGATCTTCTCTGAGGCACTCTGTACTTTCTCTTGTATTTGACAGGCCAAATCCCACTGACCTTATGGGATCTGCCAAAAACCTTCACCTGAGTTGGTACAGATGCAGGCCCACAACACTGAAGGAATACATATCAGCCTACAGAATTAATTTATTTGTTGCTGAACAAGATAACTTTGAAAAAAAAAATTAAACTCCCTCAATCCAACTAATCCAAATTCCATCACATGTTCAGGCTCCTAGAAGTGCATGACTGTTACGCACGAACAGTTCAAGATACAGCTGCATGTGTTAGTTAGAAGAGACAATATACCATATCCTTACTGGAAAAAATACATGGAGAAAACCTGCTCATGTTTGAACAACTAATTCTACTGCTGTGGAAACTGAACTTACTCAAAGGACTCAACTAGTTTTTGAAAAGGAAGGAAACAGGAAGGAAGGGATGGAGGGATATGGCTGAGGATTTCAGGGGCAATGCTGGAGGACAGGTGGCATTCAGACTTTAACCTCCATTAAAGGGAGGGCAAGGACAATTAGGACAAGAGGGATTAAGTGTTAATAAAATGGCCCTATACTGCCTCTCAGAACCAATTCCTCAGGCAGTCAAAACCACCAAGATCACCCAAACCTACCCCATACCTATTTTCCTAGTCATTGCTGTGTTATTTTGCTCTCAGTGCTCTTTTCTGCTTGAGAAACATCTGTAGTTAAATTCAGTAGGACTTTAGAGCTGAAAAGGAGGGAGGCTACAGTGACCCTCAATTTCAGCAGGATGTGCCTCATTCAGTGAAAGCGGGGGGGGGCGGTCTGTGGAAAAAGGAGAATACATCACCTACCTTCAAATGCTGGGCACTGAGACAAATCAACCTTCTCCCCCCAGTGCTTTTCTTTGGGGAAGCAATACACGTGGCAGATTAAATCTATCTAATGGATTATCTCTTAATCCATACCAACTTTAACTTTTTGATCTAAGCAGATATTAAAGCCAACCTTTCAGCTGCTTTGATTCAAACTTTCACTTTCTCTTGTCCCTCTGAAATATTTTTGCCCTCAAGCCCTCTGCACTTCACCCCCAAATTAGATCTTAATTCTCCTTTTTCCTAAAGCCCTCATCCTGCTGCGTTTAAGCCACTCTCCATTTTACAGGCAGTTTTCTCCAACACCCACAGCAAGTTCCAGAAATATTTCCCCTCAATTCTTGGGAACCTCTTGAGAGCCTCTTGCTGGCCCCCTACCCTCTGTCCAATCTGCAAACACAGAGCAAACCATTCCTCTTACTCCACGATAACTCCTGCAATGAATCTCACATTAAGGTGGCTACAGAAAGACTTCCTCTGCTGTGTCTGTGTCTATTCATGGTGGAAAAATTACTGTTTCCTTACTCCCACAGGAAAAAGATTTGAGGCATTAGGAATTTGGCATCCAGGACACTGGATACTGCCTGAAAGTACTGTCAGCACTGGCAATAATGCTACATTTGTATATGAGTCTCCAAGCACTTCACAGTGCCAACCAAAAAAAATGGTGATTTTTATCATCTATATTTGCTAGGGATCAGATAGCATCAAAAAAAAGTTTAAAATCAGGGAAGGTTTAAAGACAGGCAGACAGATTCCAAGAAAGGTGTCTGAGAAAGACAGAATTCTGCTGTAAGGAAGCATCATAGCAGCCAGAGGCCCTTTGCTCTCTGTGCTGAACATCCATGTCAGCTGAAAGTGACGGGGATGACAAAACTTCTGCAATGGGAGAGAGGACAGGCAAGCTGCACACCAAGGTGAACGAGAAAGGTTGGGCAACAGAGGCCAGAGCAAACCTCTCCAGAATACCAAAGAACTTCATTTTCATGTCTGAAGTACAAAAGTAAGCGATCAACCAAGGAGAAAGAACATTACAGAGCAGAATGAGAAATGAAGTTGCACAGGAGGATAAGGCAGACAAAGTATTAAATTACTTTTTCCTTAAATGAGGACTGTACACATCACAGCAAATTAGGCTTCTGGTCACCTCCCAGCCCAAGCTCCAAGCCTGAGAGATAGCAGGAGATGCTTGGTATTGTTGATCTAAACTTCAGGGTACATAGAGTAAATTTATTCTATAAAACCTTGGCTTCTTGCCTAAAAGTCATGCTGTCTTTTCTTTTTTTTTTTGCTAAATTACGTAATTACGTGCACTTTTATTAAATTTCTCCCTTACTGCAGGAGACATGAATAAGAAGGGATTGAGTTTATGGTTGTTGTATTTAATCTTATTTTCAGACTCTCCAAATAGCTGGTACTGGAGCAGGGGAACAAGGGAAGAAAACAGTGTCAAAAATTAACACTGTGAGAAGCCCACTCCCCACTCCCACTCAGTGCTTCTGCCCCTGCAGCTGGCGACATCTCAGGATTGAGATGGGGAGAGGAAAGGAGAGTCTGAAATAACCATAAGTGATCCAGGGAAGCGTTCACTCACAAAGCAAATTCACCTCAAAAGTTTGAAAGGCCAAAAGGAAAAATACATACTCTTATGAAGAACCAAACACGTTCAACCACTCATAGAAAGATCAACTTGTTTGCTTTCTGCTCTTCTCTCTCCATTTTTAAGCAGTTTTTAAAGTCTTACTTCTTATCTGAGTAAGTGTAATCAGAACCTGTCATCATACATCATCTCTGATAGAAAGAAGTCCCAAGTGAGGCTGTGTAATCAACGTTCCTTCCTCCATTAAGGGTTTGGGTATTATACTAATTAATGCTTATCTCACTTTGATTGCTCCTCGAGCCTGATTTGCAGGTGTTTCAGCATTTGCATATTGCCCTGTTCCTGTGATGCTGAATGGCTTTGCAGATTGGAGAGTGATCAAGGTTGCCAGGTTATCCTCAGCAGGATCCAGCATATATCACTCTCCACAAGTCGTGTTCTCACACAGAAACCATTTCATTTTGATTTTTAATCTCTCATTTTACAAGGCACTCCCACCACTGTGAATTAAGTTTATGTAAAACTGGAAACTTAGAATTTTGACCTACCATCACAGCACCCCTCTCCCTCTTCCCCTGCAGCTTGTTCTCCTCTCCAGAAAAGCAGCTTCTCTTTTTTTCTTCATAGACAAAGGTCACCAACAAGTTCTTCTTTAACCTTCCAAGCTTTTTTACTTGCCTCGTGCCAGTGACTGGTCTGAAAGCAGATGTGCTTTTGTTTCTTTAGAAGAAATATATACTAAACAGAAAGTCAGTGTGTACTAAGCAGAAAGTCTGTGTTTGCAAATAAAGTACTCCATTAGATCTTTAAACTACACAGGCTACTTTTGGGCATCTACTTCTCCACTAGCAGTGTTAATATCCATATACAACACAGGTTCTACCATCACAGTGGCAACTTTTGGGGAAGATGACTTTAAGAACTCCATTACTTCTAAAAGAAGCAATGGAAAAATGATTCTTTACCAGTACTGCTGGAGTTTCACAGGTGACCTTTTGAGTTCCTCCACTAGCAGTGGAATTGCTTCCCAAAGTAGCAGCCACAGGAAGAGTCTTGAGATATCAGGCAGCTGATGATAGCATAGAATCACAGAATCATAGAACAGTTTGGCCTGGAAGGGACCCTTAAAGGCCATCTAGCCCAAGCCCCTGCAGTGAGCAGGGACATCTTTAGAGGATCATGTTGGTCAGAGCCTTGGCCAACCTGGCCTTGAATACTCTGAGCAACTGGTTCTGGTGTTTTACCAGCCTCACCCCAGAACATGTCTTCATTATATTTAGTCTGAGTCTACCCTCTTAATTTCAAACCAGTACTCCTTGTCCTATCACAACAGGCCCTGCTAAGAAGTTTGTCCTTTCTTATAAGCTCCTTTTAGGTTCTGACAGGCTGCAATAAGGTCTCCTCAGAGTCTTCTCTTCTCCAGGCTGAACAACCCCAACTCTCTCAGCCTCTCCTCAGAGGAGAGAAGTTGTGATAACTGATACTAGTACTGTAACTAGTAAAAGTTACAAGTATAGTAACTGGTTTGTTATCTTTAGAGTCTCCACTCATCCTTGCAAAAGTCTCGTATTTACTCACTGAAGCTCAATCTTGTGTAGTAATAGCCTTAAGTGTTTCTAGTTTTGTTTTTCTTCTTTTTTTAAATCACTTGTAAAAGGAGGGCTAATCCTGTTTAGACAGAATTTTACAAGACTGTCAAAAATAATTTTTGCTTCCATGTTGCTTGAAGTATTGGATCTTATTTGGCAGATAGCTTGAGAAGGTGTTTTGGCACCTTGTAACCTTAAATTAATCAACTGTGTGTACACAAACATTACGTTTCTCATTCTCCCATCAAAGCTCCATTCTCAGACTAGCCAAAGATCTTCCTCCCTGCCCCACTGAAAAGAAAATGTGTATCACTACAGAATCACAGGAAACATAAGCAGTGGAGAAATGCCCAGGTGACCCCGTTGTGAACTGTATCGAGGGTAGGGAGAGCTAATGCCTTTAAAAAGATCTGAGATTCTTCTGGATCATTGAGGGTACCATATCTGATTCTACACAGATAATATTTCTGTTACACAGCTCACTCTTAATCGACATTACCCTCCAGTTTCCCTACCAGCAGTAGTCACAGGAGACCCATCAGCCTGGACTGAAATGTGTGATCTCCCAGGTGGGGCTGCAAGAGAAGTTCATAACCCACCAGCCAGAAATGCTGTTTCTTCTGGGCTTCACCTGAAGGTAGCAAGAGCAGGAGAGGAGCACTGACAAGCAGCTGCTCCAGCCCTTTTAGGCTGTGCCTCAACCAAAGATAAATCACCATGATCATGGAGGAGTGACATTTGCAGAGCCTTCCTCCCCCCTGGCCAGGCAGTTGGGAAGTTTCTCTTTATTCCTAGCTTTCCCCATACCTTCCAAAGGGCTTTAAATCAGTTTTCTTGGCCAAGGTAAGTAGTACTCAAGTTACACATGTAGCAAAAAACATCCCTAAAGGTCTTGCCCTGATGTGAGGCTGAACATACCAGGAAAGCTGAGCTCCCACTCCTTCATTGGGATGGAGGTTTTTCACGACAGCTCACACCACAAACACTGCTCTTAGTCTGCTGATCTCACCAAAACAAGCCATTGTCATCAAGAATAAGAGTGCTGAGCAAAACATGCCTGCCTCCAGAGCAGAAAATGACTCCTAGTGATAGCAGTTCACACTCACATTGTCCTCCAAGAAAAGCACTGCTTTTCTTTGCATTTAATAAAATATCCTTAGAACTTCATACCTTTTCACCCAAAGATCTCCAAGCAATTTCCAAGTGTTAATTAAGTCTTGGTTGCTTGTGAAACCAAGAGTGGAATCATTTGCTCCCTGGAACAAAGAAAACCTAGGGAAATTCACAGTACAGCCTCATCAGATTTTCAGTCCATTATTCACTAACTTGAACAGTTTTGCATAATTCACAGGACTTATCACATACCTTTCAGTAGCTGCTTAGTTTTCCATTTCACTGAGTTTAAGACCACCTGTCCAAGTTCATCTGCCTTTTTTCAGCATCTCCCCATTGCCAAATCCATCCCACTGTTGCTCTCCAGAATAAACTACAGCCAGCAAGGACTGACACAAAACACTGACCATTCTCTCACCATCACCACTTCTTTCTTGGGATCCAAAATGTAGCTTTTACCCACATTTAAGACACATGTTCACAAGTAAAGGTTTTTGCATTGACTTGAAATTTTCTCCACTTTCAAGTAGCTTAGTTGATGGCAATCACACAAAATTTTACTTGCAGATCACAAACTGAACCCTTCAGTCTTCTTTTCAATAATACATATCTAAAATCTATCATTTACAAGCTAGTGCTTACTCTATAAAAACTGCTGTCCTGCACAATTGGACTTGAATATTCAGGAGAAGGAAAGCCCAACAAAGAAAAAGGACTTGCTACCATAAAATGCCTGTTTCAAGACACCTACACTTCATGTCTTCTCAGAACTCTTACTTCCTTTTTGACTTTGATCATATAATAATCAAATCAGTGGTCTTCCCTCACTGTGCTGACCTGTTGAAGTTGTAATCAAATACTTGCTAAATGATCAAACTGGCCTTTGAAGCATGACTTGGATTATCCAGGTCATTTTGTTTTGCACTCAGTACTATGTTTCTGCTTATCATGTTTGTTGCAGTGATCCCTGTACCTTTCAACAGCCTACAACATCGCTGTGAAATTTCTTCCATTTCCTTGCACTCACTGCTTCTGCTCAGCAACGACCTTCTTCAGCATCCTGTGATGTGCAGATTCACAAGATTCACACAAAATTTTGCTCCAGTTAAAACAAGCCCAACTACATAAGATAGACTCTCTCAGAAACAGTTACCACCCCTTTGCCAGTTACAAAACCTCCTTGCTAACTTAGCTTTTCCTTTCTCACCCTTGCTTTCTTAACAGATCCTCCTCTTTCAAAACAGGACTCCTTCTCTTAAAGGAAATATTTCTTCATATATTTTTTGCAAATGAAGTTCTTTAAAATATTAATAATATTTAATCTTCAGAAACAGAAGTTGTTTAGTGTTACTTCTTCATTTCCTACAATCAATTGCAGTAACACTCAAATCTCAAAAGGCACCTTCTATGATATGCCCATCATCAAGCTAATTTGAGTGTGCTTCTTCAACAAATTAGAACAACTCTTTATGACACCTTATCCATCTAACATCTTTCCTGAGTGATTACAGCACTTGCTAACATTTCTAGTTACTCTTCCCCCAAAAAGTTCGGGCCACAGGCAGAGATGTTCCTGACAGCATCAAAAAGCAGATACCTCTCTGCTTGTGCTGACAGGTGCTCTGTCATTTCAATCAAACAGTCTGAGGCACATCAGTGATCAGACACCTTTAGAACTGGTCTAGACACATTATTTCATTTCCCCCATTGTAATTTTAAAAATTTTCTTTCCCATTCACTAACTCACAATTAGTCATTAGGAACGGAAAGACTCTCTTCACAGAAATACCAGAACAAATTCGTATAGTGTACCTTTCAAACCTCCTTCCCCACTCCAAAACTGCCAGAATTGTAAATTCATACACTTTAATACCTTAACCACTATCCCTGGTAACCACTAACACACACACAGGAAATGTTCTCATGATCAATGCTTAGACAGCAGCTAAACCCCTCATCCCAGCTAAAAGTAAGCAGGAAGTGAAATGAAGGGCATGATTTTGGCTGTGTGGTTGTTTGTTCCCCATCCCCTAAATTGTCAGGGTGATAGAAAAAAGAAAGAAAACTCTGCCTGGTGCTCAGTTGTGAGCTTCTCATCCTCCCATCCTCAAAAGGAAAAAAAAAAATTACACGGAGTCTGAATTCACTTTGGAATTAACAAAATCCAGGATGTCACTCTCAAAAGTATTGCTGAAGCAAAACCAAACTACCCAGTCACTGGGACAAAACATGAGAGAGAACTGCACTGTGGAGACCATGAATTTCCTTGGTACTGGTTTAGTGGAATGTTATACATATGTATACATATTTAGGAATGTTATATATATGTCATAGATAACCAGAAGGCTATTCCTAGGGCACTCACACAGAGCAGAAGTGCAACAGCTTTACTTCCTCTTCTAAAAGGGATGTCTTGTTATGCTTCTTAGGCCCATCAAGCATGTTTTCAGATTCAGCTTAGCTGGTCAATCTAAAGCAAGAGTCCTAGAAGTAAATTAAAATGCAAATACCTAGTTTTATAATGCACATTAATCCAGAATAAGGATCATATTCTTGGATAAATTATGAAAGAAATCCAATTCACCATGCTGTGCCAGGGAGCGTAGGGGATAAAAATTATTAATGGCACAGCATGGTGAATTCCTTCAATAAAATGTTTGTCTGGTGGATTTAGAGGAGGGGATGAAAGTTTCTGGAGCCTGGGTTAAAGAATTTGTATGGTAAAGTGTGTTAAAGAGAAACCCCAGGTGGGTAATTTAGGTTCTGGAGGATTTAATGGAAGCAAACCAGAAACTCCTTCATTAGCACCTACAAATGGGTCTCCTGTCTCCAAAAGCATTGCTCTGTCTCAGCTGTCAATTGCATTTTTACCTAAAACCTTATAACCCTCCCCACCTGCAAAACCCCACAGCACCACAGTCAGAAAGAAGCACCATGGAAAGGGAATTTAATGTGCCAGTCAAGTGTGAAGAACAGACCTTTGGCACTCGTGTTCTCCCCCCAACTCTCCTCTCTGTGCACACTCCTATAGGAGTGAGCCTGTAATACACATTTCAAGCCACTCAGTGTTATTTTCCAGACAGTTTTCTCCATGCTGGATCCCTAATGGAAGTCATGCCTGTAAAACAAAATGACTTGTTTGAATCTCTTCCTCCAGGGCTGACTGAGTACACAAAAGTCATCCAGAGGAACAGAAAATTACTCCAACCCTTGTGAGTCTCCAGTGTCTGAAGCTGGTTGAGAAGGTAGAGCTATTACATTGTGTAAAAAAAGAATAACTAGCTGTGTCAAGAATAGTGGGAGTGGGAGAATCCAACAATACTGTCAAAACTGTGGGCTAAGAAATAAGGGAACACTTCTGCTGTGAGGCACACACTGATTTGCTGTTATGATTTGCTTGTCCCTGCCTATTTCCAGAGAGTCACAGCCACAGCCACTTGCAGTCAGACTGAGGGGTAAGGGAATTACTCTCTGGATAGGGAAGCTCATAAGATCTTTGCCAAAACCCTTTTAATTAGCAGAGATTTATCGCTGGACAAAATTAGCTCACAAGAACTTGAAGACTGCTACTCAATATTGAATTTTCTCCAACAAGGAACAGAGTACAAAGAAGAGACTTCCCTGTCAGTGTTAAAAAAACCACAGACTAAAATAAATCAACAACTCAGATGTACTGAAATTACCTTAGTTTCTCCTTACTGTTTGTCTTTCCTATTGCACATGCCATCTGTTTTAAAGTAAACTGTCTCATATTTCCACAAGATATTCCACCACTGCTGTAAGAGTAGAAAGAGCCTTATCAAGAGCTCCCTAAAGTCTGAAATTGTTGTGTGACTCCTGCCTGCTTAGTAGGTTTGAGACTAATTCCAGAAGTAGGAGAACAACTCTCCTGCAATTTTGCACAGATCAGATTCCAGAAGATCTTAAGCATTTCAGCAGCATCCAGAAAGAGTTGTGACCTGGTCTCTTGCACAAGAGTCACACGCCCTTTGCCTCTTTACTGGGGGTGTAGGATGCCTGCTAGTGCCAACTGCTTCCAAGCATGCTGATCACACCCTCATGTCACCTCCTAAAGGCTTCTCCCTACAGTCAGGAACCTCTCCAAAGCTACATCTTCACCAGCTGTCCAAGTTTGCTCCCAGAGGATCATGGCAGCCAAAACAAATGAATGGTACCTTACACAGTGTGTGCTACACTTAAAAGGAAAATAAATCCACGTTACTTGGACATACATCTACAAGAATAACAACTAGCTGCAGGCAAAATGTCTTCCCTGTACTCCATTTCCTCATGTCTGCAGGACACTCCACTCACTCTTTACCTCACTGCTTCTGCTTTATCTTCCTGGCAGCAAATGACAGCTCCTACAGCCTCTCAAGAGAGGTATCTGACCCAGACCTAGCATTCCCTTTCAGATGACCTCTGGGACAACTTCTAAGTGTCATGAGGCATCTTGTTGTTTAACAAGAGTCCTAACACTCTAACAGGAGAAAAATTGATTCCCTGTGCTACAGTGCATCTCTTGGTGTAAACTCACCTGCATGGTGAGCCACCACAGTGGACAGCTCTCTTCCTAGAAAGGTGTAAACCTTGCAGCCAGCAGAGGAACAAACAATGCAGTGTCCAAGCTCCAAGCTGCATCCCAGAGCCCCAATGCACAACAGAGCACAGTACAGCTTGCAGCAAGACCCTTCATGGCAAGTCTCCATTCCACAGACCTCCTAAATTAAATACACTTAACACATGTATTCAGTCCCCCACTTCCATTATTGACTAACCACAGTTGTAAGTTTAAAACAAGGAGGGCTTTAAAACACCCAAATGTACCTCATGGTTAAGATTTTGTAGGTATTTTCAGTTTCAGAACTATTCACATCTCAGCTCTGCTCCTGCCCTAAACATCCCTTAAGGCTCTGCTGCCCAGCCAGCTACTCCTTACCTTCCTTATCACAGCATTAGCAGACTTCTTCCCCACTCCTAACAGCATTTCCACAGTGCTTTTGTTTTCCAGCTATGGCTTTCAGAAGTGTGGCTTTCAGTTAAACTTCTGCTTAATATTAAAACCCTATTCAAATATGTAACATTAAATTCATTACAATCCAACTGGGGAGGAAACAGGAAGCACTGGTTTAGCAAAATATTATCCCAGACAAGCAAAAGACACTGAATAAAGATTTTAAAAAACAACAAACAGAAATTCTTCCATAAACTGAAAAAAAGAAGTACAAGGATGGGAAATTTTGTACACTGGACAATTTGGGGTTGGATCACAGGCAAAGGAAACCAGGACCTTGATAACAACCTTCCAATCCCAAGTATTTGATTTCTTTCTACTACTGTAACACTCCATGAGATAACTTGCAAAAGCAATTTTCCACGTATCTGTTACTCAAAAGTGAACACTCTGAATGGCAAACGGACATTATTAGAGATTATTAACATTTCCTGCCAACACAAACTCCCCAGAAACTGAGAAATCCTGAAGGACAAGCCTACCTAACTAGGGGGACACATCAGGAAATCTGAAGTCATCACTTATTTCAAGTACCTATCACAACAACATTCCTGTAAAATATTCCAAAGCACATGATTCCAATACAAGCTCCCACCAGAAAATACCAGTAATGAGGAAACAAGCAGATGAAAGACTACTGTTAA
Source organism: Polioptila caerulea (assembly GCA_013397295.1). NCBI lineage: Eukaryota > Metazoa > Chordata > Aves > Passeriformes > Certhiidae > Polioptila > Polioptila caerulea. The sequence continues at coordinate 919,975 of VYXF01004881.1, read as the reverse complement.
TTGAGAGTTTAAACTGGTCATCCCAGCTCCTGTATCAAAAACCCTTCTTAAAAGCCCTGGAGTTAAATTCAAAGAGATATTATGTCAGATTGGCTATGTGAGAATATTTATGTTTTAAGCACTATTAATATCTCAGTAACTACAGGCAGTGAATCTGATCTTTACTGCAGCTTCCACAACAGATTAATGACTTGGATTCAGTTAACACACACAAGCTTAAAACTTGCATTACTTCAAAGCATAAACTTGAGAAGGACATGTAGGCTCTTGGTCTCGTCATAGCACTGATACCAGCACAAGAGGACAGGACTTTCTCAGAGGAAGGCACTATTGGACAGCACTGGCCTAAGATATCAACCTGTACTGCCCAAGCAGACAAGAGCTTTGATGTTCCCCCTGCGAAAAAAGTCAGGTGAGTCTGTGCTCCTGAGGGTCAGGGATGTGATGGAGAGGGATGCAGAGCTGATGTATCCTGCTCTAAGGAATTCCTGACTGCAGTCCAGGCCTGCTCTCCAAGACTGGGCCCAGTGGGGATGCTCTAGGTCTCAGCCATAGATTACCTGTGGTTTTGCACCTGCACATCCCTTTATTGTCTATAAACTAATGAACTCTGCAGTGTCTCATTCACCAAGTACCTTGCCACAGTTAACAGCAAGTAAGCTCCTTTGAGAGTGATTGGAAAGAAGAGAGGCTGGCAGAGACTTGTCACATGGGTTATTTCCCAAATTGCCCAAAAAGGAGGAAGAGGAGAAAAGCTCCCTGTACTTTCTTCTAATTCCCTAAATGGAAAGGTGTTAATGCTAATTTTAAGAATTCATATTCAATTGCCATGTCAGCAACAACTCTGAGCAGAAACTTTGATCAGCTACAATGGAAATGAAGATGTGGTTGTGGAAATACTCCTTTTTTTTGGTAGAGAGTATTAGACACTTTCACTCCACCTTCAACAAAGTACAGATTGGCTTGCCACTCTCAAAAGCACTGTACCAATCCACCTGTTCCCACAAAACAACCTTAGAACATCTGCATCCTTGTAGTACTGAAGCAATGAGTTGGACACACTCAGCCAAGTCTCCCACAGTGAACAAGTTTCCTCTCCATCAACACTGCAAGCTGCTGTTTTGCAGATCAAAACAGTCAGCTTCCCCAGATAAGGCAGCTCCTTCCTGGAAATAGAAGGCAGAGCTGCCTTATCTCAGGAAAGGGAAAACAAAAGGTCACTCTTCACTAAGCGGCAAAGCTCTCACCTTGAAAGCTTTGCCCCTTGATTGACATGGAACAAGCAAGGTCATGGAACTTCTAATCAGATGCCTGCATAATTACTAAATCGCTCTTAATTATATCAGAGAGCCAAGACCTCAGTGGAAAGGCAAAGCAAACAAAGCAGCCAATGAAGCCTCCTCTGTTGTTGGAGAAAATTGGTAATTAAAAGTCATGAGTGCACCAAAGAGTGAGGGAACAGCATCACAGTCACTGCTCAGCACTCGGGAGTGACTTGCATACAGAGCAGCAGGCTTGTCTCCCTAGGGAAATTACAGGGTACTGTGTTAGACAGCAGTGAGGAGAGGAAAAACAGCAAAAGATGGAGACAGAGAAAGAGCAATGCCTGTATTATCAGGAGCTTCACTTACCCCACGGAGAGGGACAGCACTGCCAACCAGACCCAAGTTTGAGAAGTGCTTTCCACATGTGTATGGCAGCTCCAGAAAGCCTTCTCCCAGCCTTAGCTCATGAAGTGAAGATGACATATGAAGCAGACCTTGTGTTCAGCCTAATCCAGCCCACACACATCCCTTATCCAAACAAAGACTATTCCAGTGGAAAACCTTTATTTCCCTCAATAACCTGAGCACAGCCTTAGAGACTGCTCTTTCTCCAGAGGCTACCCTTCAAAGTATCACTATCAGAAAACACAGAACTTCAACTGAACCTTAAAAAAACCTTCCAAAACGCAAAAAAAGATTATGCCATGACCTTGCTCACACTGTAATAAACTGAACTAGACAGTCATGTGACCTGCTGAAACCAAAGCATGTGCTTTTACTAATTACACTATGAGAGGATAAATGCTGATTTGTTTCCTTCCCAATGATACTACACAGGATCTCAGAGCACCAAGATTTCAAAGATGGCACTGGATGGAAAAAGGCACCACGTTATCTATCATCATTTGCAAACAAACACAAGAATCTCTCTGATCTGCTATACAGACAGTCTTATGGATACAGTCTTAAAGATGATCGTATGCTAGAGGTGCCAAGTCTGGACCAAATCCTTGAAGAGATGGACTTCGATGGATGATGATACTGTGGCAAGAAACCCAGCCTTACTCAGGGCACTCAGACCTTCCAACACACAAAAAGGGAAGTGTGAAACACCAGGAGCCCAAAGAGAACAGTTTGTACATTGCAGAGATCAGAACAAAGAGACATTTTCTACTTCACTGCTTCAAGTACAATGACTCAAAAAGACGCATCTTCAAGATACTCTAAGTAACAAAGCCTCCCCTTTAATATATGAGCAAGAAGGAATAGAGGATAAGTGCAGCAGAAGCAGTAATGCAATTTGTGGAAGTCCCCCATTGAATAAAAAATTAATAACCAACAATCTCTGGCTAACTGCAGCCATTTCATTATGCTTAACTTTGACAGACTTGAATCTAATAAACTCATATTGAGGTGCATCTGTCCTTTTTCATCCCTTTTCTTTACTTCCATTGCTTACCAACACAATGCCCTTTCACTGCTGCAACCTAACCACAGCACTGTTTTGTAATGCTGAATGCCAAGCACCCAGCCCCCAAGGAGAGCACTTTACCTGTTGAAGATATCACCTGACACCTTTTGCAGATACTGAAGTGCATCTGCCACCTGCTGCACAGCCTCCTCCCTGCGTAGGTCCGGCTGGATCAGGGGCACTGAGTACGTCTGCCCTTCCAAAAAGTGCTTCTGGGCTACTGTGGCCATTGTACCTAAGGGAAAGAACAAATAGGTCATTGCAGTAAACACACTGCCATTTTATCACAGCAGTTATTCAGGGACTTCTATTTTCTGCTCCACTAATTATTTTAGGAGAGCATTTGCGACAGAACTGGTAAGCTGAGGAGAAAGGCACAAGTAGTAAGACTGACATACTGGATTTTTAATACATTCAAGGCAGCTACAGTGAGGTGGGCATCTCTTGCTTATCTGAATGTACTTGGGAACCATAGTTTTATTTCAGCATGCTACTTAACAAATCTCTGCTCATTGTTGTACTGAAAACAAAGACCAGAGTTAGAAGCAAAGTCAGTTCAGAGTGGCAACAAGACTCGCTAGAAATCACCCTGTCCCCTCCTCCCTTTCCTCATATTCCATGTGGATATATTTCAGGTCATCCAACCCTATTAACAAAAGGCAGTATTTCATCTTACACTTCTGCTCCAAGAAACACACCATCAGGCCCTTCCAAGAACAGAAGCCATGAAATTACAAGGCACGCATGGGCACACCCCCCCTTGCTCCAAGTAGGTTAATGAGAGTTCTTCCATTCTGAGACTCCCAGGAGCTGTTTGTTTCTTCTGGTGACTGGATTTTTCCTTAGTAATTATCTTGAAAGAAGCCTCCTTATTTTAGAATCCTTTCACATCTCAAGCATCACCGAAATGTTTCAGTTGTGTGACACACACCAGAGCTGCATGCACTTTTGCAAGCAGCTGAACCAGTACCACTGCTCTGCAGCTCAGCCACGAGAAGGTCACCCAGCACACATGTATCCACCCTGAGCCTTTCTCACCTCTCCCTCAGCAACTCCCAAAAAGTTTGCCTCCCATATCTTAACTCACAAAAATAACAAAAAAAGTTTCTGGGACTTGGAAGAACATAAAGAGAAAAAATCAATTTCAACAAGCACATCAGAATTTGCAAACTCACAAATACATTACTGTTAGGACATTCTGAAGAATGAACAGAGTATCCATAGTCTTCTAACCCAAACTCTACTCCTAGGTCTACACAACTCCCTTCAGACTTGTTTTGTCCATGTCTCTTCTCATTCAGGCTGTGAAAACCACAGTTAACAGATGCACATTGCAGGGTTCCATCACACAGAGCTGTACATCTGTGTAAGAAAATATTCATTAAGCTAAGGAGAAGCAAAACAAAGGAGGATAAAAACTAAGGTATTGGAAACAGGCAGGGATCTCTCAGGATGCACCACATTCCCTCTGTGGTACTTGGAAATCTGCAGGAGCTAATTCAGAGAGCAGTTCTGTGTGCAACCTGCATTCCTGGTGCTACAGCAGTGCAGGCTGAGAATAATACAGACACACAGCCCATACTGGAGAAATTCACAAATCAGGAGCCTGAAGAGAGATAGTCACAACATTAAAAAATAGTTTAATGTGTGAAAATTAGAGGGGTCCTCACACATTCTTCCATTTTCCTATCTTGCTTCACAAATAAGACTTGCCTGCAGACATTTCTGTATATTTAAGAAACACCATCCACCCTCTCCAAATTTTTCCTTTAAGATGATACCACAGTAGGGTAGGAAAAGCTTTCTGTAAATGTGATGTGGCTGTTATTTAAGGGTATTCTTTTGGGATGTGGGGTTTGCTGAGTTGTTTTGAGTTTTTTTTGGTGGGGGTGTTTAGTAATGAATCATATGAGATGTAAGGGCACGTAGAAGCCTTTCCACAGTTAACAAATTTGCAAGATCAAGCCCAGCCATTAGAAAGCTGGCTCTGCTGCCAGTCTAGGAAGCCTAGACCTATTCTGTTTCATTTCATGCATCACTGGCAGCCAGACTCAGTATCTGCACTCTTTAGTGGCAATGTTTGCACACTGATTAGTCTTCTTGACTGGGCCTACTCTGCAGACAGGAAATTATTATTTATAGCTGTAAAGCATACAAGTTAATCTGAGAGGAGTACAGCTAATTTTGAGACAGTAGTTTTTGATCTGCCGACCACAATCAAGCTTCAATACTCCTCCTTTCAAATCTACTATTTGACTGTCAGCACGGAATAAAGAGACCAGATAATACAGCAAGGACGTGGTTATGAGTTACTCTGGCCCCAGCAGCAAAAGGAGTTTATAATCCTCCCTGCCACTGGTCAAAACTCTGCCATTGCATCAGTGCTGCTGATGTTTGGGATGCCTATTTTTAACTCAAATCAGTTCAATGACCCAATTTACCGCAGCCAGATAAACAGCTGTAATGGTCCAGGCAGGAAGCACAGCGGGAAGCAGGGGCAAGAAGGAAACTTCTCAAACTTGTTTCATTATCAAAACCATTCCTGTGTAAAGGTAATCCTGAGAAAGCTGAGATTTTCACCTCTTGAGGCCAGATGAGATTATACAGCTCCAATATAATCTCTCAGGCTCTCCTAATCAATCCTAATTCTCCTAGTGTCCCTTCTGAAACTAAGCTCAGTTCAGCTGCTGACTGACAGATACTCCCACTCAGGAGCAGTGCTCCTCTAGCTACTCCCAAACCATCTTTCCCTGCAGTCAGAAGCTACAGACTCTCCTTCAGGTCCCACTGCTCCCTTGCAAATAGAGGAGCACCCAGTACTGAGCAAAGCAGGAACGTTCCTGGGTGCTCCTGCTCACACTGTGTTTGTTGGCAAACATCACCTTCACAGGTTCTCAATGAAGACTCTCAAACGAGCTTCAGATTCTCACCTTTCCTAACAAAAACACAGTGCAGAAATACGGCAGACTCTGGAAACTACTGCCAGAGACGAGATAATTCTGTGCAAGAGAACAAGTGGGAGATCTATAGCAAGGAGTGAAAACAGCAACAACTAAGTGACTAGACTTGGGCAAAATCCCACGCTGCAGTGGCTATTTGTTACCTCTTAGGACCAAGTAATTGGAGAAATAAGCCAGATTTACAAACAATGTGAGTATGGGCCTCACCACATGGTTAGACTAAAAGGGGAATTGCTTCATGTAACAGAGAGAGACTGCAGGAATAAGGAATAGTTTAGAAGGGAAAATTCAAAATATTGCCAGCAGAAGCCAGGAAGGAGAGCAAAGACTGAACATCACTCAGTAAGAGAGACTCTTCCTTTATCTCAGACTCCAGGGGACTGAGAAGGAAGCAACACATTTTCTTGCCATGCTCCACTATCAGAATTAGTACATGAAAAAAATTAAAAAGTGAGTGTTGCATGTTAAAATACATCAACTCTTCTACCCTATCCAATGAGTGCCAAGCCTTCATGGTACATGAACAGCAAAGGTGCAAATAAACTGCTTATATCTTACACATAGAAGGGACTTCTAGCAAAGCAACAAACTGGTTCCAGTATCACTCCAGCATCTTACAGAGGAAGCTGGTGTGTTTCTGCAGGGAGTCCAGCATGCTGGAATTATGACAGCTGACATGAAATACTCTGATGCTACTCTGATGTGAGAAATGGACACATGTGCCCAAAGAAAGTATGAGTCACAAAAACAAATGTCAGATCACCCAGGAGATTTAATCATTAGTGGTGTGACCACCAATGGGTCACACAAAGCAGAAGAAACAGCAGCACTGGGGGGGAGGGAGTTTTGTGATCAAAGAGGCTCTGGAAAAGAGCTGCAGCATCTGGGGGCTCCAGCCATTTTTTATTCAATTATTTTTTCTATGTCAACTTTCATGATCAAGACAAATATGCTTGGTGTTATATAATAACCTCGTTTACCTTATTAAAATTAAAACTAAGAGAAAAAGGTTGTTTTCTCACTGCACCACCTGCTTCCAAGTGCTATGTCCTGATTTGGAAGTTCTGACTAAGCTACTGACTGCTTAGATTTGCACTTCTGCCTTAAGCTGTCTGTGCCTTTCACCTCAGGCAAGCTGGTCCAAAGCTCCTCAGGGCTCGTGGCTATTCCTGTTCTCTCCTGCTCAGTTCCAACTCTCACACTGGCAAAAGCTGAGAGAAACAGCAGGAGTGGGAAACACAATCAGTCTCCACCAGACTGTCCTGCCTTTCTGGGACAAGTAAACCAGGACAGACCCAGGATGAGCACTCCAGGGTTTTCAGGCATTTGGAACCAACAACTGGGCTGACTGTTCACTCACCACAGCCAATTCTCATACTCTGAGGGACACATGGAGCTCTGTCCCCTGAAAAGGGAGTATACAATTCATGCTCTGGATAGGTAGAGAAACAGTCCACCTGCTCTGCTCACCTCTCTCCATAAAACTTCTTATGCTGAGGCAAGCCCAGAAGAAGTTGTTACAGAGCAAGCAGAGTTTGTAAAAGAAGCAACGCGTCCCTAAGTTCTTTAGAAAAGACTCTCTATGGAGGATTGACCACTGGGATGACTATCTAAAATAAAACAATCCCACAACCTTAAAATATCTTGGTTTTTCAAAGGAATATAAACAAAGGCAATATTAAAAAAATAGCTTAGCTGCCCTTAACACAGGCAGAATGTAAAGCTATATACAAGCACTTACCATACATGTACTCTGCTGTGAAAACAACAGGAGAATAAGGCAAGCCATCAACAATACCTGCTTCCTTAACATGTTTCAAGAAACTAAAAAGAGCAGGCTCAGGGGAGAAGAGGGATTAAATACTTTGAAAAAAATCAGTGTGTATACTTCAAAGCTACAATGGCTGCTTTTAGCAATTACTGTGCTGCTGCTTCTGTCACTGCACTGGAAAGGCAGCAAGAACTAGAGGCCCTTAATTCCCACAGGCAGTAACACCTCCAAAAAGAAGTGACAGGCTATCTCTAACCCTATGTCTCTCTTTTGTAGGATCCTAATAAAAGATCAATGCCTTGCAGCCACCTGTGAGGACACAGGGACCAGCAATACACAATAAAACACACATCTGCATATCCCTCACCCCACACCACTACCACCAGTATGGTTCCAAAGTGGGAACAGACCAAGCCACAAGTGAACCACAGGTTAAGATCAAACACACTCAAAAGACAGGTTTTGGGCATGGCTTATCAGAACGTGCTGTCTCCTCTGACAGAGGAAAGTCACATCCATAACTTGGTTAACCATGACAAATTCCTCCCTGAGAGTGATTTCTTACATGTAATACTTTCTACCGTGTTTACCTCGACAAACATCCTCCCATGGTTGAATCTGCATGCATATTCAAGCCACACCTTGATTGTTCTGGAGGCTTGCCTGGAGGCTATCCCAACAAAATATCAGAATTAAATTCTCCAAGGAAAAAATAAGAACAATATAAAAAGTTAATTATAATACCTTGCCCTCCACAGAAAAAGAACACTCCTGTGAGTTTACCAGCTGCAGAAAGAGTACTATAGTTAAAAAAGAGACTTGAAAAGCTGGAAAAGCAAAATACATCTTTGCATATAACACACTGTTCAGAGGCAGGATAAAGCAGTGTGTGCACACACACTCACACAGATGTAGGCACTGAAACAAAGCTAGAAATTGCTCAAATGCAGCAGAGGAGCCTACTCACAAGTCCTATTACTATGCAGCATACAACCACTCTGCCCTGTGTTGACACTCACAGGAGGGGATGAAATTTAGTCCTCCAGCAGAGCACACAAGAGGTAACTACCCTGGGCAGGAGAGCAGGATGCATTTCCTGCAGTGAGATGAGGGGTTCACCACAGCCCCTGTGCTACTCCAACTTCAGCCTTGTTTTGGGGAAGCAAGGTGGGGGCAGGAGAGAAGCACTTCGGTAAGTTAAGAGGATGAAAAGTCTATTTATATTTTTTAATTAACCATCTACGGCATAATTAAGCAGCAATCAAAGATGCAGATGCTACTGATTTGATTGGCAAGAAGTACAATGTGCTGAATATTAAGGAACTCTGCCCCTATAAATAGGTCTAATCACCATCTGAAGGCTGGAAGGCAGTGATGAACAAAGCATTAATAAGACCCTAATTAAGCTCTGTAGCAGGCTGTACTCCACCAGGGTGTTCATGTTACTAGACGTCTCTCAGAGTAGCACCCTCAAACTCCATTGCAGATGTCACTGCTTTGGTCTCAAGACCTCTAGTAGCTATTTTAGACAAGAGTGGGGTTTTTCCATCTTTGTCGTGCTCAGCATCAGCTGGGATTTTCCCTCCCAGTGCCATTTCTGGAACAAAATAACTCTCCATTCCAGCTGTCCCACCCTCCCAATATCTAGGAGTGAATTAAACTGAGGAGCTGCAGCTCCCCAGACACAGAAGCTGGCAACAGATGCAGGAAAGCAAAAAGCTTGAGAAGCCATCAGTCTCCCTCCCTCTCAGCAGCAGGAGCACACCACGGCCTAATCTACATCACAAAGTCACTTTAGCCACAGGTGTAAAAGCCATTTCTGCTCCTCTCCTGCAGCTTTAGAGGATACCTACTCAACCTCAATCTTTCAGCCTATCCTTATAGTATAGCATTACCTATATGAAGAGCACCAGCAACGAAAAGTCCGTGTAGAAAATGAATCCTACAGGGCATCTCCTGCTCCCACAACTGCTCAGTGATATGGGACTGCCTGAACAGCCAAAACCTTTTCAAAAGGAGTCAGCCTCACATCACACCATGGCACTGCAGAAGCAGTACAGCACTGAGGAGCCTGACAGCCAGCAGGACTGCCTGAAGAAAAGCACTGGCCTGTCAAAAATCTACTCCTGAAGGTGTGAGCCCAGCATTCAAGGCACCTCCTTCTCAAGAAGCCAAAGCCTGTTAAAAACACCTTTGGCTCAGACACTTTGCTCTCAAAGAAATAGCAGCTGCAGCAGCTACTGTAGGTGAAATCTGGAGGCATCCCCTTACCCTAAAAACTACTCAGAGCCACTTAGATTTGTTAGAATACATAATGCTGTATTCTACTTAGGCTTAAGAGAAAGAATCAAAATCTGAGATCTCAGAGCCCAGCTTTACAAAAGCATGTGGCAACTCCTTGGCAAAATACATGAAATTTAAAGATGAATTAGATACAACAAATTATATTGACTGTCCATTAGAGAGAATGCTAGTAGTTTGGTTTTTTTTAAGAGAATCTGAGAAGTAGAGACTCAAAAGAATTTAGAGGGGCACTTTAATCCTTCCAGCTCCACAAGCTAGGACTCCCTCTAAGACACTACTTTCTCCAGGACAATCATTCCCCTCAACACAGAGCTCTGTTTTGTGAAGCACAGGCAGCCTCCCTCACTGCATCACCTTGCTGAGAAAGCCCTGTCCTCCAAGCACAGGCTGAAATTGATTTCCTCCAGCTGGATACATAAAGCTCATTTTGACAGACAGATGTTGATATCTAAAGTTAATCAGATAATCCCCTCTGTGACTGCCACCTTTGGCTCCCATTGGTAATGGAGACAATCAGATCTGCAATGAACAATTGATCTGATTCCAGGGCAGCTGATACAGCTGACCACAAACTCTCTGCTAATTGCCTGCCTCCCCTTCCTATCACCAGTTATTACAAAGGAAGCCTAAACAAAAAGCTTAGCTACATCTACTATACAGACATCATAACTAAAGTTGAGAATCCCATCCCAAACATCCAGACACAGCCCTTTCTTTGATTTCCTAAATGGGGGCACTGTGGTTTTGTATGCCTGAAGTATGAAAAACCACTGCCTATGCAAAGTCCTCAAGAGAGCCATTTCTCTGCAGAAATTCTCTTAAAGGATGGAATTCCAAAACCAGGCTAACCAGAATGCTGCTGTAGAGCTTCCTACAGAATGTCTGGAGCTTCTCATTCTCACTGTCAGACCACAGCAATACTTACTTCCAGAAACATACCATGCAGAAAGAATGAAAAAAAATCCAGCTACTTTTTTCTTCTAATTTTCTGATGCAAAATCAGCTCCACCCTCCTGCAGAGAGACCTTAGCTGCAGATCTAACCACTGCCACAAAGCATAACTCACATTGTCCTGGTTTTCACCTCCACAGTCAGTACCCTCTGCTCCAAAGTTCTGGAGTTTTACAGCCCCCAGGCTCCACATGCAGTCTCACAACAAAGCCTTAGACATTCAGTTAAGGAAACAACCAAATCAAAACAGCAACCAGATCAGTTCCTGCCTGTTTTATACATTCTAAAGCAAAGGCAATGCTTGCATTTCTAGAAGATGTCAGGAGAGGAACTCACTAAATAAGGAATGTCTTCAAGTCTGTTGACATTTGCTAGAAGGAATATCCCTATAGAGTGGCCTGATTGACAGGAGCTGACAAAAAGCTGGGTCAAAAAAATGACACCTGGATGGACTATTTTCTGGGAGAGGTTATCTTGTGGACGGGTCTAAGCAGAGCTGACTAGCTACAGAAATTGCTTTTCTGAGGGATAAAAATTATTCCCTTCAACCTCTTACACCACAGCCATGGGAAACACAACAATTTCAGACATAATCCTCTTCTTTTCTACACATTACCTTTAATCTAAAAAAATGTTTAAAAAAAAATCTGCCTTGCTTTCAGGATTATTTTCCCCAGTCCTCAATTTCTACCCTTTCCTTTCGCTCCCCAAGCTGAGCTTGATTTGAGCACAGTCACCTGGTATTACTCAGAAGCCAGATTGCAGAGCAGTTCCCAGGAATTATCTGCTTTCAGTTTTCTGGCCCATGAACTCCTGAACTGAGAGAAAAGAACAGCACTTTGAATCTGAAGGAATGAAGATTTAAAACTCAGTTTAAATATTTGGAGTGACAGAAGAAGGTCAGATGCTAAGAATAGCAGCCTGTGCTGCTCTGGGAGTGCCTCAGGGCTCCAGAGGTGTGGCTGTTTCCCCCCACTCAAAGCATCCCAGGAATACAAAGATATCTCAGACAACCTCTACGTCCCAGCTTTACTACTCAGACAAGACAAACATAATGAAATATCAGGAGAACTTATCAACCAACTGTCCCAAAATAAAGCCTAAGCAAGGGACAGCTGACTGGAGCACCTCTGATTCCCAGAAAACTGTCATGCAGAAAAGCCTCTACAAGGAAATGCCAAAGCTACTTTGCTTCCAGGCCTTGCCTCTGGCAAGAGCAGCACTCTGCTTCCTTTCACTGCTCCAGGAAGGCTCCGTATTTCAGGGAGCTGCCAAGGAGTGGGGGGCAGTTCTAGCTTCTACCTCATCTACTCCAGGACAGGTCAGCCCAGTCTGCAAATCACCTGCAACACCTGCCACACAACCTCCATGAAATAAAGAGGTCATTCCAGGAAACTCCCAGCTGCCACTCGCCTCAATCATGTGAAATGCCACAACCACGGTCAGCACTACCCCTCACTCCTTGTTGGAAGCTGCACTCTGACTTGCACAGAGTAAAGAATTAGCCTCCTCTGCACAGGAATAAAGAGCCCCCTCTTTGGAAAGAGGGGAACATTTGGGAAAATCCAGGTGCTATTCAACCATTCAATATCTGGACCACATTTAATAACCAAAAAAAGAAAAAAAACCCAAAAACAAAAAAAGAAGAAAAAACCAACAAACAAACAAAAACCCAAAAAGGAGTGGGGAAACCTTATCACAGGATTTCCTGTTGATTACTAAAATAAATACTATCTGTGACCATTATTTCTGGATGTGAATTCACGTTCCCTTCATCCAGCAGCATCCTTTCTTCATGTGCACAGCTAGGTCTAGTAGTTCTGTGATCTTCTTACTGCTGGCCAACTCATTCTTTATTTTGAAAACAGAAAAAAAGATTATTCCAATAACTGCAATTATCATATCAGCATTTGGGCTCACTTGCAAACACTGACAATATGGTTTTATTTGACAAATCATTACAGCCAGCATAACTACTGGCCTGCGAGTGTACATGGAATAGTACGAAACACCCAAACCCCACCACAAGCCACTACCCAACATTGAGGAAAAAGTCACAGAACAGTCCCGTGTGTCTCTCAGACACCTCCTCCTCCTTTTTTCTTCCTCCCTTCAGGCTGCAGCATCTCCTGTCTGTCCCCACAGGGTACCTGATCTACACTGAAAAGAGGCATCGCCCTTGCTGTTCCCTGAAACGCTGTGTGGAGCTCAGGAGTCTTGTATGCCACCGCCAACTGGACATTCCATGCTCCCTGCCTGCCTGGCATATCTCCCAGCCCATGTCGAGGCTCAGCACTGAAGCATCACATAACAATCACAGAACAGCTCAGGTTGGAAGGGACCTCAGTGGCTCATCTGGTCCAACCCCCTGCTCAAGCAGTCATCCCAGAGCACCTGGCACAGCACTGCACCCAAAGGTCCTTGAATATCCAGTGAGGGAGACTCCACAACCTGTCTGGAAAATCTTTTTCGAGGCTGAACAGCCCCAGCTCCCTGGGCCTGCCCTCACAAGAGAGATGCTGCAGTCCCTTAATCAACTTTGTTGTTCTCTGCTGGAGCTCCACATGCCCTGAGGAGCCCAGAACTGGACACGGCACTCCACGCGTGGCCTCAGCAGCACTGGGCAGAGGGGCAGGATCACCTCCCTCGACCTGCAGGCAATGCTCGTCCTCAGGCACCCAGGATAAGTGCAACGAACCATTCCCCAGTCCTGCTGTCCCTCCCTAACAGGCGCTGCT
>VYXF01004881.1:888343-904944 GCA_013397295.1 Polioptila caerulea | reverse complement strand
GCAGACTGAAGTGGGGGAGTGATGTTGGACCCAGTGCAGTTGCAGAGGAGATCAGCAGCAGCAGCAGCAGCAGCAGCAGCAGCAGCAGCAGCAGCAGCTTCCCTGTTTCAGAGCCTGCAGGAGGTGCAGTTCTTGCCCTTGTGATGTTTTATTGATGGGCCTGGTAAGACTCGTAAGTATGGATAAAGTATAAGGGCACAAGGCCTGAGCACTAAGGACCAGGGTAGGAGCTATTGAAACTCTCTATGAGGAATGGAAAATCCTGCCAAAAACTCAAAGCAGGTAATAAATCAGATCTATCCAAGTCTGAGCAAGGAGAGTATGTGTGGGTGTCAGGACCTGTCAAAAATAAAATGGGGAAGCGGATGTAAGAAGCAACAATCCAATCTATTCTTATCCATTTTTATTTATATACTGCTGACAGAAAGCCCTCCAAATGCTTTTTGCTGCTTGGTGAAATCCAGTTCAAACCATTTACAAAATTCAAGAGAAAGCAAGAGGTGATGGCAGGCTGACACAGTCCCTTCCCAGGCGGAGGAAGACGAGCCAGCAGGTTTGCAGAATCCATCATCAAAGGACAAAAAGAGAGCTAACAGGGAGAGAGAAAAGGAAGACTGGATCTTGGGCTGGGTGGGCAGAACAGCAGGGATACAGCAAGTCCTAGGTGAGAAGCAATAGCAGGGTAGCCCTGGACTGGGTAAAGCATTAGGAAGACCCTGGTAGTGGGTGAGAGGCTATAAATGGTTGTGAACTCCTGGGTAATGTCATATATCAAAGTTCTTTCCTGTGCAGACAAGATGTGCCTAACCAGGCACAAGCAGATGGGGACAACTGCACAGGAGTAATCTGGAGGCAAGTCAGGAGAGCAGCTCCTGACAGTGTTTAATCCAACTGCAAAGGTCCCAGTCTCCATCCAGCTGCATGGCTTGGCTCATGGAACTGGTTGGTGGGGATGGAGCAACACCATTCCCAGCCAGTGGAATACTGGACACGGTTTCTTCTCTCTCCAGAAGAATGTTTACTGGATACATTTCATAATCTTTCACTGGCTATTTGTGGTGGTCCTGGGGACAGGACCCTTTTGGTTCAGCAAGGGCCCCTCTCAGGGAGCTGACTGGCACCTGTGACCACCAAGCTCACCCTGCACTGCCTTGCATTGGCAAGTTCCAGCCAACAAAAGTCACACACAGTATCTTTCTCCTCCAAAAAAGGAGCACTGCTTTCTAGTGTCTTCTTCTGTCTATTAGCTTTTCCATCACTACAATATTCAAGTGCTTCCACCCTGTCCAGAACTCTTGCATAAAAGCATTTTGTTTTCCCTGTAGGCTAGACCCATAGCAATTATCTATACACAAACTGATCACTCATTCATTGTTGTGTCACAGCCACAAATTCGTGTGCAGCAGCCAACCCTTTTAGATTCACATTGTATGTGAACTCATTTTCACATTTCTGAAGCTGCATTTTCCCACCAGAGTGGTTTTTCTGAAGTAAAAAAAACAAAACAAAACAAAAAAACCCCACAAACCAAAACATTCAACCTTGAAAACATTAAATTAACTTGCTATTTCTTTTGTTATCTTTTACTGAGCAAAATCACCTTGGGCAGGTAATTAGTGCCTCACTTTTCTCACTAGCAACAGGGAAACAATAATATTTTTCCATCTTTGATATTTTTAGGATGGAAAATGTTGCTGCTTAATATTTATTATAAAGTTTTATACCAAAATATAATAACATAAAACTCGGAACTTGAAGGAAAAATGTAAAAAGCAAAGGTGAGGAGAATACAGAGTGCTGCTGTGTTTGTGTTTTGAAGGTGCTGGAAATTCTTGTAGTCTGTTGAACAGCGTTTGTCAAACATTCAGGCAGAACTGTCTGAGTCACTTTTGCACAAGGTCAGAACACAGATCAGCTCTTACTCCACACATCCCTCTTGTTTTGGGGCCTTTCACATCTGAGGGATGTTTTGCTATTGCAGTTGGATGTAGGGTTGAGCTCACCTAACCTTTAGAATTGTTTAGAGCTCAGATTTTGCTTCAGATCTGACTCTAATGCTTTCCTTGTAGCATTTCCTTAGAAGAACAGGCAGGAAGGAACCCTGTCCCTTGTTCTGTGTCTGTTGACAATTAGCACCTCGTCTGAGTGCACACTAACGATCAGTACCTGCTCACAAGATGTTGAAACAAGACAAAACTAATCAGTGTTTTGTCATTTGGGAGTAAAAAATAAAAGGTGAAGTACCTTTATTTCACCTAGGTATATAAATGCTCTAACTATAACAGGAATACCTGTATTACCTCTGAGGTATTCTTACTGCAGGGAGATAAAATAAGGCCCAAGTGCATCCCCCTTTCCTTTTGCACTAGCTTTCTTCTGACTCAGGTATCTTCCTCACAAACATGTGGCTTTCCTCTTCTCCTAGAAGTGGGGCTTTGGGGTAAAATGCAGTGGAGTGGAACAAACTAGAGCCTGTATTAGATACCTGTGTCCCTTCTCAGCCACTCTTGTTTCTCCTCCCCCTCAACTCCTTCTGCTTCTACACTTTCTACCCCATCATCCAAGCCTACTGCTCAGCCCTGGAGTCACAGCTTTAAACATCACTCACCAGTATCACATTTCTTATTCCTCATGAGTGCCAGAGCCCTTCTGATGCCCTGTGCCTGCACTGCCCTCCAGACTAAGTTCTCCAGGGCACAACATGCCACAGTGTTTCACGTGGGGCTCAGGCTGAAGCACGCCAGCAGTGCTGGAACCACCCCCCCACTCCCCAACAATAAACAATAAAAATGCAACTTCTTCAGTGCACACATGAGTATAAAATGACTCTTGTATTCCTGGCACAGGTTAAAATGGGACCTCTGTGTGTGACTGCACTGAACTAGTGTCTCTGATGCACCTTGAACTCTTTGGTAAGGAAAAGCTGGATTGCAAAGTTCTCTCTTAAATGTCACTGGGAAGACTCTTAGCTGTGAACTCCAAAGTGCCATTCTTCACGTTGCATTCACACAATTTTGCATGCTCACAGTAATAACCTTTGTTGACTTCAAAAGAAAGCATGTTTCTGAAATAAAGTTGTATCAGCAAGACAACGGTAACAAAAAACAGACCACAAAGAGCAGAAAGTCCCTGGAGAGGAGCACAGACGAGGACAGTGTTCCAGGCACATTCTTTTGTTCTGTGGCTCCTTCCCACACTGCCAGAGCACCCCCAGCCCTGAGGGTCCTGAGTGGGGCTGACCTTGCTTCCCACGTGAGATCTGTGGGAGCAGAGCACAGCGGTGTGGCTGCAGGCTAATGCTTTTATTTCTGCAATGTGCACTCCTGAGAGCACGGTAACGGGAGGGAGGGATCAAATGCTCCTTGCATAACTGAACAGAGCATTCCTGCTAGGCTACCTGGCAAGAGATCAAACCTCCCATACCAGGCCTTTATAAAAAAAATTAATCAAAGAGAGAAATATTAAGAACAGCCATGGCTAAGAGAAAAGCAACAGGTATTGTAAGGTCATCCATTTAGCCATGCTCCCAACAGGCCCAAATTACTTCTTTAACTTTAAAGTCAACACATACAAGACTCACAGAATCTGCAACATTCTGTTACACCCTCACATTCTGTAAGGACCATGCACACAATCCTGAACTCCCATTCTGTAACACCCAGCCATCTGCCATGCAGTCCCAGCTGCCATTTCATGTCCCAGCCAGAAGCCAGCTCTCCAAAGCTTCTCCCCTTTGCTGCAGCCATGAGCCCACTGCTGGCTGTCCTTCTGCTGCCATAACAAAGTCAGGAGATGTCACAAATTCACTGATTGTCCTCTGCCACCTGAACCCAAGGAGGAAGGAGCCAGCCACAACTCCCAGCCACCATGTTAGTGAGTCATTATGATGATTGCTTTTCTTTTGATTCTGACATCCATTAAGTTTATTTAGAACAGTGTGGGTGCTAAATATTAGATATTGCTTCAAAAAACAATTGAAGACTGATTTTTTTTTTTTTTTTTTGCATCCTGAAAATCTCAAAAAAATATCAGCATTCCGATGAAAATTCACTGCACTCCCTCCCCAGATTTGGATTTTTAGGGTTTTTTTCATTCTTCTGGACTTTTAATTCCTGAAAGGAGAAGAAAAAAGATAGAATTCTCAAGAACATATCTTCCTTTTTATAAAAATAGGTCTTTTAAAAATTAATATTTTTCAAATCACGTATATTTAAACTACAAAATTTAATAGTATTTTATCAGTTTCCAACATTAGCTTCAGTGTTTTTAAATGTACATTTTAATGCTTCAATACATAAGTCATTGCTGGATACAAATTAGAGGATTTCTGAATATATTTGGAAAGTTAATAAAAAGAGAAGCATGAAAAGAGATGCAAGACCCTACATTAAAGATTAGGACTAAAAGGAACTGGAGAGAAAAATGTTCTATTAAAAGCCTACTGAAAATATTAGTGTGTATTAAGACATTCTGACAAATGCCTGTCTGAATACTGACACCAGGACACTCAAATCACTTTAGGACAGTCTGTTTCCAAGCAGAATAACGAGAGGTAAAAGCAAGGGGGGAAAAAAAAATTAAAAATAAGCTCTCAGTAAATAATTAATTTTCATTATTGTCACCATCAATTAGGACTCAGTCCTGCACCATTTAACTGTACTTTTGACGTTGCCTCCTAAAAATATATTTCAGAAAATTAAGTAGTATGTGATTAAGAAAAATTTGCACTTAAATGAAATTTGCACTTTAATAAAAGTGTGTTCCTGCAGACTTAGTTTCAAGCTGGAACCAATTTTTCATCTTTTCAAACATAAAAGCTAAATAACAGAAATCAATATTCCCTGGGAATAAGACTCATACCTGTGAGAAGTTCATCCAAATTCCTTGCTGTCAATAGCAAGCTCCTGTTTTAGGATTTAAGGGGATGTTCAAACTGGTTGGTTTGTGCAAATAATTGATTATTTGATTTAGTTGTTGAACCAAAAAATTAAACTCTGTTTTTTTTCCAAAGACACGTCCAAAACATTGTTTTCAGTGTATTTGGTAAATAATAAAACTTCCATAGTTTCAGGGTAAGTTATTTGCTATTTTTTGGTTGGAACCAACATTAGTTCTGTAACCTTTTTTTCCAGACACATGCAATAAAAGCATAGGACTAGATTAATAGAAGAGCCTAGGCATTACATTCAGAGATTTTTTCCCCCAGTTTCTACTCAAATGAAAATTTAGTGAAAACTCAAAATTCCTACCTGAAATGTTTTCTTTCTGAATGAGCAGTGAAATACATGTTAAACATTTCCAATGAAACCATTAGTTTTGCATTTCAGTCTTTCAGATGCTTTGTATTGCTCTTCAGTATTCACATGAAGCTTAATATATGAGGCTATTATAATATTTCACATCAAAGCTTACTATATGAGGCTATTATAATTCCTCTGTGCTGCAGGCCAAATTTCCTGGTGGTCCTTAAAATTATGCCATATTAACTGCCTTGTAATAGCTGTATGCTGAGGTGCCATGTTAATGCCACAGGATTTTTCTCCAGAAGCATGATTTTTTTTTTTTTGCATTTGTGTTATAACATCAGGTCCCTACTTAAATCTAAGACCTACAGATGTAATCTTTCTTTTCATTTACAAAGCAGTAGGATACATATCTCCCACTTCAGCCTGTAATTCCCCTTCCATTTTAGAGTGATGTAAAGAGGTCAAAATAATAGTGTACAACACAACATATATTTTAAAAGGATTTTGTCATTGTTTCATAATAAAACCAGTGCATTTGTTTAGTAAGTACTTCTATTAGTATTTCTACATGCTAGGGAAACTGCATGGCTCATTTAAAAAAAAAAAAAGGTAGAGCTCAGCATCTATAGATTACTCCAGGCTTTAATTTTTCCTGTTCCTGGGAGAAGACAAAGGGCTTAGGAAGAAAACCCAACAGAATGTTGTCCTCATTGTTTTAAATCTCAAAAATATCCAGTGAGTGCATCCCAAATTCACAAATAATTTTTCATTGTTTATTTTGACAAATAAACAATTTATGACTACCTCCATTTTATCACGGCCTTCAGTTGTAGGTGAGCACAGCCACTAAAATCATCCAGGAATCAAGGATTTTCATCAGGAAGACACAGCCACAGCCAAGCTCCTAACACCCCAGCTCAGGCTGAGCTTCAATCAACAACCAAAGAGGTTCTCAGAAGTGCCCAGAACGTGAGTATGACCTTGAGTTTCCCACTGAGCCCCGAGTATCAGGGTTGAGCCCCGAAATCCTGTGGGTTTGTTTGAGGAGGCCTCTTTGTCTATTTTTATCTGAGTATTTGCTGGCAGGCAAAGGTGCTGAGCTGGATTGCTGAAGACAGGCTGCATGCTGCCCTGAGCAGTGAGACAGCACCCATGTCCTCTGCCTGCAAAGCCTTGGGGCACCCCTGCCCTTAACACGGGCAGCTGGGGACGTGTCCTTGTGTGCAGCAGGGACCTGACCTTTCTGGCATGCAGGGAAACAGGTAAGCACAGAGATGGCCAGGACAAGCCAGTCCAACAGCATTAGCAGCAAGAATATGGCTTGTAAGGAACAGAGGGCTCAGGACCTTCACAGAACAACTGCTGCAGGGGAGGAAGAATACCAGAAAGGATCCAATCACATAAGGAAGAGGAGGATTTTTGAGTGTACCTCAAAATGAGTATGTAGGACTTATCAGAAGGAAAATAAAAATATAAACCAGCTACAAGAATATTTTTTCAAAATCAAATTGGTCTAGTAGTGATGGCACTATATCCAGAGGACAGTTGGGGCAGCACCTACCTCTCATTATGCTGACTGGGATTTACTGTTGAGAGCTCCTGACTTTATTTTGGGCTTAATTCACAGAATCACAGACTGGCTGGGGTTGATAGGACCTCTGGAGATCACCTAGCCCAACTTCCCTGCTGAAGCAGGTTGCACAGGATCACATCAAGCTGGGTTTTGAACATCTCCAGAGGAGACTCCAAAGCCTCTCTGGACATCCTGTTCCAGTGCTCTGTCACTCTCAAAGTAAATAAGTTTTCCCTCATATTCAGATACAACTTCCTGTGTTTCTGTTTGTGCCCTGTACTTCTTGTCCTGTTGCTGTGCACCTCTGAGGACAGTCTGGCCCCATCCTCCCGACTGTATTCCTGATAGTGGTGGTACAATGTGCCACAAATGGTGGCACAACATTTTACCTTGTCTTTATCATTGCAGAACAGTCCATCTGGACCAGCTCTAGCAATGATGAGGCAGTTTTGCTCCTTTTCCTCTTTGGCAATCCAACCAGGACAGGCAGACTATCACATTAAGAGTTCCTCCATTCCCCTTTGAACATAGGCAGCAGGAGCTGGGCCTTGAGTATGCACCATTACCTTCACAGAAGGGAAGGAAATAAAAAAATGAAAGCCAAGCCCAATATTGTTTCAGTCACATTTGGTATTTTATAGGCCTGTTTTGTTCAGTTTGGGATGGTACTGTTATTGTCCTGAAATCAATGGTCTGAAACACAGGAATGTATGTTATGGAAGAATCCCCCCTGCTGCAGAATCTCAGCCTCTCCATTTCCAGGAGCTCAGGATAACATGACAGACTAGTGCCAGGTTTGTGTTAAAAAACTGGTTTTATTTAGGTCGTCCTGAAAATTAATTTTGATCTTTTTAAACTGACTGGCTTGATTCCAAAACCACCAGAGTTAAAGAATAAATACCCTATCACATTTTTTTTCCTGACATCAAAACTCATGCCATATCAATAAAGTGTTATCTGCATCTGAAAGACTGGCAGAAGGAGGTAAGGGGATGTTGCCAGCTGATGTCTCGGCTAGACAGACTTTGGTGCTTGGCTTGAACTCACTGATTTCAAAATGAGGCCTCGTGCACCTGCTTGCCTGGAGCAGCTTATAGGATTGGGGTCAGAACTGTAGCTACCAGGGAAGCCTCTCCCTCAACCCTGCCTCCAGTTTTTTCTTGTCATTGTCATGCTTATATCATGTTTAGCAGCACTAATGCAGCTTGATCTCTCTAAACTATGTCATACTAGTGGAAGAAAAAAACAGTGCTTGTCTGCCCTCTCCTTCTCTGTATTCTTCTTTTTATTTATTATTATTGTTATTATTATTTTTTAAAATTATGACTGTGAGAATGCCAGATTTATTTTGGCAGATATGGCTGCTAATTCATATCTTCTATAACTGAGAGACATGATCTGAATTTGGGATGTCTCTCTATCTATAATCCATTTGTTATCTTAATAAATATTTGTGATTTGTTTATCTGACACAGATGACATGTTTATTATTACAAACAAGCTTCTTGGTCATGATCCACGTTGGTCTCTATTATTTTGGACTGTTTTCATTTATCTGTAGGCAGCTCATTCTGTTTTATATATTCTGTCACAGTTGGTTGTGTTTTGCCTTTTTGTGCTGATCTCTGTAAAAAAAGCCCAAAACATCACATAAAAAATTTAAACCCAATGAGAATGTGTCCAAAATCACCACTCTATGACATCCATCCAACTGTAATTCCAATGTGAAACGGAGTACAAACCTGAACAGATGGGAAGCTTTTAAACAAATCATAACTTAAGTCATCAGCAAATAGCTCTGGCTCCTTTAGGATCCAGACCTACACGCTCTTCAAATCTTACAAAGTGGACTTCAACTCAGCTTTCAAGTTTTGAGTTTTCCATTTGACTGTACTCAGCATGTCTTTATAACAAATATTCAGCCATTCTCTTCAGTTTACTGAGAGCACTTTAGGTACCTTTCTGTCTCTTTTTGCACATTCACTTTTTTCAACAACTTCCACACCAGTCTTGGCTGCAGACCAAACATCAGCCTTCCCCTTGCCTCAGTTCCAGCCAGCACAGTGACTGACAGCCTGTGCATCCTCAGTCCCTGCCTTCTGCCATTCCCACCAGTCTCCCTGTGTGTCATGCTGCCCAATTCACCTCAGGTTTTGTTGCCCACCATCCAGCCACTCCTACTGCTTGTGGCTCCTTAGCCCTCCCCCTCTTTCCAGGGACAAGACCCTTTGTCCTCTGCCATTTCTTTGCTTCCCAAAGTGAGCACTGCAGAGAGTGCTGCAGAGGGAATGAGTATCTGAACTGTTATCTCTGCAAGGGATGGAACGACAAAGCACTGCTGCTGTGAGCTGTGGGGATTCTTTTCTTTTTTTCATCTCTTCAAAATGAGTGTAGTGTTGTTTCAGAAGATACTCCTGCTCACTGTCTGAAAAGATCTGCAAGTATGCTCTTACTTGAGAGGTGTACAAACAAGGTAGCCAGAAAATCAGTGAGGAATTTCTCTCTGGCCAAGGTAAATATTCTAAGTTTTCAGCTGGTTGCCTTGTCACCAGATTGGCTTTAACCATTTCCAAAATCTCATCAGTTGTGAAGAAATTCACAAGACTGAATGGCTTGCACTCAGCTTAACCTCATGTTAAACTAATTCATGCAACACAAAAGCTAGACCTGTGATCTGCTATTATTTGACCTATCTCCTGCTCTTTACACATCTCCCAGAACAAAGGGGTATTTTGTGTCCTTTGCATGAGGCAGAGGTTCTGCCCTGTGGAGTCAGCTGCAGCTGTGTGGATGGTGGTGGATGTCTGAAACAATTCTGTTGTGTCCCTCAAAGAAAAGTCTGGAGTAAGTTCTTTCAGTTTTGAGTTCTGTCTCTTCATATGCTCCTTGAAATACTTTCAGACTCCAAAATAGAACATAAAAATACTTGTCACAAATCAGCATGTTTGAACAGAAGGGATCCTGTCAACAAGCAGACTTGAGACCAAAAGCTGACCTGAGCAAAATCCTGACCCCATAAATAATGAGCAGCAAGAGAGAGGAGCACATCTCAGCAGCGACCTCTTCAGCAAACATTTGGGCTGCCTCTAGTTAGACCATGCTGCATAGCAGCAAGTCTGAAAGAAGTCAAAAAGCCAAATAATCCCAAAGACTTAAGTTTTTAGAAAATCACATAATTTAAAGAGATCAGTCCATTTATGTTGCTAAAAATAATATCATCAGGTGATTTGATCAGTCACCTTCAAGGAGAGAAAAAACTTTAGGACTGAGGAGCTCTTTACCCTGGTAGAGAACAGCATAATTACTCATGTCTGGAAAACAAAAAGGATAACTTCATATAAGAAAAATATTCCAACTTGTCAACCATGACAGAGATTAACCACAGTGACAAATATCATGGAATGGGACAAATTCTCTACCTTTTACTATCTTCCAGTGGTACCAGGAGCATTTCTGGAGATACATTTTTCTTAAACTCATGTTCCAAGCTGCATGAGATTATACAGGATGCAGCACATCAGGCCAGATGCTTTATTGATTTGTCCTGGCCTTAATTTCCCTGAGAAGTCAGCATCTGCTTACCCCTGTTATGAAACCTGAGCACAGACCAAACAAGCCACACTGTCAAGGTGAAACAGGACTGCACTGAAGGTCTGCAATCAGAAAAAGCTCTCTCTGCTTCAGATGAGGATTGAGTAAAGGCAGGAAGAGTCCTCTGGTATCTTCATCTTTAGTCCTGCAGATAAAAGCCAGGTGTTCTGTTCTGCAGTCTTACCTTCTTTCTGCAAAAAGGTGAACTTTCTTGTGTTGAGGCTGTTGAATTGTTAATTCTTACTGATAGCACAAAATTAGAAGCAAAGGGAAAATGTCTTCTATATACCAAACATAAAGAATTGAAATGTGGTAAGGACAAATCCTCCTTCTTCTGTAATTTTTTTTTCTCTTCAGTGGAACACAGCTAAGCTGACATAAATATTTTAAACAGCTGCTCATCAGAAAAATGCTGTATTGTAGCCTGAGCTGAAATACATCCTGTTCATGAATGTTTTTTGTTTTCTTGACAGCATTTGATTTCTGCCATTGCAGAAAAACCTTCTAGTTGGAGTATCAGTTTACACTTAACATTATTCCATTTCTCTTTATCTTTGTTTTTCCTGTGTGTCTTATGCAAGGTGAAATCACACGAACTTGTCCCCTCTGAAAATCTCCATGTAATTTGGAGGAGCCAGTCAGATAATATTGGGAAAATAATTTTACTGCAGTATTTACAAAAGACTGAACTGTCAGCTCAAACAAAAATATGACTGACTCTGAAGAAAATGTCTCTGTGTAGCTTTTGCTCTCTAGAATTAATCAATTAAGTGGTCAAAGCTTAATTTCATGAAAAAGGCAGGAGATAATGTAACATTTTGCAACATGAAAAGGGGAAGTGCAGTCTGAAGAGAGACCTTGATTCCTTTTAATTTGCAGTAAATAACAGAAGGCTGCAGTAGCACAGTTCAAATGCAGTCAAGATTTTAAAATGTGTCAAAACCACACATCTCAACTGAGGCTACAATCCAGAATTTGTACCTCCTCCTGATGAGCAGCTGTTTTAAATATTTATATAGCAGTTCAGCTGTATTCAACTGAAGAGGGAAAAAAACCAACTAAAATTGAAAGAAACTGAAGTATTTGTCCTTACCACATCTCAGCTCTTTATGTTTGATTTATAAATCGAGACGTTTCCCACTGCTTCTGGTTTTAAGGTATCAATATGAATTAACAATTCAATAGCTGCAACACAAGAGAGACAGAGAGATTTCACCTTGTTTGAGATGCCAGGACTGCAGACCACAACAGCTGGCTTTTAGGTGCTGGACTAGAGGGTGCCAGAGAACTACTCCCACCTTTACTCAGTGTTCACCTGAAGCAGAGGAAACACTGCTGTTGACTCCAATGTTTTCTAATTACAGGCACTGAGTGGTGTCCTGTGAGATTGTGGGCAACATGCTTCTCTTGTGTTACCTCCATTTTATCCATCTGTTTCACAGGTGTAAGCAGATAGTGACTTGGCTTGGACTCAGGATGGTGAAAAATCTTCTCATTGATCTGAATAGTTTTGGATGCAGCCTCAAGAGAAAGAAGCCTGAGTGAAAGAAGCATTCAGGAGATGCACTTTTTTTCTCTCTCTGTCCATAAATTATGCATGAGAACATAATGATTGTCTTGATTCTATCCTCTATTTTGAAATTATTCATCTAATTCCTGTAGGATTTTTTTTTTTTTTTTTGTCTGCAGGCTGTTTGTAAGAAGTTCTGAGAATCTCTACTTGAGCAGCTGCTAACTTCAGGTGATACTGAAAATGCCCCTGTCTTCCCCAGAAATCGGAATGAAAGATGGAAATACAGGACCATGATTCTTGCATCTCTAACTTCCCATCTTTTACTCTAGTTCTGTGTGGTTTTATATGGTTTGTGCAATGCTTCCTTGTGTGTTCTCCTGAAGAATGTAGGTCTGATGGGAAATATCAGCTGCGGGGATTTCACTTGCCTTTCTGACAGGAAGTAGGGGAGAAAATGTTGTGTTAATTAAGGTGAGCTGGCCAACATTAAATGTGCCTTTCCTTAAGTACCAAGGACTTGATCTTAAACCAATAACCTTTGTTTTATTCCATGTCCTTGTACACACCTTCTCAAATTATCTTTCTCCTCAAACAAAGACAACAGAAATATAGGTCTTATAGAAGTATAAAAAACCTTATCATAAGCTTATGATAATAAGTCCACAGAATCACAGCTGGGAACTTAAGCTAAATGCCCTGCTTCTCCAACCTGAGTTTATAGTGTGGTATAGAATAGTTTGGATACTGAATTTCCAGGGGTAAGTTTTTACCTTACAAGGCTGGGCATGGAAGATGGAGGAAATTGGGATCAAATGCAAGAAATGAGGAAAAGACTGCCTGGGTTGGCTGTGATGACCTCCTGTCCAAGGGGAGATAGAGTGTAACTGAGAGGGGAATGCCTCTAACAGAATTTCAAATGGAAAAACACGGGAAGTCTCTACCTGTCAAAAAGGCTGGAGTGATTTTTTTGCATCAAGTTTCAGTGAGGTGTTGAAAACTAAAGTGAGATTAGGACCTCCTAGAAAATCTTACAAGAACATTCTGCAGTGAAAGTTTTTCTGCACTTGAAACATTTAAAGGTGTTACTACCTTCCTTATCATGTATGCTTATTAGTATACCTTTTATTTATGGATTAATTTTACTCTGAGTTACGTAGTTAAAGACATATAAAATTAAATCATGTAGTATTAGACCTTTCCATTAAATCCTGGGGCTTGGCTCATTTGCATTTTGTTGTGGCTTTATAATGCATGCTTATTTTAATTACTACTGCTGCACTTTATTTGCAATTGTCTGTGCAATGCCCAAGCACCTTGCTAAGTGGATAAGGAAAGCACTTTATTCCATAAGAACATAATTAATCCGTTATTATTCATTATTATTTTTCCTGGAATGGACTGAAAATAATCAGTACTTTGAAAAATACAATACCAACAAATTATCTATGGCAAAAATAATTTTAACAGAATTCAAGCTTTCCTTATCTTCACCATTGTTTCCTTTCAGATAAGATCTCTCCTAAAGAGAGAAGCAGCAGCATTTAATGACCTGAAGTTTGGGCTAAATGCCAAAGATGCTTGAAATCAGAGATCTGTTGTGTGTGTGTCTGTGTGGTGTCAACACTTGTTTCCCCCTCCTCGTCCCTCCTGCTGCACCCTCTCCCCAGCTTCCTGCATGGCCTTGGATAAATCATTTAACCACTCTGTGTCTGCATTTCCCTCCTCCTGATGGCTACAATCCTACCATTCACCTTCTGCAGAACAGTACTTCACCAGTGTGCAGAGCTTTGCAAATTATGTATGCTAGGTATTGTGGCAGCATAATCAAAGGCCCACAATGATGGCTGGATAAAAGAGGAGATGTTTTATGGTTATGCAGGATCTGGCTCACAGAGAGAAAGAAGACATTCATTTTCTGATGATGTGCTTGCAGATTCCTCCTGGATGAACACCCCATCTTTACTGAGTTTCCGTATTACAAAGGATTATGCAACTCTATTAATGCTTGAAGCTTTGTAAGGAGATCCTTACATAGTCCCTCACATTAGGCACAAAAGCATTCTGCTGCATTTCCTTTGGCACATGCTCTCTTTAGAAACCTGGAGGGTCAGGGCTGGTTGTAGCATTTTTGTCCACCTGACACCACACGTGCACAGAAAACAGGTTTGTTTCTCATTCTCCTACTAATCTGCCCAGTTTTAGCTTACCAATACATGGCCACAGGTCTCTGTTTCATTTATGACAAAGATTTATGTGTACAAATTAGGCTAATGAGGCTGGTCAAGGAAATTAAAGGTGCAGAAACAGCGAGTGAATACATCAGGGTCACTCTGTGCAGTAAAAGTCACATCTTCTGATAGGCATTGAAGCACCATGACACAAGACTTCCAAGCTGGTTTGCCCCAGCCCCAGTCATCTAAATCAGGATTATTTTTTCTTTTTAGTTAGTATTTCCTTAAGAATACATGCCACGACCTGGCCAACTTTACCTGGATAGGCCAGTGTGATGTCTATGACCCTTATTTCTTTATCTCTTTTATCCAGCTGAGCTGCAAAGGAACATGATGTCCCCTGCAAAACCAGAACTCTGCACAGGGCTTGCCTTAAGACTTAAAACAGCCTTCTCTGTTCTGCCAAATAAGCAGTCTGTGCCTGAAGTCTCTCCTAACAATGCTCTGGGGGTGTGTGTCTGTACATACGTGTATGAGTGTGCACATAGCCACCTCTATTTGTATTCCAGAACCCACTAATGCCTAAAGCATGTTATTTCCACTGCTGTCCCTGGACTCTGTTCCTGTAAGGCAAGACTGAAATACTGCTGTTCCATAGTGCCTTTGAAAGCAGACAGCATGCCAGCACAACTCCTCAAATGATCTCTTCCACTCTTCCCCAAATATAGCTTAGGTGTTTTCACCTCCTGTCTTCCTGCGTGTGCCTTTTTTCACATTCCCCTATATCCATCCCTCCTTGCTAAATAATGCCATTTTCTATTCAATCTCCTGTTATAAAACATTAATGACACACTAAGCAATGAGATGAAGGAAAGTTTCCAGTACAATTTTCCAATAAAATCGTAAGTGTGTCAGATTTGAATGCTCATACTCCTTAGAGTTCACTCTGGGGTCTTCCCCCAACACATGGGACACGTGGCAATGTTTCATGGTACCCCAAAGCCACCTCTAAGTACTTGCAAGAGAACTGTCAATAGCAGTTCTGAAATAGGAGGAGTCTGTGAACAGTTTCTAATCCTGGTGATTCTGTTTGCATCAGTTTACATTCCTAAGGCTACCTGTGAACAGAAGAGACTGGAAATAACCTTTCAGCTCATCTGAAACAGAGATTCTCTTTCACATTTCTCCTTTCCTCACTTCATGACATCCTTGCTACGGTGCAGATTTTGCTGATCTGAAAAGGCAAAATGAAAGTAGCTCTACACTCAAAATCAGTTGCTCTACACTTAAAACCAGTTGCTTTTTATTCTGTGGCCTTGCACCTTTTGTACAATGAGTCAGATCTACTCGCATACTTGTCTAAAACCTGACTGCTTGTGATGCTTCGTGGATCTTCTGCACTCACAGTGATTGAATAGGATTTTACCCATTACAGAAATAACTTCATGGATCTACACAGAAGTTCCTGAAAGTAATTTTATTATCCTTAGCCAGGTTGTTTACTGATGAATGTAATAGAAAGCACACAGATAGTATCTCAGATTCAAGGCTGTAAGTTTGCAAATACTTATGGTTGTGGATAAAGAAGGGCAAGAGAAGGTATTTCTTGAGAAATGAAGAAAACCCACAGGGAGTCTAACAGCAAAGGCCCTGCCTGTCAGCTCTCACATCTACAGCATCTACATCCCCAGCAAAATGTCACAATAAGCCCTAGCTTTCTTCCAAAGAACCTACAGGACACCAAAAATTCCAAGCAAGTTCCTTTAACATCCATTTTCCCCAGAAACTGCTTCTGAGAGCTTTAACCCTGTATTCCGGTTACACAAAGCACATTGAGGTGCTGGAGCAAGTCCAGACAAGGGCAATGGAGCTGGTGAAGAGTCTGGAGCTGAAGTCCTGTGAGGAGTGGCTGAGGGCGCTGGGGGTGTTTAGCCTGGAGAGGAGGAGGCTCAGGCGGGACCTTATCCCTCCCTACAGCTCCCTGAAAGGAGGCTGTAGTGGGGTAGGGATCAGGCTCTTCTCCCCGGCAACCAGTGACAGGGCAAGGGGAAAGGACCTCAAGCTGCTCCAGGGGAGGTTTAGGTTGGATATTACAAAAAATTTCTTCACTGCAAGAGTAGTTAAGCATTGGCCCAGGGAAGTGTGGAAGTCCCAAATACAAGCAGACATGGCTCTTAGTGCTGTTGCATGGTGTTGTTCAGCCAAAGGTTGGACTTCACAATCTTGGAGAACGTTTCCAAGCAGGTAAGCTAAAAACAGGGACGTTATCAACGGCAGCCAAAACTAGACACAATTATTCAAGTCACTTTGGAAAAAAACCCGAAAGAAATCACTAAGCCACGCCGGATAACGAAAGCACAGCAACACTCAGAAACGCCGGTCAGGGAGAAGAAGAAGACCGGGTCCTGCAGGGGTTGCGAAGGGCTCCGCACAGGGCTCGCCCCGGCACTGGCCGCTCCGCCCGGCAGCGCAGCGAGGCGGCCCCGGCACCCGGGCGGGCAGGGGAC